>BMAV01012232.1:0-323319 GCA_019973955.1 Trichonephila inaurata madagascariensis | reverse complement strand
AAGGGGTGAGTGTGGAATTATTCTGATCGATAGCGTGACAAAGCTTAGTGTGAAATTTTTGATCAAGAGTCAGCAGTCCGATATTTTTGGGAAAGAATAAAGCCTGAAAAGAAGTTGGAATCATCGTTTATAAAGTTTATAGATACCTTTTTCAGGTAAAGGAAGGAGAACTGAAAAAGGTAATATTAGATATAAGAAATTAGATGATGGGATTTTAAATTTGAGAAAAAGGGATTAGTTGCGTGATCTGACTTGAATACGTGTTTTAAATTTTGGGGGTTTGACTCTCACTTTAATTAAAATTGTCAAATTAAATTTAAAAAAAGTTATTCAAAAAAGTTGTATTAAAATTATTATGTCCATCTTTTTGAAATCCCACACCCTAGCTCACGGGAACCGGCCCGACATGGTCAAAAACAGGATGGCTATCCCAAGTTTCAAACATACTAAATTAATTTTAAAGATGCAAATATGAACCTTAGAAAATGGAAAACAAATTCTATAGAGTTAAGTCAAAAATGGGAAGAAAGTAAATTTGAAAAATTAACTCATAAGGAAGCCGTACCCATAAAAGTTTTAGGATTAATTTGAAACACTTTAAATGATTAATTTAAATTAGACTTGGCATCTCTTATTGATTTATTAAAAAATGTTAAAAATACTAAATGAAGTGTTAAGTAATGTTCTTTGTGTGTGATGTCTTTTATATGTTTAGTCCAATAAACAAAATTAATTAAAAGGATGGATTTGGACTAATTACTGGAAAACACATAAAATCATTGGATATGATCGTCTAAAAGACCCATGAAAATAAGGATTTAAGGAAATACAACAAGTAGATACGTAAGAATGTATATTAAAAACTGGGATAATGTACATTTAAAAATAGAAGTAATTTAAACTATTGCAATAAGGGATTGTTATGATTTTAGATTGATTTCTATTTTATAGCACTTAGTTCCCATACGGTGTGAATCAAATATACATATTAAAGCGTTAAATATAACATTCTAAGAAAAATAATACTTAGATTAAAGTTTTGAATATAAGAAAGTTAAATGCTTTCTAAGGTATTACTAGATGAGTAAACTTTTTGACAAGAGTAAAAATTCAGAGTATGAATAGAGTAGAAAGATAAAAAAAAAGTATGCAAACACCCACGACGTTCCGTTTATATAATTAAATATGAACTAAATATGAAATAGCCGTTGCAAAAACGTATTTATACCTCAGTACTCAGAAAGATTACACAGGTATATCTAGGTATACCTCTGAAAAGACTAAATCAGTGTTTCTCAAACTTTCAGTACTTGCGACCCAAAATTCAATCACAATTTTCATCCCCCCTCATTTATTAACGATGTATTAAATTCGATAATACGATACTTTGGCGCTAAAGCTTCAATACGACTTTAACCTCTTCGCCATCGGCGAATATAAACATCTTGCTCAGCCAGTGCGCAGATTGCGTCGGGCGTTATATACGTCTTTCTGAAATATGTTCATTACTATTCCATAAAATTATTCCTAATACTTTGGAATGCAATAAAATAACCTTAACATTCTTTGAGAAGGATTATTTCACTGAGGATTTTCTTACATATTTCCCCTTTCTCCCTCCCCCCAAATACACTACAAATGCGTGCATACGTGCAAAACGGTGGCAGTGAATTTCGTAACCTTTAATCTGCAATTAAGGAATTAAATAATAAGTCGTACAAATGATCCAGATAAGTGTTAACTTTTGCATATAATTTCATATATGACGAACCTATGCGGTCAGTGATAATTATTAAACTTATTCTTAACTTAGTATTGTAAAGTTGTCTGTGCAGTACTGATACCTTTTTAAATGTATTATATCAGTGTAAATGTATTTTTTTCATTATGGCAGAATGTATTTTGTATGTTTTACTTTAAAAAAAATTAATTATTCATTGAAATAATCATTTGTTTTCGACTTTTCAATATGTCCCCCCCCTTCTAGGGTTATCACGCCCCCCTAGGGAGGTGCGCCCCACAGTTTGAGAAACGCTGGACTAAATAATATGAAATATGGATACTTACGTATAAGCGTTACCGCAGCCAAATTGGCACCACCCGAAATGCACCATTTTCCATCAAACTGTAACTGGTTAGTATTTCATCGTATAAAACAAGCGTTAGAATCTTTATTGTTTTAGTATCAAAGTGTGATTCGTGTGGTGCTAATTTGGCTGCGGTGACGCTAATACGTAAGTACTGAAATATGATACAATTATTACTATGCCGGGTAAAATTCTGGACTATATACAATGAAACGCACGACTTTCGAGAAAATCAGCAAAGAATAATAAGTTTCAGAAGAGTTGTGATTTGAATTTTCTTTTTATTCGTTTTGGTCTTTAAAATCATTGAGAAGAAAATTTTTCGACAACTATAATTTAAATATAATTGTAAATATACATTGAATGTGATATTGATGATTATATATATCCCTCTTGCACATTTTTAAATACTAAAAACAAAGAAAATTCATGCTTAAAGAAGAAAATGTATTAAAACAAATTTTAATATAAAACCAAATATTATTTCGTTTGCTATATTTAATTAAAGCTAATTAGAATTATACATAAGTTATGAATTTTTTAAAGTGAACCATATTGTTTTGATTCAATTAATTTCCCTATTGTTTGCATTAAATTATGCTTAACAAATATTCTTTAACAACCGCAATCTAATAAACCTCTCCACACATTTTAAACTAGTTCTAAAGATCAATAAAATTCTAATCAAGGTTTGCGCATCAAAATAGAATAATTCCACAACATTCTTTTATAAAACACAAAAAATATACACTAGTTTCTTATATTCACAAAGTAGGTTTACCTAATGTATTTTGACTACAATTTTCTGTTAATAATCTAATTGTATTTCTCTAAATATATTTATTTGGGATTTGGAAAAAATACTAGGAATATAAATCTCAATATCGTCCAACATCAACAAATAGTAATTTACTACAAACATTTCTGATTAATATTTTTATTAAAGAGCTACAAACCTGAATTCAGTTTATTCTCAGTACAATGTATCTTTTCCTCTTTATGTTAGTGTTCCTTTTTAATTCCGCCAATAATCGCAGACTTTCAGCAACCCATTTTAGAGTTATCACAGTGATGGATCGTAGTAATTCTCCTCTCCCTGAAAATAAAAAAGCTCCAAAGAGCTAAAAAAGGATGAAAAAGAGCATTGAAAACATTTTTGTTAGAACTAATCGCCTGGAATATATTTTTATCACAAGATTCACAAATTTCCAGTGCCGGGAGATCTATGGATAAGATGAAGCTTGACGAAAGAGGTTTGATACATTATTTTATGGGACGTATTTCATAGATATCGGCAATGGCAGTAGTAAATGAGCCGATTTCTGCGATTTTGGTTGAGTGTTAAAAAATGTGTTATGTGTCACAAATAACAAGTTTTTTTCATTTCACCGCACGGATAAGCAAGTTAAGTAACATAGGAGTTTTGAGTGAAAAAAACTCAACAGAGTAATTGAAAACTACTAGATGGTTTTTAGGAACGAAACATTCTTCTATAATGTTTTAAATGATCTCAAAGCACATTTTTATTATAAGTTTCAACAAATTAGTATATTTTACTCATACAAAGTATCAGTGCACACGCATGCATATATAATTGCAGAGATAGAAAAATATGAAAAAAAAACAGTTACAGAATTCTTTAAAACAATACAAAATAATATTAGAGAGAACGTAAGAAGGTTAAATAAAAAATAGGAAAGAAATCTATCAAGTCAATATGACAATCATAAAAAGAAAGTTAAAAATGTATTGACTAGTTGAAGGGTACATCTGAACAAACGAGTAAGTGTTCAATAACTTAACACTACAAAGCACAACACTCGGGCTACTGATGATGAAGCGATCAATTTCCACCTCTGTTAAAAAATGAGGACGATACCTGAACTAGCACTCTCCCTGTCAAGTTACTACAACAAGCAAACGGAAGGACTTTCAGCTTTAACAAAATTAAAGTACATCAGACTCTTCGTGACAGATCGTCAGTGGTGTAGTGTGTGAACTCATGACACGCCATCTATAAGCTCCTACATTAAAAACTAGTTTATCTCAGTTCCATGCAGATTCGAAAAAAATTGCTATGACTAAAATGATTGTTGTAAAATGCTTATATTTGTTAAGTACTAATTTATATATATATATACAAACATTCATATAGGTACAGGAAGTCCCAAAACTGCGCTCATATTCTGCAAAATCAAATTTCTCATTGAGAGTACTTAGAAAATGCCCAAAGAACTGTATCTTTACTATCCATAGTATATGAGAAAAATATAAATAACAAAGTATGACGTCGCAGCACGTGCAAGAATTAAAAAACGTGTTTGAACATGGGGATTGCCGGCGTAAGGCATATCTGTTACCTGAATGGCTCTTGGAACAGTTGGTATGTCTTCGTGATGTATGATGACAAACTCCGGCTGCTGGATAAGATATTTTGTCCCGTCTCCATGGTCGCAATGATCCTAGATATCACACAGTTGGAATTTTTCTTTTGGGGCTATATCAAGGAATTGGTGTATCCGGCATTGTAACTTTACAAATGGACAGTTGCTCGTACTTCGGAGGACACCGCGCTGCTGTGACGCGTACACTTAACCATTCCAACGCGCTCTCATGCCTGTTTATATATGCCTGTTGGACACTTTGAACACATATTCCCTCACAGATATCTTCAAACACTATTGTTGATGTATACAATACGGTGTTTTTTCTCTCACCTCTTGTGACGTCCAACTTTGTTTTTCAATTCCTACTATTATCTCACACTCTGAATATATTTATTTATTTATTTATCTTGGTGGAATTCAAAATACACTTTAAACTACTCAACTGAGCTGAAATTTTATATACATGATTTTTTGGATGACAATACAGTAATTTAAATATAATTAATAAAAATCAATAGAATTAAAACTAATTATTTAATGAATTACAAATACAGCCACGTTGGAATTCTTTTTGGCGACTTGTGTCAAAACTTGAAAAGGTTTTTTTCAGTTTTAAATTTCAGTTGAACTGTTTTATATACACATTGTTTTGGATTAAAAGATAGTTTTGTAAAGAAACAAATTTATAACTTTTAGGATTCTTCCTATGTATGAAATATTTATATTTTAATTGTAACTATTTAATAAAAAGTAGCTAAAATATAAAGTTTTTCTTTGTTGATCTAAGTAGGAATTGACTTAAAATTTTGCTTTTATATTACTTGTTCATATTTTTATCGTGAACTAGGCTTCATAAGGATGCACTACTTCGAACTCTTTTTTTTAACATCCGATGAGGAATATAGCTTTTGGGGGGAGTGCTTTTTTAAAACCCCCTGAACGTAAAAATTTTTTAAATTAAATGTTTTGGTGATATTTGTAATTAAAACTTTTTTCATGGGGCTTAAAAAAACAACAAATGACTGAAATTTTCCACATGTGTGAAAAAGGGTTTGCCTCGGAAAAGAAAAATTCTCAAAAAATTTAAAACAAAGGTTTTCTTTCATCATAAGGCAATTTTCTTTATCAATATTTTTTCCCCAAGTCTTTTCTTGAAACAAAATTAAAAAATTTTCTTTTTAAAAATTTTTTTCCTATTAAAATTAAAATTGGGGGAAATTTAATAAATTTTTTTAAAAAATATAAAATTAAAAAATTTTTCAAGTTTTTTTTTTAAAATTGGCCCTTTCCCCTTTTAAAATTTTTTTTTCCCCCCCAAAAAAATATTCCTGTCCAACTTTTTTTAAAAATCCCTTAAAAATAAAAACGAAAATTATATAAATTTTTCAAAAGTAGGGTTTTTAAAATCAAACCCTTAAAAGATAAAAAAAAAAAAATTTAATTCCCTTTTTCCCAAAAAAAAAAAAAACTAAGAATGAAACCTTGCCCAAACCCATCTGCTTCCCCTTTTTTTTAATTTATTACTTTCCCCCTTTTTAAAACAAAAAAAATAACCGTTTACTTTTTCGGAAAACAATCAAATTTCCTGGGAAAACTGGAATTTTTCGGGCCCATTGTTAAAAAATAACCTTGAAAATTTTATTTTTGTTTTTGTTTTTTTTGTTTTTTCTTTTCTTAAATTAAGTTAAAACAAATTAAAACGAAATATTTTAAAAAAAATCAAAAGAAAAAAAGCGTTCCTTAATTTTCAATCGCATGAATTTTAAGTTTTAATTTGGGGAAAATTTTTTTTTTGTCAAAAGACACATTAAGGAAATTTTTTTTACCCCTTTTTTAATATTGGGGTTTTCTAAAAGCAAGAAAACAAAAAGCTTTTTTTTTAAACTTTTTTTAATTAAAAAAATTTTGTCAAAAGTTAAAAAAAAAGTTATTTTAAATTTTTTTTTTAAAAAAAAACAAAAGAAAATTAAATACAAAAAATAAAATTAATTTTTTTTTTGAAAATTTATTTTTTAAAAATTTAGCACATTTTTAAAATTTTTTTTCCATGAAAAAAACAAAGATGTGAAGTTCCAAATATTATAGCATTAATTATAATTCTAAAAGAAAAAGGAATAACACATAAAATTTTAACGAAAACATTGTAAGCTATTTGAAGAATTTCCTAAAAATGTTTTTACATTTCCCACTGCCCTTTAAGTTTCCTCGTATTCTGTGATAGGGATTCTTTATTTCTTTAAACTTTTGTTTCCTGGGTTACATCGTAAAGATTGAAATGCCTACGCCATTTACTTTTTTAATAATCGATTTATTTGATTTTCAATAATTTTCTTTGTCTAGAAATATAACAAAGACGACAAGAGCATTAGTTTCGTCCAAGAATAAACGATTAAATTACTTTTTGAAGCGTGTCTTATTACTCTTCCATTAAAGAAGTTTCGAAACTTTTAAAGTATTGCCCCAATTTCCTTCTAATGTGTTTTCTTTTTAATACTCTGTATTGCATGTGTATTGTAGAGATAAAGGATTTCAAAAATGATTTTTTTATAAAGTATGAAAAATACAAAACTTAATTATTTAAAAGTAGATTTGAATTTCAAAATTTATGCTCCTTAAGTATTTCTAATAAGTAATCTCTAAAGGGAAAATAAAAAAATCAATCATTTATTTTTCAATTCCTACTGTTAGTTCACTCTCTCTACACACACTCACACACACACACACACACACACACACACACACACACACACACACACACACACACACACACACACACACACACACACACACACACACACACACACACACACACACACATATATATATATATATATATATATATATATATATATATATTGTTGAAGTTTTCAGTCGTTAATAAAATACTTCTATTCATCCATTCAAGTTTCAGTAGGTTTTTTTAAACTTGTAGTGGATGACACTTAATGTTATTACAGTTTTTTTCAAATATTAATTCATTCATTGAATTAAAAAGTGAATAAATAGTAACAGACAAAAATAATAGTCCAACACCAAAATACCCGTATAAATATCTTTTTCAACCGATATGTGTCGAAGAAATGTACAAATGCACTTTCTAATTGCTGCATAAGTTAAGGGTCACAGTACGATTCAATTCACCAAAATTGGTCAAAAAATGAAATATAATTTTTTTAGTCAAAATTATTCTTTTTAAACTTATCTATAACCTCACAAAATTTGAAGGCTCTAAATTTAAGAAACGCAGAATTATGATAGCTCTTACGTTCGTTTTTATTCACACATTACTATGGTATATATATAAATTAAAACTTTAAACTTCGTTATTTTAAAAAGATAAAATAACTAGTTTGTCTTCATTTAAAATGCTAAGGCTTTTTTTTTCTATTTTGCCTAATGCTTTGATTTTTTTTTGCCTTTTGACAATAGTACACGTAATAAAAGTTAGTATGCATTTTTTCGAAGCATTACTTATTTTTTTAAAAAATAATTGAGCACAGAATTTATAGGTTTTTTTAAGGAATTTTCAATAAGCATTCATAAAAAGAGTCATTGTACGAATACTAATCATGTTTTCGCAAAACCCATACCAACGTTTGTTATTCATAGTTTAACGTACTTGTAAATCAAATTTCATGCATGTGAGTAAATTTTTGTAGGAGGAGTAGCATTTTTAAAATTACACTTCACATATTTTAAGGTTTTTCCTTATAATACTGAATATCTAGCTTTTTATGAAATTTTGAGCAGTAAATCTGTTTTACATAATATACACACATAGGAGACAGTCAAAAAAATTTTAAAAATCCTTAAATTAAAAATTTTTGAGTAAATCGTACCATGTTTCCTTAATGTTAAAAACTATATCTCTCAGCCAATATTTTTATGTATATTCATTTTAAAGGACTTGCAACCTTTCTTCAGTTATGCACATGTTTTTCAAAGAAGCGACGTAGAAAAGTTTTTTGTATGAGATTTTAGTATTTAAATGTTTATTGTAAATTAAAACGAATATTATTGTGATTATGCGCATTAAAAAGAAAAGTATAAATTGTGTATTCCTGTCAATGTCAATTTTCTGTGGTTCCACTTTATAATAAGGTACAAAGATATAATAATAATGAAAAGAAAAATATATCACTGTAAAAGAAGATAGGCGATATCATACATGTGTATATATATATATTTGCTGGTACAACCGCGTTCTTTGCATGGATGAATTGAAAAATTAAAAAATACAAATTGAAAGATAAAGACGTTTTTAAGGAGTTAATTTTACATGAATTGCAAATTAAACAAACAAAAAAAGCTTTTTGCATATCTCAGCTGAAACAATGAACTATATTAGTTAAATTTTGAGTCTGCAAATCTAATTGCTTATAAAAGGGATTTTTTTAAAATTTATAAAGCCCCCGTAACTCCCTTGTGGGTCAAATTTGTAAACACCTTCCTAAGCTGATTTCTGCTCAGCAAAAGTAACTTATTGTTATAAATTTTGTGTAATGAACACTGTGAAGATATTGTAAATAATTTATATCTGAACTTGTAAACTGTTAATGTTACTTTCTGCTGTATTTATGTTATGCTAAATTTGTACTATTCATAAGCAACGCCGTTTCTTACATTATAATGCTAATTCAATAGAAACATAGCGAAATGTTGGCTATAGAACCAAGTTGTCATAATTTTTTTCACCATGTTGGCATCATGGCGATTGAGTGATCAGTGCAGAAGCTGATATGCTGTAGGGCCACCTGGTGGGGAGTTGAAACAAAGAGGATAACACGAAAACCTTCTCCCCAAAAAATACATATGTATATATATATATGCATATATATATATATATATCAATTTTCATAGTGATCGGTCAAACAGTGTTGAATTGATGTCATGCATACAAACATCGAATTTTATATGTATGGATAAGCAGCATACAAACGCACATGTACAAATTTAAATAAAATTTTAAAAAAAATAAGTTATTCAAAAGATGTAACCAGAAAGAAAAAATGGAAATTCTACTTTTTAAAGAAAATTGTGGCTCAAGTCAGTTTAAATCCTGCAAAGACAATGACCAATCAAGAAAATTTCTGCACATAAATTTCCATAATAAATAATACAATTTTGAATATAATGGATGCAATGCAATTTGCAAATTATTAGTTCTTAAGCAATTGTCGATATTGTGATTTCCAAATAAATGTGCAGAATCGTGTGGTTTCTTCTAGGTGGTATGTTCCTGATTCATTATTTTTTTCTAATATTTCTTAAAGACTTTTCATCATTGTTTTGTGTTTTATTGATCATTATTATCATGCGTAGCTATATTTCGCTGGAAGAGCCATTGAACCTTTAAGCTTCCCTTTCTTAAGAAAAAAGTCCCAGGGCCAAATGGAAGAAATGTGTATAATGTTTTGAATGCGCATTTTACAAAAGATATGTAAACCCGGCATTCCTCCTGCTAAGACCGAACTGAATTTCACGCACAGGGTATCGCATAACCAAGAGTATTTACATCGAGTTTTTACCGTAAAATTTGCATACAAAGGTGAAGAAAAAGGTTTATTACACTTTTCACACATGTAAGTTTAGTTTTTCTGTTCTTTTTATTAGGACATTCAGTAGATTGTTTATACACTTCTTTAGTCTTCGGCGCCAGCGAGTGCGATCTTAATTTTTAAGTGATTATTATTATTATTTTTTTTTAATTTCGTACAAGCACTGCTTGCTGGCTTCTACATTATTTACTTTCTTCTGTAAATCGAAATCCAAAATACTTCAGAAATCAGCGTCTGTTTCGATGTTTAGATTTAGTGGCTTCCCAGTACATAACAGAATGAAATGCGTATTTACTGTCGCAACGTTGAACAACACAAAAAATATGGTCATAGTCTAACGATTACATTTTTTAGACATTGAATATGACGTGGGTATTTTATCAAAGACTATAATTTCTCCCTCAGTTAAATTATCTGAGTAGATTTTGGTACAGGAATCATACTCTCTCTCTACTACTACTCTCTCTTGCTATTATAATTTTCATCGTTCCATTCTTCATCATTCTCGCAAAGAGGCTGTCTTTATCCGAAAATACTATATTGTACTATAATTATTAAATTATTTAAATATCACATTTCTTCATCATAACTGCCCTGATACGAGATTGTGCATAAGAAAGATTTTAAAGCGTTCTCATGCAGTTAGAACTGTAGCGGGGATTCACGCGCAGGGTATGACATAACCGAAGAGACGGTATCCCAAAACACATATTTAGAATTCGACTACAAACTAAGACCCCTCAAAAGGTGTGACCTTAATGTCAGCTACACGAGAAACTATTCGTTTTCCAAAAAAAGGTTGAGATGGAGTCTTGAAAAAAATAGGTGGTGTTATAAAATACCCTGCACGAGAAGTGCCAGGTTAATATAAAATATTGTTAGTTGTAACATTTATTATTGAACACCAAAGAAAAAAGAATGTGCCGTTATTTTTTTTCTTAACTAATATGTAATAATTTCTCAATAAATCTTAAATGAACCTTGAATATTTTAAGAAAACTTAATCTAAATAAATGATGCTAACATTAAAAATAATGGGATCATTAATACACTGCTTTTTCCTTCACTTTGAAATATTTATTCAACTTATTCTATATCCATGTTATACACTTGTGAAACCCATTAACCCTCCAAGCGGTTTTCATGTAAAATCCCGTCATTCCAGAGATGCCTTTTCTGCCTTCGAGCAAGATTCCCCAAAGCGGGTGAGCCGCATTCTTAAAAATACGGCTCAACCACTTTTGAAAGAATCCCAATTGACGGCAAAAAAAATACGTGCAGTGCATTTCGAAGCATCTCCCGGAATGGCAAGGAATATACAATACAGACCAGCATAGGATAGTTAAAAGTAAGAAATTTGTTCAAAAACGAAATACAATAAGCGGCTACTCAATATGCAAATGGGTATCAAGTATTGATGGCCCACGCAGTGGCCTATGACGTCACAAAGGAGTGGCGCTATGATCGTCTTTGTGTAGAGGTACATCAATGGCTCGCTGAAGCTTGTAGCATAAGGACGTTTGGATCCATGGTAGCTAAGCCCCTCTTTGAGGGTTTATTTTTTTAATTTCTTTCTTTACCTATCTTTAATATGGCCAATCGTCATCGTCTGGATGATGCCACAAGATGGCGGATAGTTCTAATATTCAAGGCCGGCCAAACGTAAGCTATCTGCTATAGAAATTTCGAGTTTTGACAAATGAGGTGTCCACTCAATAGAAACAGTTTTAAAAGATTGGAACAGTGGTCTCCCGACCTGGTCAAGACCGCAAAAGTGCAACAACGTCAGCTCAAGTAAGTTATTTGAGACTTCTAGCTAAAAGAGATAGGTCCGCAAGAGCGACCCAACGGACTCGTAACCTATATCACATAACATGAACACCCGTTTCACGGATAACAGTCAACCAAAGACTGATGCAGGTGGATTGTATGACAGATTAGCAGCCTGTAGGTATTGCATCTCAGCACGACTATGAGCCACAAAAAGGACAGTCTGGCATGGTGCCGAAAACATGGACAGAGGATGATTAAAGGGAGTGGTTTTCTTCAGTGATGATTTGTGATTTAGTCTTGACAAAGACTCGAGACATGCTCTCATCTGAAGAGGCCCAGGAGTCAATATAGTCCTTCTAACATTGTCTAAATTTACAGAAATTCTTAAACATGTATACTACACTACTGAATTATGAAAAGGCTCAATTAACTTATAAATAAAATCTATATTTAGGATCCAATTTGGCAGACATATACTGCTCGGACTTTGTTTGTATATTAGATAGTATATATTCTAAAAGTTCAGAATATTTAACTAAGAATGCATGGTTGAAATCATATATATATATATCTTTTGAGATTTCTTACCTAATTTAAAAGGAAATGTATATGTACTTTTAAAACAATTAACTTTTCCATCATCAGAAACACTCAAGGTAAATCTTTATATTCGCCTTGTTTTAAACTGCTACAACCATGTATCTTTTCTGAATTTGTTCACTAATGTTTTGTAAATATTTATAGAAACTCAATGAATTACATTGTGATTTATGTTTTGTGTGTATAGATGCTGTTATATTAAATTATTTCTAAGTCTCTAAACATTTATTTTGTTTAATACATGGAGCTATATTCCGGAGCATTTTGAATTTCCATCATTATGGAATACCATTTGATATTTATGACGGATATTTCATAAATGTTTGCGCACATATGACTGAATAGAATATAAATATTGGTATCTTACTGTTAATATCGAATTAACGCATGAGAAATTCCTGAGCAGTTACTTCGTGTTAATTATGGATCCAGACAGATTATATATTTATAAATTAAAATTTTTCGAGCCATTACTGTTCCATATGTTTATCCGTTTCGCGGAACACATCATATGTAACGATGTAAAGGGTTAGTAGATTAGAACTCAATTTATCATTCAAGTAGAGGTTTGTTATTGCAACAAACATACTTCTATTCTGATAAGTATAAAGGATTACATTTTGATATATTATGCATTTTCCTGATTTCAGACTGTTTTAAAACAGTTATCATTTAAACATAATTACATTGTCTATACCATAAGATAACATCGTTAATATACCTAAGGCTTGTCCAAAATGCTATTTTTCGATTACTACTTTTAGTTCGCACTCTCTCTCTATATATATTTGCTTATATATTCATATATATCTTGTTCAAATTTTCAATCGTTAATAAAATATTTTTTTCCTCTTCCAATCAAGTGGAAATACATTTCTTTTAAACTAGTAGAGGATGGCACTTGATGTTAATACAGTTTTTCTCAAATATTAATTCATTAATCAAATTTAATTAATGAATACGTAGTAAAAAACAAAAATAATAGCACACCACCCTATATAGAAAAGAAAATGGCTCAATAAGTCCCTGTAGTACAATGGATAGAGCGCGTTGGACTTATAATCTAAAAGGCCGTGTATTTGAATCCTACCTATGATGGCCTAATTTCTGAGAATGTGATCTATGAATGAATAGTAACAAAAACATATATAGAATGAAAAATATACATAGTCGAGCACCATATATCGAAAGGAAAATTTAAAATCGTTTTCCATTTTGTCACTTAATATAGTTATTCTGTCATAGGTATGAACATATTCATATTAATTGTAACTATTTAATAAAAAGTAACTAAGATATTTTTTAAAAATTTTAACCAAAGTAGAAACTGAAATAAAATGTTGCTATCTTCACTTGTTTTCTGAAGGTAAGATTTTGTCGTTTCGGAGTATCGACTGCGTTCGGAACCGTGATTTTAAAAAGCGCACATGAAGTAAGATAATTTCTATGCTATTTAGTGTCATAGAATTAGAATACATGTATGAAATTGTTTTAAGGACATTTGATAAAAAAAACATTTAAATACAATATTTGGGCAAAAATTAATAACAAAATGTTCTCGCGCATAAAAAATGCTTCTAAAAATAATAATATTTTGTGTGTGTGTGCGGCATATAAAATGGGTACCAGAGTCGAACAATTTTTTCTTTAGAAAAAATTCACATTATTTTCAGAGTTACCAATCAATTGAATTAATCATCAGCATTTTTCTTAAAATTTCTCCCCTCTTTTGTCTTAAAAACATGGATAAAATCCTTCTAAGTTATATATTTCAAAAATTCTAGTTAAGCTACTGTACAGAGAGTCTGGGGTATATATACAGGCAAAATATTATTATAATGCGGCATTTTTTTTCACATAAAGGAGAACATTATGAAACGTTATTTAAGTTAATTTTTTGCCGGAAATATCTAATACTTCAATAATTTTTTTCGTCAAAATGTCAGCGGAAACAGTTTTATACCAGTTTTCACAATCCTAAGTGACACTAAATATCATAAATATTTTCCAGTTATACGCTTTTTCAAAATCACGGTTCTGAACGTAGTTGGATACCTTAAAACTAAAGGAACTTTTCATTTGTAAATTTAATTTAATGTTATTAATGTATTTGCTTAATATTTTTGTATGGCTTATTAAGGCTTTAAAACTTTAAACTTTGTGGAGCATCTTCAAATTTATCAGATTTTGTGACTTGGATGTTTTCAAAAAATATTCCAGAGTTCTTGACTTTTTCAGAAAAGGAACTGATATTTTTCTTAAAAATAAACATCGATTTTCATAAGTGATATAGTTAATTTGTGTGTAGCACTTAAATGCTTCTATGTGTTCAGTAAATTAATGTCGCCATATATCTAACAATGTCTAACAGCTAAACAATGTTAATATGCTGGTAAACAAAAATGTATGACTTCAATGACAGATTTCAATTTGGGTGAATGATATACTTGTGATGAAACTAATTCCAAAAGAAAATAATAGTAGTTATTTATGCTATATAAAACATATAAAAATAATATCTATGGAATGAAAATATTTTCAAAAAAATGTTGTTAACATTTGCTTTAGTGAATAATTTAACGTTTGAATTTATATTGAAAGTGAACACTGTAAGCCAGTGCTTCTCTAACTTTCAATGCTTCCGACCCAATATTCAATTATAATTTTCATAGCATCCCCCTTCCAAACAATAGCAATACATTCAATTCAATAATACTATGACGCTAAATATACAATATGGCATTAATCTCTTAAAGGCCATGGGGTATATAAACCTCTCGCTCTGCCAGTCCATTAATTGCCCGGGGACGTATCATCAAGATATATGTTATAAATGCGAAAGTATGTTTGGTAGTCTTTCACGGATAAATAACTGACTGCATTTTAATAAAACTTTTACAACTCAGCCACCAAGCTTATACATCAGAAAAACACGTACTGATATAGAATTTTTAGATGACGTGGCCAGAGTTTCCAAAATATTACATTAATTGTGGCTAATAAAGAAGTAGGAAAATACTCTGCCATCTGCAAAAGAAGCCCGTGGAAAGCATATATTTTATATTTTTGAGTTGTGAAACAAAGCTTTTCCCTTTTTGTTTTTGACTACCATACCAAAGTGTAAGCTCGCTTTTAATTTATTCCGTTGATCAATTATAATCACTTAAACTTTTGACTTTTACTTGGCAAAGGCTAGGACAGAGGAAGGTGGTGGCAGAGTTTAACATGAAATAAATACAACAAAAAGTAAAATTAATGTAATTATGCTTCAGATATCAATTATTTACCTACTTTAAACGTTCATTATACAAAATTTGTAGTTAACAATGTGTAACTTTTGCTAAGCAGAGATCCAGTTTACGAAGGGGGCTTTCAAAAATCTGACTGACCGGGAAGTTACGAGATTATAAATAAATGAAGAGTACCTTTTATCAGCTATTATATAGATCTACGACTTAACAAACGAACTACAGATTTAACAAATATATATTTTTATTTTTGGGGGTCAGAGCTAAGATATGCAAAAAGCTTTTTTATTTGTTGTTGTTTAATTTGCAACTCACTTAAGATTAACGCATTAAAATTTCTTCCTCGCCAATCTATGACTTTTAATTTTTTCCAGTTCATCACCAATGCGAAAGATACAGGTATACCAGCTATATAATATAAATAAAATATTATATATCTATACACACGAATTTTCTCTTTACCTGCTGCTTCTGGCAAACGGTATGTCTCATTTATTTGCTAAATGAACATTTTTAATCAATAATATTTTTAAAACCTAGAAGGAAATTATTATTAAAATAATGAATATATTTAGTTTTGTATAACACTTTTCATTAGGGCATGTGTTTAGAAATAATTTAGCAACACAGTGGAATGAAAAGGCTATGAAATTAAAATAAAATATCAAAAAAAAAAATATTTTTTCAGATAGTTTGTCTTTTTGTATGTTTTTTTTCAGTACATGTAAATATATATCTGGGCTTTCCCCCAAACTGTTTTCTTATAACTTACACATATCTATATATACATGTGTTTATTCAAGCATTAAAAAAAACAATCGTTTCAATAGTTATCTGAAAATTTTTCTTTTATTTATTACTTGTAGAAAATGTATTTCAATTAAAATATATATGTTTTTACAAGGATTATTTCTAATATTTCACATTACTACTCGAGTATTTTTTGTTAATTAAAAATTACACATCGTCTATTATTTTTGGATAAAAATACATTTTAGAACTTGCTTTTAAGCTAACTATATATAACGATTGATTGATTAATGAAAATCCACAGAAATTTATTTTATTATTTTAGTTTCTTAGAAACTAACTTCAATAAAATATTGAAAGTTTTTTTTTTTTTTTACTCTTAGCATCAGAATCCCTTTATTTTTATTACTTCATATTAATAATTTTTTTAAGTTACGCAATATTGTTTTTTATAAGTCACATCAAAATTTAAGGCTAGTATCTGTATCTTTGAGGGAGGAGGAAGAGGAAAACATTTTTCGCTAAAAAACCCGTGTACCAGGCTAGAGAGATGGAAAAGAAACCTGTCTTAAATGACTTCAAAACATAAGAAAAATGTACACAAAAATTTCTGATTTCTTCGTAAAAAAGGGTGCGCGTTATACGGCGAATATACCTAAACATTTTTTTTAAAAAAATTAGCATCAAAGTATAGATGCGCGTTATACACCTATGCGCGTTATATGCCGGATTTTTCGGTTATGATAAGCTTCTCTTTAAGATTTATTTAGTATTTGAGTTTACAGCTTTTGTGTGTAGTTCCACCCATGAGCAACATTATGAGATCAGTAATTGTAGAAAGGAAAATCATCTAGATAACAGAAAAATTCTTAAAGCAATTATTTGGAAACTGTTAACAAAAGAGAGACAGTTATTGATTCAAAGTGTTCATAAAGAGGGCAAGATCCGGCTAAATCCGCACTGTCACATAGAGAATCTTGCTTTGTAATATAGTCCTGCATAGAAAAAATCTGGAACAATCTTCACAAATAGCTAAAAGTGTTACTGAGATATTACAAAAAAGCTTGGCTTTAACAACAATTCAAAGAAAATTGAAAAAGTATGACTACCATGGCCGAGTTGCACTCCAGAAACCATTCATCTCTCGAGTGAACAAAGATAAGAAAATTACCTTTGCCAAAAAACATCTAAATGAGACACATAATTTTTGGAAAAATGTAATATATTTATTTGAGAGTATTTTATGTAGTTTGGCATCAAAAAGAATCAAAATATGCCTGCAAAAATTCATGGACAGATCTTAAGAAAGAGAATCCTTTTTCGACAATCAAATATGGAGGAGGAGGCATAATATTTAGGGGTGCATTGGAAGCCTTTTGGCTGGTAATCTGGAATTCATTTAATTAACAGTGTGCAGAATTGATTAATTGAACATTGAAGTAAAATATCAGTCTGAGTATATGCCGATACACTTACGATGAGTAGTCATTTCTCTCTTTTAAGGCAGTACAAATGTATACCAAACAAATGGCTCACATTAATGAAGTCATTAGTGAAGCTAAAGAGCTGATCTGACATGTCTCAAACCATTTCCGTAAGCCAACCTAATCCCCAGACCTAAGCACAATACAGCATTTGTGGGATTTACTCTAGTGAATAATCAAGGAGAACGTAATAACATGAAAGAAAATGTTCAATTCAGCCATAATAGAAAAAGGGAACAAAATATCCACAAATAAAACAATTAAGCTAGTTAAATCTCAGCCACATATGTTGAGAGAGTTATAGAAAAGAACGGAATAAGCAAAAGTATTAACTTTTAGTTACAATCCACTATTGTAAGTTTTTTCCAGTGTACCAGACTTTTGATGCTGCAACTGATTTATTATCATTCTCAAAATTCTGAATATTTGTATTATTTTATGTAAAATTCAGGTGACTTTTGCTTATACTATTTTAATTTACGTCGTTAGAGGAATCAATAAAAATTGTATTGATTCAGAAATATTTTATTTAATTGCATGGATATGAAGATGATTACTTATATTACTTAACAGATTTTCGGAGAATAGCCAGTTGGATGTAGAATACGTTTAACCACCTTCCAAACATCACAGCACGAGATCGTTACAGCATTGATGATGTTTATGTCAATTACTAATGAAATAAAGTACAGGTATGAGATTCTGGAAAACATAGTGGATTCTAAATTATGGCCCCATTATTTTTTGACATTAACTCAATATCACCTGTGCAGACTCGATCAGGAATATTTTGATCCTGAAGATGCGCGGCTTCATTCAATGGACAAACCTAAATCTTGCTTAGCATGTTTGGGAACGTGATTCAGTCAAAGGATTAAAATTTGTCACATGTTTCCAAAATCATTTTAACATAGGAGTATTAAGAGAGTATACACCAATTCATCATTCAGACTCCCTTCATTACTTAAAAATATCGCTGTAATGCTTATATTTTGATAAAATGAATCACATTTATAAGATACTGATCAAGTTAGAGCAGTTTTTTATTTTTTACTAAATTATTTTTGAAAAAAAGTTTTCGTTCATTTTTTTGGATAAAAATACATTTTAGAGACATTTTTAAGCTAACTATATGTAACGATTTGTTGATTCATGAAATCAGAAATTTATTTTATTTTAGTTTCTTAGAAACTAACTATTATTAAAAAAATGATGATTTTTCTTCTTTTTTGTTTTACTCTTAGCATTAGAATCACTTTCTTTGAATTGCTTCATATTAATAATTTTTTAAGTTACGCAATATTGTTTCTTATAAGTCATACATCGAAATTTGAAGCTGTATCTTATCTTTGAGGGGAAGGGGAAGAGGGAACAATAATTTTATACTTTAAATAGAAAATATGTGGAACAAATTTCGAAAAAGGGAAAGTAAATGGAATAATTTTAGAAATCACTCACATTGCGTTCGTACAAACACACACGTAATTGCTGACGTTATGAGGGAAAGAGAAAGCCAGTGCAACGCCGGGCCATGCAGCTAGTATATACTTCTTTCCGAATTACGATCTTTTCTATAATAATAAATTATTCCGAAGGCTTTGGAATGAAATAAAAGGACCTCGGCAGTGTTTTTTTTTTACAAATAATGTTTTGTTTTTGACTTTTCAATAGGCTCGCGCCTCCCTTATAGAGTTATTACTCCCCCCTAGGTGAACATGCCTCATAATTTGAGAAACACTGCTATAAAAGTATGAATTCTAAGCAACACTCATGTCCAAAAGCTTTATCTATTTAAAAATTGTGAAATGGAAGTGTTAAAAGAAATTGTAAAGACCACAATATTCGAGTTTTTGTTTGCTTAAACAAAGAACTCGTTTATATTTTGAATGTTGTAATATTATTGAGTAGGTCTCAAAGGTAACAAATTAATTTGTTTTTAAAAGGGTATAAGCTAGTTAGAAATATAAAATCAAAAACGTAGTTATCTAATGCCGTAAATGTTTGTGCTGTGCGTAATTTCCCCATGTGTTAGAATGATACAAAATCCCACCAAACTTTCATTGAAAATTTGTAAAAAATCAACTGAGAGTGAGAACAACTAGACAAGACCAATTTCTGTCTGTAACTGCCCTTCTTAACCAAATGAAGAGTGCCAGGCGGCTGTGTCCGTAGTTTGAAAATAATTTCCAGGATATAAACCTTCGAGAAAATAGCTTAAAGTTTTCTAGTCGTTTTCCTGTTTGAGTAACGTTGACTTATATGTAAAAGAAAGTGTCCACTAACAATGGCGTTGAGAACATCGGATCTAGACAGAGAATCAATGGAGCGAGGTCGTGTTCTCTCCAACAAATCAGGTCTCAGTTTTAAGATTTTTTAAAAACTTTTTGTTGAAATATGTAATATACATTTGCCTCCGAAAGTCTGCGTACAGACAATCATCTTACGTGTTTATGCTAATTACTATTAAAATATCGCTTTAGAAAATTAAAATACTTGTCAGGAATTCTTCAAAATTTCATTATTCAAACAACAGCAACAAAATTCATCTTAAAGCAGTCTTCGGTAACTGTAAGAGAGCTTGAACTAAACGCGAAGCACATTTTTAGACAGAAAAAATGCCTCAATTTCTATGGAAATTTGCAATAGTATAGCTCGTGACTTTGTTAACAATATAGTGTTTTTAAAAATCCCAGAATATTCCATGAATACTGTCTTTTTTGTTTTAATACGTGAAGACATAGCCCATTTAACATTACGATATAGGAGGAAAAAGGCGAAACACATTTTATACCAGAAAAAATTAATAAACTCGGTTAAAAACGGGAAGTATGATAAAAAATTCTCTCTAAAGGATAATGCAGCCAAAATATCATATTAATGTTTCATTTCTTTTATATCTGAAAAAAATGTTCCAAATTCTGGACCTATTCCTTAACATTAATCGAAGACTGCCTTAACAAGAAAAACAAGAATGACCTTTAAGTAATCACCAACCATCCACGCCAAAAGTCTGCGTAAACTTACAAAATAGAGCTTTTAAAGGGTTTTATTGTAAAATAATTGCACTAAATCGTGTTTTAAGTACCGTAAAATCCGGCGTATAATGCGCACTTTTAACACAAAAAGTAAGATTGAAAGTTAAGAATGCTCGTTATACTCCGGGTATAAAAACTATAGTTTTAAAACTAACAAAAGATATTAGCATAAAGAAAATTTTTTACTTCTACATGTATTTAAACACTGTTTATTTCTTAAAAAAATGATTTTCTTTATGAACTAAAAGGGTTGTAGTTCTAGAAGTATACTATTTTTCCAAAAATCTGGGATAATACCTCAAAAAATGACTTCAAAACATAAGAAAAATGTACACAAAAATTTCTAATTTCTTCGTAAAAAAAATGCGCGTTATACGGCGAATATACCTATTTTTAAAAAATCAGCTTCAAAGTATAGATGCACGTTATACGCCGGATTTTACGGTAATGATAAGCTTCTCTTTATGATTTATTTAGGATTTGAGGTTTGAAAGCTTCTGTAGTTCCATGGCAGGCAACATTATAGAGATTGATAAATTATTAAAGGAAAATCATCCTAGATCTTCAGAAAAGAGGGGAATTTTTAAAGCAATTGTTGAAACTGTTAACAAGAGATATTTATTGATTCCAAAAGTGTTCATAAAGACAAGACAAGATCCGGCCTCCAATCTGCACTGTCACATAGAGAATCTCGCTTTGTAATACGCTCTATACGAAAAAAAATCAAGACTTTAAGCTTCACAAATTGCTATCAGTGTTTCTGAGATATTACAAAAAAGCTTGGCTTTAACCACAATTCAAAGAAAATTGAAAAAGAATGACTACCATGGCCTAGTTGCACTCCAGAAACCATTTAACTCTCGAGTGAACAGAGCTAAGAAAATTACCTTTGCCAAAAAACATCTAAATGAGACACATAATTTTTGGAAAAATGTAATACATTCAATTGAGAGTATTTTTTGTAAATTGACATAAAAAAGAATCAATATATGCCTGCAAACATTCCTGGACAGATCTTAAGAAAGAGAATCCTTTTTCGACAATCAAACATGGAGGAGGAGGCATAATGTTTAGGGTGCATTGGAAGCCTTTCGGTTGGTAATCTGGAATTTATTTAATTAACAACGTACAGAATTGATTAATTGAACATTGAAGTAAAATATCAGTCAGGGCATATGCCAATACAGTTGCGGTGAGTGATGTTTTTCTTTTACTTTCAGCGGCACAAAGGTACCAAACAAATGGCTCACATTCTGAAGTCATAGTGAAGCCAAGGCTGATCTGACATGTCTCAAACCATTTCCGTAAGCCAACTTAGTCCCCAGACCTAAGCACAATACAGCATTTGTGGGATTTATTCAAATGAATAATCAAGGAGAATGTAATAACAAGAAAGAAAATGTTCTAATCAGCCATAATAGAAAAATGGAACAAAATATCCACAAATGAAACAATTAAGCTAGTTAAATCTCAGCCACATATGTTGAGAGTTATAGAAAGAACGGAATAGCTTAAAAAGTATTAACTTTTAGATACAATCCACTATTGTAAAAATTTTTTCCAGTGTACCCAGACTTTTGACGCAACTGATTTGTGTCATTCTCAAGTTACAGATATTTGTATTATTTTATGTAACATTCAGGTGACGTTTGCTTATACTATTTGAATTTACGACGTTAGAGGAATCAATAAAAATAGTATTGATTTAGAAATACTTTATTTAATTTCATGGATATGAAAGATGATTGCCTGTATGCAGGTTTTCGGAGGAAAGAGTAGTTGGATGGAGAATACGTTTAAACCTTCCAAACATCACAGCACGAGATCGTTACTGCAGTGATGATGTTTATGTCAATTACCGGCTTGGGCATTCACGTTTCGGAGAAGCTTCTGCTTACGAAATAAAGTACAGGTATGAGATTCTGGAAAACATAATTAGTTCCTAGAGAAATTCCGGCCACATTATTTTTTGACGACAACTCAACGTCACACTATTCTGAACTCGATCAGAAATATTTTGACCCTGAATATATGAAGCGCATTCAATGGCGAGCAAGATCTGCAAACCTAAATCTCATTTAGCATGTTTGGAACGTGATTCAGTGAAAGGTTTAAATTTGTCATGTTTCCAAAACCATTATAACACAGGAGTAATAAAATATGTCCCCGCAATTGATCATTCAGACTCCCTTCATTACTTAAAATATCGCTATGATGCTTATATTTTAGTAAAATGAATCACATTGAATACTGATCAAGTTGAGCAGTTTTTTATTTTTTTCATTCTGTGAGTCTGAACTTTTAGATATATTTTTTGGAATGATTCCTTTTTTGTCAATTCCTACTATATTAACTCACACTCCCTATATTTATTTATTTATTTATCATGGTGGAATTTTCAATCGTTAATAAAATATATTTTAAAGCGCTCAATTGAGCTGAAAGTCAATATCTTGATTATTTTGGATGGCAGTATAATAATTTAATTATAATTAATAAAATTAATTGATCAAAACTAATTATTTAAATAGTTATAAATACAGCCCTGTTGGTGACTTAGCGAACATTTTGGTGACTTGTGTCAAAATAAAAGTTTTTTCCTCACGTTTTAAAGCATTCAGTTGAACTGAAATTTTATATACACGATTGTTTTGGATGACAATACGATACTTTAATGGTAATTAATAAAAATTAATTACCACTTGTTGTTGTGATTTTGTCATATGTATATGCATATTTGTATTAATTGTAACTATTCAGTAAAAAGTTGCTAAAGTCAATTTTTTTTTGTTGATCTAAGTATGAATTGAATTCAAAGTTTCTTTTTTTATATTACTTATTCAGAGATAAGATCTTTAAGCTTAGAAATTCTACTTTATTTTGAATTTTAGTTTACTCCCTATCGAGATAGAAAAACCATTATTTCCAATAATCGGGCTCCAGTGCATTTTTTTATTGAGAACATTTATAAATCCAAGCAACACAAAGTATTTCACTGGGGCTTACATAGAAGTAAGAGTGAAACACACATTACAAATAAGAGTAGGACAACAACATCTATGTCCTACCCGGGGTTCGAATTCAGATCCTACAGCACAGCAGTCAGCTTCACTAACCACTATACCGGATGGGTAACCTCCAGTGTATTGAGATCTATCATAAGGATTTCGATTATAAAATTATATTTCATTTAACTCGGAGGGGACATTGCTGATCATTCCTAAATAAACATTTGCAAGAAAAATAAATAATAAACATTCTCCGATATAAACTAAAACTTTCATCTTACTTTATATATAAACTGCTGTTTGTTAAAATGCTATACCATGAAAAATCATCAGAATTAAATGAAATTTATTGCACAAATGGCTTGTATTAGTACTAATAAATGACGAACTTTTCAAAGCAAAAAAAAGTAATATTAAGTGTCCGAATTCCGTATTTGATGTAGCCACCACGCGCTGCAATAAGTACTGCTATACGACGTGGCATGGATTCAAACAGATTTTGAATGTCTTCTTGTGGAAGAGAATTCCAAATTGCTTGTATGCGCAGCAAAAGTTCGTCTTTTGAAACTGCAGGACGCGGATCAAAAGCGAGACACCGACCAACCAAATACCACAAGTGCTCAATAAGCAACATTTACGGTGAGTAAGTAGACCAAAGAAGTTACATGTGTTGGGCTGAACAGAAGTCTGGAACAGTCTTTGTAACATGAGGGCGTGCATTATCCTTCTGAAAGCTCCAGGGTGCCTTGAAGGAAAGGAACGACTTCGGGCTGTAGCACTTCACGGACTTACCTGTTGCTATTTAGATTACCCTCAATTCGTAGCAAATTCTATCGTCCATAATACGAAATCGCACCCCAAACCATAACTCTGGGTGCTAAATCACTACGTCATTCGATAACGCAATCTGAAAGGCAGAGTTCACCACAATAGTGTCTATCCTAAGGCGTGATTCATCTGAAAAGACAATTTGGTGTCAATCAGCCTGCCGTGCTCGGTGCTCATGAGCCCATTGCAGATGTAACCGTCGATGGTTTGCCGTGAGAGGAATCCTGTATAAAGACACCTTTGCACTTAATCCATGTGCAGCAGACGTCGACAAATTGACGAAGCCGAGATTAGTACATGTATAGCAGCAGGCCAACGTGCTGCCAACTGCCAGGAGAAAGCTGTACGTTCATTCACCGCCATGTGGAGCAGGTGTCGATCGTCACACGCTGGCGGCACCTTCCGTTGTCAACTGCCAGTTTTTCGAGTTGTTCGTTGCTCGCTGGTCCACAGTTTCCAAACCCGCATCACTGTGGAATTGTTCCGCTGCACACGAGCTCCTATTGTGCGATAGGAAAATCCTCCTTCCCTTCAAACTCCGTAAGGTGTTGAGATTTCTCCTTCTTTCGTCATGTAGGCATACTTCGGTCCTACTAAACTTTCGCCACTAACGAATAATCATTAACTGTTTTCAAAGTTTCGCTACAGCCCTATATTTATACTTTTTCAGCATCAGTTCTAAGGGCTCTGTGCACGCCATACATGTGTGTTGGCTCTGAAACTTTACTATTTTACGTAACATCCTATAATTGGTATTTGCTGCAATGTTCATTTAATTCTGATGATTTCTTCATGCTGTTGCACTTTTTACAAACAGCATTGTAAATGTTACACGATCCAAATGCGAAATTAGTGACAAAATATTAAGCAATTACGTACATTGTTGTTCTCTTTGAATCAGCATTTAAAAAAAATTACCTTTAATTAAAAAAGAATTATTTTTTCTTTCTCGAAACAATTTCTAAAGTTTGTTAATAATAACAAAGAAAAGTCGATTATGCGTTATGAATTATCATTATTTATATTTTAAAGCATACTAAATCTTTACATGCTGATTAATTCAATTTGTATGATTTTGTAGTGCTATATGATATCTTTTATAAAGATGTATATTTGATAAACAAGTAATTGAAATTGTAATTGATAAAAGGAAATTTGAAGTAAGACTCATTAAAAGGGTTCAAATTTCTTATTCTTGAAATACTTAATTTTGCTCTGAATGTATCAATTACTGAATTGTGATTATACATCGATGACTTTAATTGTGGTATCATCAAAATTCTCCATTTTCTTGCCAAAACTTTCCAAGTATATTATGATTTAAAGCTACAGTTATTTATGATATAGCAATACACTAGAATGAGAAACAAATAAAATATGTTTTACTGTGAATGTTTTTAGGTTTTATTTAAAAAAAATAACCATTGGCCATTAGAAAGTAACAGTTATTACTTTTTACAAACTTACTATTTTGTACAATATATCATAGGTTTGTTCGATGTCTAGTATCATTACGTCTGAAATAAATGTCATAAAAAGTTTCAATTGCAAAGGTTGCAGTAAAAAGAAATGTTTTCTCGTTTCAGAGAATGAACAAATTACTAAGAATTACTCTTTTGGCAGTAAAAAAATAATAATGAAACAAAATATTTATCTTCTGCTTAAGATTTTCACATATATGTAAGATAAAGAGAGAGATTTCATCAACTCATTTTTCATCCTCCTGTACTGTTTTCTTTACGGTTCTGAGAGAATGACGTTTCGAAGGAAATTGGCCGTTCAAAACAAAACGAAAAAAGTGTTCTTGAAATGACGGATGAGCAGCAACTGAGTTTAGAGTCACAGAACACGATTTTTCTCAATGTTGCCAGTTCGAAGGGCAAAAACTGAATACTTTTTTCTCTTATCGCCGATAGAGATAGATAAAAATATGTAAGTTTGTGCCTTTACCCAATAAAATTGTTTCAAAAGTAAAGAAAGTTCAACGAGTTCAAAAAACTTCAATTGATTACTAGCTTCTTTTACTCTGTAAATGCGTTTAAAAACAGTGTAAAAAAGAATGGAAACTCCATTTGTATGGTAATATGAAGGAATTACTTTTATGGTATTCACAAGAATACGTTAGATAAAATAAAGTCAGTATTCATTTAGAAATGGTATAAAAAAGCTTTTACAAGCATTTATCTATTTAGCAAATATTAGCGAGTTTAACAGTTGTAAATTAAAAGTAATGCATATTTGAGTTAAAAATTTAAAATAAATTATTTAATTTGCAATTAATAAATAAATAAAACATGGATATATGAATATTTTCTTGATAAAGAAAGAAAAGTGAATTATAACAATAGAACATATACACAACTTCTTCGTCACAATTTGATCTAATGTTATTTTTAAGAACTGATTAAGATCACTCAGTAGGCTAAAAATCTTCAGCTTATCGATTTTGAGATTTTGATATTTTAAATCTCCAATGCATGACCTTTCGAGTGAAATAAAATTTTTGTCATTTTATGAATTAAAAGTATATCGAAATGACTTTTACAAAATCATCAGCTGGCGACCACGTCCACTTTGATAGATAAAATTGAAAGTATTGGCCATTTAAACAGTTGCAAAGAGACTCTGGTTTTTTATTTATTCATACGCAATTAACTTTAGATAACAGTTTAACTGCAAGATTAACTGTTAAATTTTGGATGGAATTTGTACTTAAATGGATTGAGTGATTTGAAGTTTAATTATAAACTAATGGATAAGAAGGATAATATTTGTAGATTATCCATAACAAGGTAAAAACAAGGATTAGTATGTAGTACATGAATACTTTACACTTTGATAAGGTTTGATTTTCTTATAAAAATAGCTGTTTTCTAAACTATTACTTTTAATATTAATATTGTTTGTGTTATTTCACCTAAACCTACTGTATGCATGGATAGATACTTGTGTATACAGAAGTGAAATTTTCCAAATATTTCTAAGGCATTTAGCAAGGAAACACGTGCAATAACAAAAAAAATTACAATTTTTGTTAAATACCTAATTATATAATACAAACATTATTATTATTATTATTAAAGAAATGAATAATTTATTTTTAAAATTCCACTTACGTATACAGATAAAGGCCTATTTATTATAAAAGACATGTTATCATTGTTGCGAGAAGCTTGTTACAAACATTTAAAAAAAATGAAGTGTTTGGATTAAAAAAAAATGTTCTTGTGGCTGTTTCAGCACTTGTCTAACATATAGAAAAACTAGTATTCTGATACTTTAGGAAGTTGTTAGTATATTAAAATTTAAATCCATAGTGAGAGAGAAAACTTTCGAAATGTCACATGTTTCCAAATCATTACTTTTACATAATGATACATTATTATAAGTCATTAAAGATGTCTTACGGTTACCTTTGATGTAAGTAATGCATCAAAACTGAAAATTCTTTCAAAATTGATACAGAATTTGTGGAAATCATGTATAAATGTTACAAAATATCTCCTTAGGCAAAAACTGAAAATTGCTATGTGTGTATTTTCTGGCCTGTATAAGACATTTTTTTCCTATTTTTAATAAAAATACATTTAAAAAATACTGATGCTTCATAAATTGGGATAAAAACATGTTGCAATTCCTTATTTTGTGATGAAGTGACACTTTCTTGTAAAAATGCAATTTTCTCAAAAAAGATGTTTTAAACTGCATGTATCTTTTTCTCAGAATATAATGTATGTGAATGCACATGAAACAACCCCCAAGTTACTGATATATATATATATATATATATATATATATATATATATATTCATATAAATTGTTTGGAGATTTTCCCAAAATATTTGACTGGAGTCCATATATCGTGACAAAAAATGTCAATTTTTTTAAAAATTCATTGTGATATTTTGTTACATATTTTGTGGAGAAATCTAAACAATATGCTTTAAATATTACACTTCATTGTAAATATTAATGTTTATTTATTGTTCAGACAAGTTTTTAAGCTTTAATATTCAAAGGGATTTTCAATAAAGGTAACTAATTATAATTCAGATGTGTAATGCTTTTTGTCGTTGTCAGAAGCTTGTAACATGCATAAAAATACACAGATTTTATGTTTCAAAACATAAAACAGTTTTATTTCTTACTTTTTTAGAAATATTTTGTGCAGTTTAGGCAAAATTCTGAATTTTTAAATTTTTAGAAATTGCGTTTGCATGCAAACATACAAATCAATAATAAAAACTTTAGCAATGTCAAAAAATCACATAGTCCCAAATCATAACATTTACATAGTGATACATATTTACATTATATTTATGATGTTTTAGGGTCAACTTAGATATTTGCAATGCATCAAAGCTGAAATTTGTTCACAGATTGAAACAGGATTTGAGAAAATTGTTATTAATACACAAAATAACTCGCTAAACAAAATCTGAAAAATACTATATATATAAATATATTTTCTGAGAATTTTATGACTTTTTTCTTTCCCATTTCATGCTAAAAAAATTAGGAGGATCCTAATGTTTAATAAAAAGGACAAATACCTTGTTGTAATTCATTATTTTTGTGATAAAATGCCCTTTCACATAAAATGCAATTTTCTCAAACTGATTGTTTTCAAACTGCGTGTACCTTTTTCACAGAATCTACAAAATGAATGCACATGCATATAAATAATATATGTTTGTAACTATATACACTGGAATTACTTTTTGGGAGATTTTCCCAAAATGTATTGTTGAAAAGCAGTTATCGTAAGAAAAATGACATTTTTCAAAAATTTCATAGTGATACTTTTACGTAAAATTTTTTTGAAAAAGCAAACAATATATTTGAAACATTTTAACCACTGTATAAGCAAAAATAGCCTATTTAATATATAGACAAAATTTGAATTTTTTATACTTAACAGTTTCTGAGAAACAGGTTCTTCAAAAACGCTCAATTTAACATTGTCGGTATACAGGGTACAGACTAGTCTTAATACAAATCCCATTTCTCGTCAAAAAATATCCACTTAGATTTTTACTTTTGAAAACAAAGAAGCATAAATTATTAATTAACAATCTATTAATTAATAATGTTTTTATTATTTGAAGTTTGGTAACTGTGACTATTTTTCATATATTCATTGTTTTTTTGTCCTCGGATTGGTTTCGTATATAGTTCATTACAAAACATACTCAACTATGGAAACCTATAAATTTCCTATAGTAAGGAAAGGAGATCTTACTTTGCACCAATACGATGGTTCTGAAAGAGATTTTAGAGACTAGTGTCAAGTTTAAAACTCTCAAAACGAAAACAAGCAAAAAATTAATTTTGCCTCATTGTTTGCTACTCAGATCACAACCGGACGTTTTTAGATTCGTTTGATTTTCTGAAAAGCGATTTTTGTGACTAGCCAGAATACGTGGTTGATGCATATTGACATCCACAAAAGTTTTGGGGGAATAAGGGGTATTTCCCTTACGGGTTAACTGAAAATCTCGAAGCCGCGCTAACGCCGAATTTAACTGTTGGCAGCACCGGCGAGGAGGCAGCGTTCGGGACGGCTTTGTTCAGGCTGCTGGCAGAAGCGCGATGTGGTCACGGTAAGCCGCGACACTTGTTGATACGTTGCTGTACCAGAGTTTTCTGAGCAATGGCATTTGCTACGACTGCTGTCGACCTCTTTCGTCTGCAGGATGATATATAGGTCATCCTGCCGGTTGTCGTCTCGGCGGTCACCAACCTTTCTTTTAGCTGTGCAGCAGGGTTTGGGGAGCTTTTCCAAGCGCGATGAAGCAACACTTTGTTGATTCAGCGGAACTCTGCAGCTACACTGGTGAAAGTACGCCCGCCTCCTCCAGCTTTCCGGTATTCTTTCCACGTGTGAAGTCGTCCAGGTGATTTCTGCTAATACATATTTCACGAACGGCTCACTGGCGCAGCGAATATAACTGAATTGCGTCATGATAAATGCCTATTCTACTGTTTGAGCAGCGCGCGCCGACATCACGCGTTTTGTAATGCGCTCACGCATCGCTTCTGACGTTTGTTCCTGATATTTTGCGCCGATATGACCCGTTTCTACTGACTTACGTGATTTCACTGTGCTGATCTCAGACCTCCTTTTCTGCAATTTATGGCTATCTGCTAAATTTTTGCATTGTTGCTTAAGTTTTACACCAGATGTGTGCGGCTTTCATGGCAGCACGTGAGAGTTATGAGTAACTTTCGCTTTTGATAAACAGTCTCAGGAAGCTACACGTAGAGAAATCGAAGAATCATTTAGAGACGGTGAAGCACACTGGCTTTACTTGCTTAGAATCTGGAAGTTGTCGCGAAAGTTGATGTCTTCACTGTAAACATCCACGGCTGGTGCCGGTATCATTTAAATTCGGAAAATCGTCTTCACTAGATTGATTGGCAATGAGCACACCGATACATAGATTGTCCATAATACCATAACAACATAGCCAGGCTGCTTTTGCAATATTAATTGCCACGAAGTGCAACAGAGGAGACAGCAAGAAGTTTGCATAGCGGGCAATCTTAAGCGATTCTTTTTGCTTTTGTTTCTAAGAATGCCAGTCCATTAGTGTATGAAAAACTTAAGTAGTCAGCGCGCCATGATGGAGTAACACCACCTCCGGCATACCCATTCAGGAGTACGCGGCGTGCAATGATGAAGTTGAATTTCGCATGATGCGGGGACACTTTTGATATACAGCAAAGCCACTTCGATGGCTTAAAAGAACATTAGCGAAGTCCTTCATCCAGTGATACTTTATATGAATACCCATCCTAGTCTTCTACTTCAATAAGTCAATACACATGTTCAGCCATTGACATTCAGAAGAATTGCATTGTGTCGCCTGTGCACATACATGCTTGATACGAAAGCATCCGTAAAACCAGTCGCTCTTAATCCGAAGTTTGCGCGGCATTTCTGTTGTCGCCCGCGATCACTCATGCCGGGGTATTCTGTACACCCCAGCAACAAGAAATCCTCGGGATTCACAAAGAATGTGCCCAGACCACAATTTTTTCTGGCAATTGCACATTTTTTAGGTCGGAAATGCGAACCTTCCCAGGCTAATGCAATCCCTCTTTCTCGAACGATCAGGTCATAATGACCCAGCCACAAAGGGTTATCTAGGGGTGAGAACTCTCGCGAGAAAGTTGAGCATTTGTATACAGTACATATACTGAATGTTTGAAAAATTTAAAATATTTTTTATCATTATCTCATTAGTATAATGTATATATATTACTGGTATACACGTTTTACTAGTTTATAGAAAATATAAAGAATTATGTGATTTAAAATAGAAAATTTTTGTATGTTTAGTTTAAATTAATGTTAGTCTCATTTATATCACCCAAAAGAATTTTAATAATTTTGTTGTATAATATAAAATATCTTGTACTTTATAAATGCTTATCATAATGACTTGGTACATTTTCATAATTAAAACTACACGTGTTTTTAAGTTTGGGAGTATTCTCTACCCACTTACCGGAAATACCAACGGTAACAAAAACGCGCAGATTTGCGGGTTGGGCGCTCCCTCTTATCATAAAAGCTGCTTGGGATACAAGAGAAAGTTCAATTTCAGGTTGAGTTTTCCAAACTTCAGGTAATCCATTTTAATGCTACGTTTTCTCCCTCAATAATGCTATTTTTTTTTTACTCATCTTCTTCCATTGTTGATGTGTATTAGCGATTTTTCAAATATCGTTTAAAGAAAGCAGAGACGTTACAACCTATATAAAATCGATTTTCAATTTTCATCTCAAAATGGAATTTAATGCTTTACTGATTCCAAAATGTATAACATGGCCCTTGGGTTTAAGCTTAATATCCGAGTAATTGCGGTTTTAAGAATGTAAACAACTGCTATGTCACGCCCTGTTGTTTACGTTATCACCCACGTCAACTACCACGCCATTTTACAGCTGACCAAGAGCATATTTACACATGAATTAGTGTTTTATATCACTTAATCTGATTTATTATTTTTATTCTTCTGGTTTGAGAAGGACTATAACTACTCAACTCAGTCTTGTTTTATACCAAACTGTGTGTGCGAATTTTAAACATTTTGCTTTTCTCATTGGCGGAGTTACAAACACGTGAGTTACGAATTTCGTATTTTTGACTGCTAATTAACTTTTGTTTTACATTAATTTGTTTTGCAATTTTGCGAAATTTTAAACATTTGAAATGCCTCGAACAAAAAGTTTGAGCAGGATTAAACGTCGTTTAATTCGTAAAAGCAACTCAGTAAATTCTGAGTGAACGAGGTTGATGTCGGTGCATCTAAAAGAAAATTGAAGAGTGGAGAGGTATCTTGCAGGACTATGAAGATAATTTTTCCGGTTGAAACTCAAGCGGGCATGTTGTGTGGCTTAAATATGCTCAATGATAATTTTCAACAATATTGCAAAATGCGGAATGTGTGATGATCTTTCTGCTTTTGATGTTGCTGAAAATAAAAGTAGTCATAAAGAGCCTTGCTACCAGTGTGTGTCAACAACTTACCCAAGTATTGTGGTTCTGGTCATTCTTCAATGACTTTAAATACCGTCAGATGGGTATGAGTAAATTTTGGGGTTCCGTTTCCCTTAATGAGGTGTATTGGGTGGCAAAAGTGCAGCTCAGATATATTGTACACTGATGAACTTACCTCCTCTTCCAGCTAAATTTGAAGACTGTACATAATTTTTAAAAGCGTTTGGAAACTGAAACCATCTGTTCAATAGGATTTAACAGCGTTAATGGGCTGTCATTAGTAGACACAGTAAGAACATATAGTATTGCTCTTGTTGGGATCTGGAAGAAAAAGGGACACTCTTCGAAAGAATGGCGTTGTAACTACAAATTCTCTCGATAATAGAAGAAAGTTATTGATTTTGAGTTCCTATCAAAATATTACTTTGAATGCAAAAATACGAACAAAATCTGTGATAATTGCCAGTTAAACTATCACCGGATTTGAGTGCGGAATGGAGAGTGAAGGAGCATTGCGGATTCAGTCACTCCTTACCAAATTACAATGTTCATTTATGTTATTACAACTGGAGATAACAAATTCGAAGAGGTTCCTAAAAGTTCAGAATCAGAAACATATACGGTGGTAATTTCCTGTTGAGAAAAACCCCAGGAATTCATCAACCCACGTCCAGAATGGAACAAGACTGAGGCCTGAAGAACAATTTTAAAAATCCCACCAAAGCTGTCGAACCAACAAACCAATATCTGGACGAGGAAGGCTGACCTGTTGATGCAAGTGCTTCTGCTGCAAAAATGTATAGCCTAACCATAGAAAATGTTGGAAAATCAGTCGCAGATATCCCAAAGCCATCTGGGAGCAATATATTTCCATAAACGCTGATGTCAACAGATGAAAAATCCATAACATGCTTTTGTGCCCTATGGGAGAAAAGAAAGTTGGTGCGGGTACAATAAAAGCATTGTATCAATTGAAAATGCACTTACAAGCATTCCCTCCAGAAGCAGTTCTTTTTAAAATTAAAAAAAAATGAGGAATTTAACTGCCGGAACTGTTATTAAAATGTTTTGCATGGCAAACTCAGAACCCGACTGAAGCTTTTAATAACTTGTGGTATTGGAATCGTGTGCCGAAAAAACCATTTGTGAGCAAAGAACTTTGCAAATAGTGTTATGGGCGCAGTTATAATACTTCAATGAAGGTCATACACCAAGGACAAAGTATTAAACATTAAATCCAATCGAGGCATCAACACTTGTGAGGCCTTCACCAAAAGTAACAACGTCAAATTTGTGAAGCTGAGATGGCCTGTTCTAAACTTTACCAAAGCCAAAAACAATAAAGGCGGTAAAGGGAAGCAGGATGCTTTAGAACAGTCAATGCAAAGATAGTACAGTTAACGGAAAGAATTTTTAAAAATAGAAATCTTGAAGTAGGGTACATCATTTTGTATTTAGTTTTTCAATTTTTCTCAAATGTGTTTTCGGTTTTGGGTACATGTGTAGAAAAATCTATTTGTTATATTTTAATAGAGAAACTTAGTACATGAGGCAACTTTATGTCATGATAATTTATTTAATGCTTTACTAATTGTATTTCTGAGATGTTAATATTTTGCACCGCTTGTGTCAATTTTAAAAAAAAATATACATTTTATCAAAGGAATTTGAAAAAGTCAAAAATTCAAAAACTTTTTAAAAAAAATTCTGTGCGAAATATAAAAGAACTATTATACATTTAAATAAGGTGCAATTTTATAAACTAAAACAACATGTTTTTTGTGGTGTTATATGTTATAAAAAGGAAAGATACTATGTGCCTAAAAGAGCACCATGTATCCGAAAAACTTTTTTGGTGTGTGTACTTTTTCGAATCATATATTTCTTAAATATTTACATATATTTCCATAATTTTATATTTTTAGTATATTAAGAAAATATATATATTATTGTATGACCTAAATTTACTTTGGCCCATAGAGTCTTTCTGTTTTGAAAATAATATTTTCTTTTGAAGCACTTAAATTACAGCAGAACATTGATAATCGAGAACGTCCCGGTTCCCTTAAATCGTTATTATCCATTCTAGAAGCAAAACGTTTCCATTATAGCCACTCATTGGCTCCAAAATCATTCGAAAAAAGAATGCAGACGCAGCCTGGAACTCAGCTCACGCTTTTTAATTTCCCTCTGCCTAGGCTGGCACACTGTCCTTAAATAAGACGACTCCTCAAACTTCCTCAGAAAAGATTCTACCTTTTTTTCACTCCCTTTAAATTTAAGAAAAACTTTCAGATCTGCATCACATTATATATTTATATATATATATATATATATATATATATATATATATATATATATATATATATATATATATATAAGGAAAAAATAATAATTTTGTTAAAATTTCCCGAACCTATTTCAGTGAAATGGTGAATTAATATTAGGGAAAGGGTTTAAAAAGGTTTTCATTTTTTCCAATACCTGATCGGCAAGGCGATAGTCCACAAATTCACATGCAAAGGGCAAAGAAACATGTCTTAGCCGTACCCAGGGACCATACAGGTGACATGTTTTCCTCGATTCCCCCCCAATTTAGGGGAGCACTCTGAAGGGGTGGGGTCTCCCACCTCTCTTTCCTTCCCCAAACTCCGGGGAGGACGCGGCGCGGCTTTTAAATCCCCCCCCGTGCGGCACTATGGATTTCAAACATCCATGTATTCTCCGGGGTTCAACCCAATTACGGGCCCCATCGCGCCGGGAAATATGATGCAAATTTAAAAGTAGAGTTATTAATACAACAATAATCATCGAATTACACACATTTTTTATTCGAATTAATTAACAAAATAATTAGATAATGAAGGTGTGTTTTGAAGTGATATCTTCTATTGGCGCGATTTGCAGGAGAGTGAACTTGAATGGACGTCATTCTCGTTAATGTAACGCTCTTTCGATTTTTTTCGCCTTCATTCGGACATACACATCCCTAAAAGGAAAGGAGGGACATTTCCCCCTCGCCATTCTAATACGCTGTAGTTTGCCCCTCTCCACACCAATACGCCGCTATAGTAAAGTTTCTAGCTTCGATCTAAGTGGGGCTCCTCCCCCACCACCTCTTTCTTCTGTAATGAATGCGGGATACTTTTTAATCCTAGTTGAAGCGCGAAAATGAAACGTTGTATATTTTAAACAAGTAATATAAAAAAAATTAAGTCAATTTCTACTTAGATCAGCAGAGAAATTTTTTATTTTAGCTACTTTTTATTAAATAGTTTCAATTAATATAAATATGTATATACATTGGACAGAATCACAACTTTAAGTGGTAATTAATTTTTATTAACTATCACTAAAGTATAGTATTGTTGTCCAAAACAATCGTGTATATAAAATATGAGTTCAACTGAATGCTTTAAAACGTGAGAAGAAAACATTTTCAATTTTTGACACTAGTCGCCAAAATGGTCTCACTAAGTCTCTGAAAGAAACCAACGTGGCTGTTTCTGTAATTTTTTTTAAATAAATAGATTCAGTCAATTGATTTTAACTAATTATAATTAAATTATCGTTTTTTTACCCAAAACAATAGAGTATAGGAAATTTCAGCTCAAATGAGCGGTTTAAAATAGGAGGAAAAGAACTCTTCAAGTTTTGACACGTCGCCAAAAGGGTCTCTAAGTCGCTTAAAAAGATGCCAAAGTGGTTGTATTTGTAATTATTTGAATAATTAGTTTAAATCAATTAATTTTTATTAATTATAATTAAATTAGTGTATTTTTTTAAAAAATTATTTGCAAAACTCCTCATGCTCCGCAATGCATAACATGAGGCTTACACACGTAAGGGGTAACTCAATTAAATCATAACAAAACAAATTTGGAGGGGGAAAAAGGGAAAAAACAAACAAACAAGACAAAAAAATAAAAAGGAAGAGTGGAAATACACAAATATAAAAAAGGGAGGTACCAATATATATTAAATTTTAAAAAAATCTAAACACTAAACAAATTTTCTTAAGACATTTAGGCTCTCAGTACATTTAACCAACAAAAACAAAACAGGTGGCCAGGGAATACCTAAACGTTTCAACTCCTTTCTAAAATTTTCTCTTTTACAGAAATAAAATTTACAATACAACAATACAAGTTCCACAGTTTCAGCATCCTGACCACAAGAACAAATATCACTACCAATTAAATTAAATCTAGATAAATAGCTATTAAAATTTCCATGTCCTGTTAGAATATGGGATAACTTGAAATCAGTAACAAAATTCTTACATTTAAGCCGTTGATAAATGGTCGGAAAAAACCTTTCAGACCACAAAGCTTTAGGCGAGGCCAAGAATTAGGTGTTAAATTAGTGTATTGTCATCAAAAAAATCGAATATATAAAACTTCAGCTCAATTGAGCGCTTTAAAATATATTTTTTTAACGATTGAAAATTCCACCCAGATAATTATATACAAAGTTTGAGATAATAGAAGGAATTGAAAAACAAGCTTAGAAAGAAAGATAAGTCCTACACTGAAATTAAACATAAAATGTAGAAAAAGAACAAATTTTTATAGAACAAAGTAAATAGTATAAATATCTTTAACAATATTGCAGTGATCTTAAGAATAAAAATCTATTTTGTAAGCGAAACGGAAGAGCAATGAACAAATAGTTCTATTAATCACATTACTTGAATATACGTTGAGTCTAAAAAGAAAATTAAAACAATTAAAAATTTAAAATAACAAAATTGAGTATAGAGGTATTAAGAAAAAGTACATTAAAAAAATTTAAATACAAGAAAACAAACTATAATTAAAAAGACTTTTTTTTACCGACAGATATATTTGTAAAAAACCCATACATTGAAAAAAGAGCTGAAAACCAAGTTAGGTGATATAAACCCGTTAAATCCTTTTTAAAGGTTTTAAAAAATTCCCCTCTCTTAAAATAAAAAGGGACATTTTTTTACAAACCCCATTAGTTAAAATTACGTCATGGATAGAATTGAATGTTGTTAAATTAAAAAAAATTCAAAAAAGTCGGATCGGATTTTCCCTGAAAAAACCTATGTTTTTTAAGTAGAAATTTTTGTATATTTTCAAAGAAAAAAAAAAAAATTTTTATTGTTTTTTTAGAATAAAAATTAAATTTTAAATTTTTCCCAAATAATCCAAATAAAGGCACGAGGAAGTATGGAAAAAAACACTTAAAGGGGTTTTTTTTATAGATATTTAAAAAAAAAAATTTCAAAATTAAAAAAGGATTTATGACCTATTTCAGGTACCATAAACCTACTGTTTCCTTCTTTGGAAACTTAATTCCCAAATTTTTTCTATTTTTTCACAAAAAATATTTCTTTAGGGAGTTAAAAGGCATATGAATAAAAAATTTTATAGGACAATACTAATACCCCCTTGTTTTATTTAAAAAACTAACCCCTGAAAAAAAACATTCAAATTTGAAGTTATCTTTTATCGTGGGGGCCCAAAGCACACTTTTTTTTTAAGGAATTTTTTGAAAAATTTGGGGAATTTAAAACTTTTAAAATATATATATATATATATATATATATATATATACATAATGTAGTACTTCAGAAATATCCTGCTTTATTTGTAACCCCTTTTTTATTCCCCCCCCTTTTTAAATATTTTTTTTTTTTTATTTTATGAAAAACCCTTTTTTTTTATCTAAAAGGGGGGGGACGTGGATGAATTCCAAATTTTTTTTGTTTACCCCTTAAATTTTACCCAGTTTCTAATTTTCAGGCATAAAAAAGGGGTGATTCATCAATCGAAAGATAATAATAAAAAGAATATAACTAAATGAAAACTAAAAAATGATATTTATGTCATTTTGTTTTAATTGCGTCACATCAGAAGCCTGGCGCTCCCTTAAAACAGACGAAAACAGGGGGGAGGAAAAAGGGGGGTGGGGTTACAAAAGCGAAAAAAAGAACTCAAAATTTTGCTGACTTTTTACTTTCATCATTTCACTAAAACAATTCGGCGTTTTTGATAAAAATCACTTAATTACATCGGGAAAATGACCTAAAAAGGGCGTTTTTTCTCTTCCGAAATTGATCATCTCGGGGGTTTTTGGTAAACCCCCAATTTCATCATTTTCCAACGACATATATATATAAATTTTTCCGATTTACTCGAATCTGGGGCCACCATTGGATTTTTTAAGCCATTTTAATTTCTCAACACATTTTCGGAAAAATAAAACCCTAGTTTAAAATGGTTTTGGATATAAAATTTTTTATGAAAAAAGAAATTCAAAAATGGGGAACTAAATACACCAACCCCATTTCTTTTCTCTTTCGATTTTAAGCCGCACCCTATTTTCTGCAGCATTAACATTGGGAAAAAGATGCGGCTTAGATTCGAGTAAATGTGGTATAGGTATTGTTATGAATTTTGTGTAAATAGTATAAATAATTTGTATTTAAATGTGTAAAGCATTTATATTAACCCTAATTTTATATTTATTTTTGAAAATTTGGGAAAATTTTATTCACAAGCAAACGCCCACCCCTTAAAGCTATAGTGGCGATTCGGTAGAAACTTGGTGAAATCTTGGATGAGCCAAGTTTGCATCTTTTTAGGTGACCGATTTGCCCGAATTTGGTGATTTTTGCTTCCATCTTGATTTTTTCAAATTGGTGTATTTTTTTCCCACAAATTTTCCCCCTTTTTTTGAAGCGTGTGGATTTTTTTGGATGTTTCCGCCGGGTCTATAAATAGAGCGGTGCTAGCCGCAACGAGTCAGTCTGAGCATTGTTGCACACGAGTGAGCATTGTTTTGACTAGCTACTAGCTCAGCTGTGCTTGTGAATAATTTTGGGTTTTTTTACATACGTGTATTTTTAAAGAATGTTAATTGTGTTTGAGTGCTGTAGAAAATGTAAGGAACTTCTGAAATTTATTCTGTGAATATTGCTGCTGAATCCTATTTTTAAAGATTGGATTTTTGATAATAAATTTGCATCGCTCTTAAAACTGTTATTTTTCTTTGTGACTGTTTTGCTAAAAATCCTCGAAACCCGGATCTACGTAACAATATATAAGTATATGATATGCATCGCAGAAGAAGGTTTACATTTTGTTAACTAAGATGTTTATGGTGTAGAGGTGTCAAAATGGATGAGAAAGCTAAGTGGTTGATACATCTTTCTTTATTATTTTATGCAAAGTATATAAAAAAAGCACAAATCATATAACACTCACACAAAACTACTATATATAAGACACAGTTTCAATGGCTTTTTCCAAGCAGCTAAATTCTACTAGAACATTCCAGTCTTTACTCAATATGCTGTCAACCGGAAGTATAACTTCTAATTTAATTATTACGTGATGTCCTGTAGGGCTCAAGACTATTACAAATTAAAAAGCCCTCAAGAGAAGATTAATGGGTAGGGTTACATTTCCCCCCTCTTCCACACGTTTATATGCACTAGGGCTCTTGATACTGCACATCCGTATTTACCAGAGATACAAAGTATAAAATTAAAATGTATAGTTTTAAACTAAACTCCAGTGGCGCAACAGCCCCTGAGAGCCAACGTCTACCATGCTCATTTCAGTTTACGAGACCTTGGGTGCTGAAGATCAAGAGCGGATATTCCGGTCAAGTGGGCAGTCTGACGCTAACCCCCAAATGTTTAGTTCTCAAGAAAGCTTGGAACTAATTTATCGACCCATTGATGGGATGAAAGGCCAAATCAACCTTGCCCATACCAGGATCTGAACCCTGTACCTATGGCGTGGAAGCGTGATGCGTGGCTACTCAGCCACTGTGCTTCGAAATTTAGAATTAGTATTTTAAAAAAATTCCCTTCACTTATACATACAGATGAAAATATTCAGCAGTGTGATTAAAAGTATGTAAAAATATTGAAAATTATATGGATATCAGTATTAATAATAAATATAAATTTACAAAAAAAATTATTTTTTGAAAAATACAGAAAAATAATATTTATGTATAACTCTAGTATTGTATCTTAAGAAAATCATGCACATTTTATGTTTCTGATTTGAAAAAGAGATTTAAATTATAGAGAGTAAAGAATGGTTAGATAAATTCCTTACATAAAGAAACATTCTCAGTTTTCTCGAGTATGTTTTCTCTCTTTTTAAATTTTCTTTTTATTTAATTTTACTTCTTAATACCTCTGAGAATATAACATGCATTCAAAATTAAAGTATTTTGAGCCTTATTATAACTGTAACTTATTCGAAAGGTTCGTTATAACTGCAAAATACTTAATGCTCTAAGAAAATAGAGACATTATTATGTCATATTTTTTGTATAAAGTAAAGAAAAATTCATTCAATCCCTTCTTTATTATTTCAGTACTTTCAAGTATAATTCTAATATAGAGAACACTTTTATGTTTCTTTATTTTATTTTTCATTCTACGAACGATTTAAAAAGGATAATGTTTTTTGATTTAGTATATAAGCAGTTTTTATTATACAATGTTATTCTTTTATAAACATTGTAAATATGTAAGAATATTTATGAAACATTTTCTTTTTTGTGCGTTTTCTAAAAGAGATAAATATTTATTTTCTCGTGCAATATCTTGAAGATTTGTTTTCTGAAATGAAAAAAGTCAAAAAAATATACCAATAAAAAAAATAAAACAAAATCGCCAAGGGGAGTATAATTTCCATATTATGTAAACAAAAAATATATTTCTTATGAAATTTAAAAAAATTTATTTGCACAAATATTATAACAGAATATATAACCCTAACATGAATCTGGCTTTGGCTAAGTTTAAGTCAACGCTAAAATGAAAAATTTTGCAAGTTATTTTTCGATATTTTTAAACAAAAAACCCGTAAAAATTTTTAAAAACCCAAGTCAATTTTTCTTGGATCGCAAATAAAATTTATTTTTTTACTTTTTTATTAAATAGTTACAATTAATATTAAAGATATACATAGGACAGAATCCAAATTGGGGGGTAAGAATTTTTTTTTAATTTATTAAAATTGGACGCCCAAAAAACAACTTTTTATAACAGGAGAAAAAAACCTTTTTTAAGTTTGAAAAAGTCACCAAAAATTTTCCAAATGGTCTTTTTTGTAATTCGTTAAACAATTAGTTTTTAACCCAAATTAATTTTTATCAATTATTTTTAAATTTTAAATTGATTGTAAAAATAAGGAAAATTTCGGGTTTCCTGAATCTTTTTAACACGATAAGTTTTAAAATTTAAAAAATTCGTATAATTTTGTTTTTTTAGAAATTTTTTTAATTTAATTTTTTATCAATTTAAAGGGTTTTAACAACCCAAAAATTTTTTAAAATATAATTAATATCCATTCTTTGTACAATTTTTTTCAGTAACTTGCCCTTCTGCAAACCCTTAAAGTGTTTTCTCAAGCCAAATGGGGGCCCCGATCCCCCTTGGGGGGGGCGGGTATACCCGAAAAATAAATGGAAAAAAATTAATTTTAATAATAAAAAAAAAATACTTTCTGATATAAAAAAAATACAAAATTTAAATTGTTTATGTTTTTATAATTATCATCTGGTAAAAGGGGGTCATCAAAAAAAAAAAAATTTTTCTTTAAACCCCTTTTCCATTATTATTTTTTGATCCAAACAAAAAAAAAAAATTTTTTTTTGTTTGCTTTGCTGAAAACCCTACGAGGGAGATTTTACCCCTTTAAAACCCAAAAAATATTCTTTTCCCTGGCTTTGAATTTTGGGTAGGGGTTACCTGCATTTTTTTTTTGGGGAAGTTGTAAATTATAAAATTCTGTTGCGCTTTTTCCAATGAAAAATTTTTGGGGATACATGGATAACATATTGAGCACTTTGAAGGTTTAAATTTGGGCCCTTTTATTTTTATGAGAATACTGAAACATATAATAAAAAAATCGTTAATTCTGGGGGAAAAACTGTTTTTTTTGTTCCAATGGCCCTTGACGAGAATCCTCAATATGACGGTCTTAATGGGGAGCAAAAAATAAAATTGATAACATATCTCCCTTTTTTTGGGGGTAAAATTTGTTTTTTAGAATCTTAAGGAAATTTTTGGACCGGAGTTCCCGGCACGACCACTTTTTTTTCGGTAAATTTTCTTTGAACATTTTTGCTTTTTCCCCCTTTGGGAAAAACTTAGGGGTTTTTAAATTTTGTGATGTTGAAAGACTGATTTTGGTTTTTATAAATGAAAAATGAGCAGAATATAAAAAAAAAAAAAATTTGGGGAATCTGTGATCTCTCTGAAAAGGAAATTGAAGCTGATCAAAAAAGGGAAACATTTGCTGAAAAAATCATATTAAATCTTTTAAAGGGGAAAGTAAATTTAAAAAAGCAATAAACATGAAACAAAAGGAAAATTTTAAAAGCAAAAGTGTTCGGATTTGTGTCCTTTTTTTAAGGTCACGCCCTTTGGGAAAAAATTTAGTTCAGTTTTTTTGGATATTTTTTTAAATTATAAAAGACAAATAGAAAAAATTTGAAATGGGGAAAATATATTTTCCTTAGTTAAATTTTTTTAATGTGATTTTTATCTTGTAAAATTGAAAAAAAATTATAAAAAAAAATTGGGGTGCATCACCCCCGCAACCCTTAAATTTGTATTTTAAAAACCCCATCCCGGGGTTTTCGCTTTTAAATTTAAAAAAAAAAACACAATTGTTATTCATTGGAATTTTTTTATTCTTTTTATTACTTAACATTTATTTTTAAATGCTAATTCTGCGAGGCTTAAAAAACAGTTCAAAATTTAAACCGTTTATAAATGAGATTATTTTAAAAAATCATTTTAACATTTTTTTTATACATTGCCGACTTGGTTTTTCTCCTCCCAATTAAATTTTTTACATCCCAAAAATAATATAATTTTAATTTTTTTAAAAAAAAATGTGTTAAGAGTGGGGGACTTCAGCCAGTATAAGAACAAGTTTTAAAAATTATCATGACTTCCCCTGGGCTTTTCCCGGGAGAGCAAAGTTTTTTAAAGGAAAGGGTAAAAAATTGAAATTGACACTCAGAGTTATTTTTTTTTTATATTTAGCTCGAAACTATATTTTGTCTTCAAAGTAGCAATCGCAAAAAAAATCCGGGTTCACAATGGTATGATGTTACAAAATGGTAAAAGTATACGAAACTTTTTTTTTCAGTGCAAAAATTCCAGCATCCAACTCTATCCCAAAATTTAAAAGAGTGATTTATTAGAAAATTGCCCTTTAAAATTTTGTCCCGGATGTAAAACTATTTAAGATCTCTTTTTTTGGAGGGGCCCTTCTGAAATATTTTTTAAAAAGGACCCCTAACCCATTCAACCTTTATCAATTTGCCCTTTTTCTTTTGGCCTTTTTTGATGCTTTTTTTCGTCAATGTTCCCCCGTGATTTAAAAAAAAATATCTATGATTTTTTTTTTTAATCCACCCCGTAAATACTTTAAAACCGTGAATTACAATTAACGCGTGAATTATGGGAAATTTTACATTCAAAGAGCTTCCCGGGAGCTAATCGATTCGGCCGGGCCGGGGTTTAAAAATTTTTACAAAACATTTTTTCATGTTTTGTGCAGACGTCTGTTGGGTTTCCTGAATCGCATAACGTTCGCGAGAATGGGTGTAAAGGAAAGATAAAACAACATAGATTAGGCTATTTTTATAATGACATTTTTTACTTTTTTTGGAAAAAGGATCTTGAAGGAAATAAATCTTTAATTAAATATTATTTCTCAATCTGTTTCAATTTAAAAATTAGAGAAAGAAAAATATAACATAATTAACCTATTACTTAAAAGTAATTTACTTAAAATATATATTACTTAAGAGTAACATATATAAAAAATTTAATACTTATCTTATTAATACTGAATTAAGAACAAGTTTAATAAGTATTAACGACTTCCATGGGCTTGTCTTGCAGAGCAAAATTTTTCAAAGCTTTTTAGAAATTGACCCTCTGAGTTCTTTTTCTATATTTAGCTGACATCTATATTTTGTCTTCTAAGCAGCCACCGCATTTTGCAATATGTTCGAATTTAAAAATTATATAGAGAAAGGAAAAATAACATAATAATTATCCTATTACTTAATTTTTTTTTGCTTAAAAGTAACACATATGCAAAATTTAATACTTATGTTATTAATTTGTACGGTTTATAATTAAGATCGTGTATTGTAGCTTTAGCGTCAAAGTGCATTATTATTGCATTCAGTAATTTATTAATGTATAAGGGGGGCGCGATAAAAATTGTGATTGAAAAGGGGGGCGCCAGTATCGAAAGTTTGGGAAACACTGTGCTAACTCAAATAGATTTCACTGTTTCCCCACTCGTGAGCATGCAACATATAGTTACTCACGCTGGAAACATGGATTTTCTAAGTCCACACTACAAATGAACATTGCTGGCTTTGAGACTTATTTTAATTCATCGTGAAGGCCAAACAAATTGGGAATTGAAGCATTTGGAATGATATTGGATATTCTGATGGTATGAATGGAAAGTTGTAGCAGGACGATTTCTCGTTTAAATTTTACAATCAAAATGGTTGTTTCAAGAAGTTTTTCCGGGTAATTCTTTTGTTGAACACAAACATGTACCATTGCATAATCTAGGTAGATTTAAGTTACGCAGCAAAATAACCAGTGAACCAATCTTCAACCGAAGATTGTGAGGTGGCATTCCTGATATATCCAGATAATTCAAAAACTCAGTTGGAAAATTTACGGTTTTCTTTTCATTAACAATTGTCTCAATTGAATTAAAAGGCATTGGATTACCTGGTAACAACTCTGTATCTGGAAGTTTATTTCGTCAAAATATCAACATTTTTTCTGATTAAGTAACAAGATTACAGAGCCAGTATAATTATCTAGATAATTAAAAAGTATATCCGGAAAAACACTCTCAATCAGTTCATTTTAGTCTGAGCAACAGTTCAGAGATTGTATATCTATTTCATGCATTATGTATTGGGATGCAGTACTACTTCACCGTTTCCAATATCTATCAGTTCGTTAGAAAATACACTGGTGTGCAAAACTTAAGCAACAGGTGGGTTTATTGCCATAACTTCACGAAAACTCATCTGAGAGACATGAAATTCTGAAATGAGGGAGAGTATTATGTACGTAAAAGATGACGAAAGCATCGGCGCTGAAAAAGGAATACAACGCATACGGTATGGAATCAAACAAAAACAAGCTTTATTGAACGCTTAGTATCGTGACTCATGATTGTCTATCCAACAAGAAGAACAACAAGAAGATGTACCTTAATATGGCACATGCCCTCCCCTTACTACAATGGTTGCTTCGCACCGTCTCCGCATACTAAGAACAAGCTGGTGCAACATTTCTTGAGGTAGGAGTGCCCATTCCTCAATCAACATCTGTTTGAGTTGTTGGTTGTTCTCCGGATGATGTAAGCGTGTGGCAATACGTCTCCCCAAAGCATCTCACCCATGTTCGATGGGATTTAAATCTGGGGAGCACGCTGGCCAATCCCTTCGAGTGATATCTTCACTTTCCAGCAGCTCCTCAACAGCAAGAGTGCAATGTGGCCGTGCATTGTCATCCATAAAAATGAAGTCTGGGCCAATGGCACCTCGGAAAAGATGCAGATGGGGAAGAAGTACCTCCTCACAATAGCGATCCCCGGTTACAGACACTCTGTCGAAAATGGGAAGCTCAGTTCCGCCATTCAGCATAATGCCAACCCAGACAAGAACTCTAGGACCACCGTAACGATGTCTTTCCTTGATGTTACTGAGATAAAACTGGGCCCCGATCTCTCTCCAAATCAAAACGCGTTGAGAATCGCTTCTGGTACTGAACCGACTCTCATCCGTAAAGAGAACACGACTCCATTGATCAGTTGTCCAGTTTTTGTGCTCTCTGCCCTACTGTAAACGGTGGCTTCGGTGGCCATCTTTCAACGGGAGGCAGCGTTCAGGACGGCGGGTGAACAGGCCCCCTTTGTGAAGGCGTCTGGCCACAGTAAACCGCTACACTTGTCTACCTGTTGCTGTACAGAGTTTCTGAGCAATGATGTTTGCTGACTGCTGTCGAACTTTTTTCGCCTGCAGGATGATATATCGGTCATCCCCTGCAGTTGTCGTCCTCGGGCGGCCGCACTAACCTTTCTAACAGCTGTACCTGTGGTTTGGAACGCTTTTCAAGCGCGCGAAACGACACTTTTGTTGATTCCGAACTCTGCATCTACACTGGTGACAGTACGGCCCTCCTCCAGCTTTCCGATCATTCTTCCACGTGTGAAGTCATCCAGATGATTTCTTCTAGCCATATTTCACGAACTGACTCACTGGCACTTGCAGAGAATATGGTGAATTGCGTCTCCGTCCTTCATTTCATTCTACTGTTGAGCAGCGCGCGCCGACATCACGCGTTTTGCGTACGCTCACATCGCTTTTGACGTTTTGTTCCTGATATTTGCATACGCATGACGTTTCTACTGACTTACGTGTTCCCTCTACTGATCTCCAGACCTCCTTTTCTGCAATTTCATGGCTATCTGCTAAATTTTTACATTGTTGCTTAAGTTTTGCACACCAGTGTATTTGCTCTATTTGATCATCTTGCAAATGGTTTTGCGTGTTTAGGGTCAATCGAAGTGTTTCGACGCTTCGACATAGTATATATATATATAGTGTGATTGTTTTAATCATTATAAAATGATTGCTTTAGTCATATAAACGATTGTGTTAATAATGAAAAGGATTGTTTTAATAATGCGTTACACTTCTGAGCAAAAGTAGTTTGACGAATGACTAGCAATGTGTGTCAGAAATCACACCACACGATAGAAAGACAGCACCACCAAATATTTTTTGTTCCGGTTTTAAAGCTTGCAAAGTTCTATGAAATGCCTCACGAGAATATTTATGAGATTCGGTACAATCATCTGATTATGATTGAACTTCTTTGGGATATCGTAGCCAATCCGCTTTTTTTTTTCAATGGTATAAATTGTTTTCGGTTTCTTATGAATGTTTAATGCAACTTGAATGTGCGATATGTGTAGTTTATCCACTATTTAATAAAGTGGTAACAATGCCTGGAAATACAATTGCCAATGCAATTTCCTATTGCAATCGTATTTTTGAAAGTCTGTCTCTGCAAGTTTAGTTGCTATAGGGAATGGAAATCTGGACGCGGGACTTGAACGTAAAGCCATCCCACCTCAATCAGGCTACATCCAGCTAAGTTAGGGAAGTTTCTGCAATCCGAATGCAAGTTCTCGTTCCTCACCCCGTTCTCGTACACCATCCCTAAATACACCTGAAACGCAATTTTTCTGCTCTCAGACTTTTAGTTTAAGCTCCTGCCGCGGTTCGCATTATAGACGGACGTCCGGCATTATCCGGCAAATTTAACGTAATTTCTTAGATAGAATATTAGATTCAGATTGCCCTGTTTGAAATACGTCAGAGATCAAGTTTTCGTGCTCCAAGGCTTTTAAATTATCCGACTACGTTCGGAACCGGGATCTTAAAAAAACATATAAATGGATAATTTTTATGATATTTAGTGTCACTTAGATAGGAATATTTGTATAAAATGTTTTTAAGAACATCTTGAAAAAGAAAAATACTTAAATACAATATTTTGGCAAAAATTAACTTAGAATAACCTTTTTTGAAAATGTTCTCCTTTTTAGAAAAATGCTTCTATTATAATAATTTTTTGCCTGTATATAGCTCATACCTCTGTACAGAGACTCAACTATGATTTTTGAAAAAAATCACATTTTTTTCAGAGTTACAACCAATTAAAATAATTATCGGCGTTTTTTGCTTAAGATTTGTCCTCTCTGTTGTCGTAAAACATGGATAAACCCACTTCTAAGTTATATATTTCAAAAATTCTATTTGAGACTCTGTACAGAGATCTGAGCTATATACAGGCAAAATATTATTATCATAGAAGCATTTTTCACAAATGGAGAATATTTTGAAAATGGGTCATTCTATGTTCATTTTTTGTCAAAATATTGTATTTAAATAATTTTTTATTGTAATACTATTCTTAAAACAATCTTATATACATTTTCTAATCAAGTGACATTAAATATCATAAATTATATCCATTTATACGCTTTTGCAGAATCACGTTTCCGAACGTAGTCGGATACCTTAAGGTAAGACCCTGCCACCAGAGGTGGATTAAGGTATTTGGAGGCACCTTGCTGTAAAAGGTTTCAGGCTCATTGGCTCAAGAGTTGAAAAACTAAAATAGTGAAAATAGTCACTTAATTTAAGTTCTTAAAATAAAATGTAATTATAATAATAAAACTCAACGGCTGAATAATTATCTTAACTGTATATAAAAAAATTGAAAAACCTTACTGAAGAGCTTACAGTCTTGCTATACAAGATTTCTCTTAGGCAAATTCATCAACTATTTGTGCAATATCTATTGTGCCCAAAGCATTTTGTTCTGTATATAATAAGACTATGTTGTTCAATTTGTCTTTTCCCCATAGTACTTGTTAAATATTTTAAAACTGAAAAAGATCTTTCACCTGATGCCTTCGATAACGGTATTGTTAAAATATTTTCAAAAGTATTTCTAACTTGGGACTTCTCTTGCAACTTAATACATTTCTAGTGGCAGTTTTCATTATATCTTTGTTTGCTTTTCTTTTCTTGCCTCAAGTCATATCGGGAAAATTAAAAGATTCAATATCGTCTTTGTAAGTTTCGTTTAATTTTTGTGTAGCTTTCTTTTTAATTTTAGGTTATAATCTCTCGTCAAAAATACAATAAAGTGTTCTACAACAAGTTGATAAATCTCAGTTCTTCGGGATAGTTCTGCTCTTGCCCTATATATATATCACATATGACATAACATGAATTACGTATGAAATTTTCCCTTCTTTCAAAAATTCGTAACCGACTTCTTTACTTTAAACAAAAATATATATATATTTTTTTTTTTAGTGTCTGTGAATTTGTCCAGGTTCCTCTTCAAACGAGTGCCCTGATAAATCAGTTGCTCTTTGTCCATACTTCCAAGCTCATTTCTGACATTTTGAATATAACTTTCAAAAGATTTTAGTAAACTTGATCCTTTTAATTATTCACATTTGAACTTATTGCAATGATTTGTGCTATTAGCATTTATCCTCTGGAATATGGTATTCGCAATCAAGGTCATTAGGGAAGTTTCATATTTTTCCACTGTTTCTAAAGGAAAATAGCCTCCAGTATTGTGGTAATTTTTGCCCTCATGTGTATTACGGAGCTCATCTAGAACCACTTTTATTAATCTTTATACAACTATTAAGGTCTAAATTCAACAAATTTGATTAGTTTCCTTTGAACTGGAAATATGTTTTAACATGTGGTATCTTCATTTAAATTCTTTAGTAAAATATACTGAAGGAAATATAAAGATTCCTTTCCAAAAAATCATTTGTGTTATGTCGACGAAATTTGGCAGGCGTGTTTATACATTTGGAAGATAACTTTGATTCAAATTTCTCACTAAGCGCTTAAGGTATCCGACTACATTCGGAACAGTGATTTTAAAAAAGCGCATAAATGGAAAATTTTCATGATATTTAGTGTCACTTAGAATAGACTGCATACATAAAATTGTTTTAAGGACATTTTAACAAAAACAAACTATTTAAATACAATATTTTGGCAAAAAATTAACTTAGAATAATTCTTTTTCAAAATGTTCTCCTTTGGGAAAAAAAAGCTTCTATTATAATAACATTTTGCCTGTATATAGCGCATACCTCTTAACAGAGGCTCAACTATGATTTTTGAAAAATTCTCATTACATTTTCAGTTACAATCCATTGAAATAATTATCGGCGTTTTTTTCTTAAAATTGCTTCCCTCTGTTGTCATAAAATATGTAAAAAACCTACTTCTAAGTTATACATTTCAAAAATTCTAGTTGAGCCTTTGTAGAGAGGTCTGAGCTATATACAGGCGAAAAATTATTATAATAGAAGCATTTTTCACAAAAGGAGAACATTTTGAAAAAAGATTTATTCTAAGTTAATTTTTTGCCTAAATATTGTATTTAAATATTTTTTTTTTTGTCAAAATGTCCTTAAAACAATTGTATACATGTATTCTAATCTACGTGACACTAAATACCATGAAAATTATCCATTTATTCGCTTTTGCAAAATTACGGTTCCGAACGGAGTCGGATACCTTAAGTGTGGCGCTAGTTGTGCCACGTTGAGGATGTGAATAAATTGTAATTTAAATAAGCAATATAAAGTTCGTGAGCATTATTTATCGTTGAGATTTGACGAAGTGAGTTGATGTTTATCCAAAATTACTTTAAGACGACGAATAAAACAATTTTCAACAGACCGAGGAGTTTGAACGCGATGTTGTATAATAAAGCTAAAAAAGGTGGGTTTCTTTTTCACGAAATAGAGAAAAACTTGAAAGAAATGTATCCACTGTGCATGGTTTTTGGCAGCAGTGGCTCAAGGAAGGCACATCCTCAAGAAAACTAAGGCTCAATCACGCACGGGTCACCACTGACAGAGAAGATAGAAGTACTCACCACATGTCTGGGGAATGTAGTGCATCTATAGCAGAAAATATAGTTTTTTTCCTGCACCAGAGAAACACAGAGTGACACAAATCAATCACTTAACCCGTGATATCGCGCGGGGTGTTCTGTACACCCAACAACAAGAAAATCTTTCCAGGATTCTTAAAAAAGTGCAGAAACATGATTTTTTCTGTAGCTGCCCATTTTAGGTCATTGAACCTTCAGGCCTGATGCATTCCCTTTTTCTCGAATGATTGGAATGTAATGACCTTCAGAAGATTATCTGGGGTGGCTAAGAACTCCCGCGAGAAGTTGAGCATATGTATACAGTCTGCTCTGAATGCTTGGAAAATGATTAAAATATTATTTTTCTACTTTCTACTATCATTATCTCATTATTTATAAAGTATATTTATTACTGGTATAGACGTTTCATATATACTGGTTTATGAAAAAATATAAAATTATGTGTTTTAAAATGAAAATTTTGTATATTTAGTTTAAATTAATGTTAGTCTCATTTGTATGCAATACATTTAATAATTTTATTTGTATAATACAAAAAAAATCTTGTACTTTATAAATATGTATCATAATGACTTAATTTTATTTTCATAATTAAATACGCGTGTTAAAAGTTTGGGGTTTTCTCTACACCCCGCGAGTAACGACGGTAGAAAAACAGGCGCGAGTGACCGTGGGTTAAGAAATAGCACCTAGCCAGAAGTCCTGTATCGTTCATACCATTAGCTCTAAACATTCGCTTTCTTTCAATGTAGCAGGCAGGAACAAACTCTTCTAACTCGTTTCCGGAATGGCCATCTCCGAACTTCGACTTTTAAGGATGGAAACAAAATTTTTCCTACTTATGTTACGTGTTCTTTCTGCCAGAACACATTCTTGGTTGCCTGGGGCTTTTAAAACAAGATATTTTTGAAGACCAATCTAATGGTGTTGGACTTAATGAGAGTGAATGAGATCATGGACTTTGGTTTAGCTTGGCTAGAGATGGAGATCAGAAACGACAACAGCTTAAAACATTGACATCTGTGACTTCAGTGATGTCACGCTAGAGATCATTGGAGAGTAGAGTGGCGATGTATTGTGTTCTCCGATCAAAGCTGTTTCTGTCTTGGTGCCAGAGACGCTGTAGCGTAACAGAGAATATTAGGGGCCCCAAGCCATACTTGATGTAAGTCAGGCTATGGGGCCCTAGAATCCCGGCCCAGCCCCACGATGGGGGTTCAGGAATGTACGTTACAAAACTACAGTGATGGCAGTATATTGGTTAGAGGAAGGCCATGTCAGCGCCTGCAAACAAAGATACACTGCCTAGATACACTCGATTTGCACATACATTAGGGTCTGGCATGAGAAATGTTCTTTGTTTGATGGAGCACTCTCAGGGTTAATTCACACACCCTAACTGCAAACTAGTATGCCAGTCTGGTGATTCAAACTGTTTCACTACGTTGTATAAACAACATTCACGGGTTTTTTCCTAAAGGATAACGTACTTCTTCATCCCTGTTGTAATCCAACGGACTTTATAGGGTGTCAACGTGTTAAGTTGGCCTGCAGGATAACCAGGTCTTCCTGTAATCGTGCACGAATGGGAAATCATTGAGTGGCAATATCTGCTTCATCCACAACCAGAATTAAACAAACTTATATTGACAGACCAAGTGCAACAGTCATACAATTCATTCCACAAACAGATATCCAGTACCAGTACGACACATGGCATGCGTGTTTGCATGCTTGCATTTAAAATTGTGGTGGTTACACCGGGTTTTAAAGTATCATCATTTCATATCGGAAATGGCTCTACTCGCGATTACATTAACCAGTGATCTAAAAACTTTTATCAATTAAATATGTTACCTATACATTTGTATAGGTAACTGATTGCCGATTTGTATTGCGATATTTTTTTCTTGGTGTTGGGATTTTTTCCATCAGTTAAAAATGTACCCGAGAGTAATTAAACACTGCTGTGAACTGAAAAAGAACTTGTTTTATCTGAATAGTATTCATTTGTTCGAAATAAAATTTGAGAAAACAATAAAATGCACGGGAAAAATTTGTACAGGTTGCAACAATACAGATATATGGGTAGAACATGGCTAGGGCTGATACATGACTTAAATACGAGGAAATCATCCGGGTGTAATATCGGTTCAAGATCTTTTTGTTGCACGTTGAATTTATAAATAGAATCCATCAAGTTAGAGGCCTCTTCTGGTGCTGGTGACCCCTGTGGCCCCCAGGTCCGCCTCCCACTTAATCCACCTCAGACTGCCACAGTGTGTCTAAAATACAATCGACTGGCATTATCTGGAAAAGTTCCCGATATTAATTAAAACCGAATCGAAATTCAAATTCCGCGCCCCAAAATATGCCAAGCATTCACTTTTCATGCACTTTAGTCAACAAAATCCTCTTCGGTAGACATACACTCATCGCGACATTTTGCAAATTTTCCCTTTTCTCGGATCCTTTACATTTCCTACAATAAATAAATTATGACGTCATTAATTGAAATAAAAAATATCCTTTATTTTAAGTTGGACGAAATGACACACAATATGCAAAACTATATTAAAATCAGTTGAGTTCACATCGTGGGCAAACACTTCACACAAACTTATATATATATATATATATATATAAAATAAATTTGTATAATATTTCAAATACCAGAAATAATAGATAATGAACATAACAAGAAATAAGTAATAAGAATATAAAAGCAAAACATCGAAGATCGAAAAAATACTAAAAGGAATTATAAAAAAGAACCTAGCGAGTCAGAATGCAATTTCGGACTTAGGACCGAATAAGTGGGTTAGACTAGTTTTAAGGCGCCAACCTTCCCCCTTTGCAACTCGGTAGGAAAACCAAATAAAAGAAACTAAAATTTAAAGTACATAAAAAAATTCAAAGTATATAAAAATTAACAAAATTCAAAGTATACAAAACTCACAGAGGTATGATAAAACCACTGATTAATATTCTGAAACAAATTCTCCCCAATTTCTAAAGCGAGAAAAAAAAAAAAAAAATTAAACGAATATTAATATATATATATATATATATATATATATATTACTCAAATTTTCACTCTTTAAAAATATAGTTTTATACATCCACTCAAGTTCAAGTACATTTTTTTAAACTAGTAGTGGTTGACACTTGATGTTAATACAGTTTTTTCAAATATTAATTCATTATTTCTATTTAGGATATGAATAAATAGTGACAAAAAGAAAAATAATAGTCCAACACCACATACAGAAAGAAAAATCGCTCGTTGTGTTCCAGTAGCGCAATGGATAGTGCTTTTGATTTATCATCCAAAAGTCGAGGATTCGAAGTCCACCTGGGATAGCCAAATTTCTGAGAAAGTGATTTCTTTTTTGCCATATTATTTTACTGGAGTAATTAAATTTAATTAATGAATAAATAGTAACAAACAAATAAATAGTCCAACACCATATATAGAAAAGAATATAAAAAATGGAAAGAAAAATTATATCTATTTTGTCATTTCATAATTAATGAGATTCTGCTATATGTATATGCATATTTATATCAATTGTAATTATTTAAAAAATAACTTAATTAGAATTTATCTTTATTGACCTAAGTAGGAATTGACTCAATTTATATATATATATTACTTGTTAAATATAGTATTCTGAAAACGAAAGAAAAATTTAAATGAACAAACAATACTTTTGCACAAGATGGATAACCCTAGATATCTACCCATTTGTCTAGCAGACTATGGCTATAACAAATAACTCTGTATTCTCCCACCCAAAACAGGAAATGTAACGCGCAACTCAGTACTTTCATATGACCTTGGCTACTGCAGATAATGGTATTTCTTTTTCTCAAAATATTTTCGCATATAGTATTTTTAGAACAATGTTAGTCTGAGAGACGAATGGGTTGCAGAGTAACGTTTGGAACTGAGAATCTGTCTTAGTTTTTCTTCTGCGTTTTCGAGATGATGTCAAAACTTTCTTTCACGAAGAAAACATTTGGGGTAAACCTGAGGCTATCGGAGAATTATTAAAAGAGTTAATTGATGAGGATAATTTTAATTCTGAGGATGAATCAGAAAATGAAATTTTTATGAAAGTTTAAAATCACGAATTCAAAGGTAGCATGATAAATATCAGTTTAGTGAATGCATATGTTATATATGTACATAATATGGCTCGCAAATCTGGAAAAGCATTATTTGGAAGAAAGTTTGAGATAAAAATAAGTGAATATCTCCTTGCGACATAGTTGAAGAAAGATATAAATGTATCAACTTTGCCTCGATCAACAAGGACAATTATAAGTGAACTTTTGAAACTGGAGCAGAACATTGAGCCACCTCATCAACTGGAAACTAAAAAAAGGAAAACTTATGTTTCTTGCTCATGTGAGTAGCATAGAATGAAACGCAAATTTTGTTTATCATGTTCTATCATGTTCGCGCTACAATGCGTAAATATTGCTTCGAAAATAAATAAATTTTACTTTCTTGCTTATGTGAAGATTGGATGTCATGAAATCCTCTGCATGTAGTATAATATTTTTATTATTAACTTTTAAAATGAGTGTTAAGCTTGCTAAAACTCATGTTGTGTGGGAGACGAATGGTTACCATCCCCGTAAGTTTTTCAAAGGGTAGAATTCAAGGCTTAAAAACAAAACCTTATCAAAATTCCTTAGCTTGATATTGACAATACAAACACTAAGAAATGGAGGAGGGGAAATTATGAAATTTTTAGGGTAAGTGCAGCTAATCGAAAACGCAAATGCCATTAAATGCACAGTTCTGTTCCACGTGACGATTAAAATATAGGGAATATGCTCAATGAAAAAATGCATGCACTTATCTTTGTTAGAACCATCTTGGAATTTTTCTTTTGGAGCAGGTAATGCATGCAATACCTAAAAATACCAATCCGTCTTCAGAGGAAACATTTCAAGCATACAAAGGATTTACGACATACTTAATGATTTCACTGAGATGAAGGCTGGTTGATCCTTATGTCTAACCTGAACTGACACACACAACACCAAAGGGCATATAAGAACTGGTTCTGTTACAGATTGGAACAAATAAATGCACCAAGGTTTATGGGTGACGATATCGACAGAGTGGTGTGACGGCCGTAGTCTAGTGGTCAAGGTCTCGAAAAAGGCCAGTTTGTCATTAGTTCAAGCCTAGTATCTCTATAGATCGGCCATACAGAGTGGGGTAATGCATGTCGGGCCTTTTACGTCATCCAGTTGGTGTGGTGTGGAAGTAAGGGTACGTGGATTATACTAACTCATCACTTGATCCTTGTTGAAAATGATGAGATTCTTTGCCCAAAGCCCTCGAGTAGCTGAATAGTTCGACGTTAATATTTACTTACTCACTGTGAACTGAGTGGCATTAGTACATGTGGATCTATGAAACTACAGGCAAGCAGAGATGGCACGCAAGCCTTAATTTACATACATTTTGCAGTGTTAGGCAGCCTTTATATTCTCTGAAAGTCATCATGGCTGCATCTGTGGAAGGTATAACGGCGCAACAACATGGTCTTTTGGTTCCTTCGTTTGTGACAGCATGGTACATATGTATTCCAGTTAGTATTACATCCAACTGATACTCCGAGTGGTACCAATGCTCTCTGGTAGCAGGATTACGCGTTTTAGCCAAATTGCTCAGTAACTCCCTCGCTATCATTCTTCCCTGATTTCTCACCAATCTTATGAAATGTGATTCGATGCAATATCCATGCCTAATATGAGTGAATCCAAAAGAAGACTTGTGGCAAATAATTAAGAGGTAATATAGTGCCACCTTCAGGAAGCTAACCGTAATTTCATTGTTTTGGTACCTAGATGAGTTGCTTTGTGAAATACCATATCGTGGTCCTACCACAAGCCGAGTTGATGCTTTTTTATTTCCATTCTGGGTTACCAGATTCAATTAAAAATAAAAACCTTTGATAACTGTGTCTTTTGGTTCTTTGAGTTTATTAACTTTCTGATTATTCTTTTTAGATATTGTCGTTTCAATCTTACGTAGCGCCTATAAAACTCAAACTCAGTAGCGCAAAAGCCCATGAGGGCTTGACCTACTCTATGCATATCAGTAAATGAGACCATTGGGAGCTGAGGTGCATGAGCAGATGTCTCGATCAGGTGCTCAGTCTGAAGCGATATCCCCGGTGCTTTAGTCCCCAAAAGCAAGCTTAGCACTCATTTTATCGACCCACTGAAGGGAGGAAAGACTGAATTGACCTCGTCCAGCCCGAGGATAGAACCTGAGTTGTGGAAGCACGATACGCTACCACTCGGCCACAGGGCCACATAGCACCTATATTTTATAAAAAACTGCCAACGAAATTCTTAACATTATTCTAAGTTCGATTTTTCAGAATAATGCACATTGTAAAATTACAAAAAACATTAATGTACATTCAATGTATTTCGTTTCTTAACAATATTCTAAATATGATAGCAATGATTTTTAAAAAATAACAATGTTATTTAGTATTGAATTTCCCAGAAATATTATTTCGAAATGTGTGCGGAGATCACACTAGGATGTTTTCATCATGTGGAACCCACCCATAATTTTCTCTGCAGAGCAAAGAATAAGTTATCTTGTTTCTCTTTTTTCAATTCATATTTGTGTTTTGCATAATAAGAAAGTTTCCACAGTTATGAATATGAAAATGAAAAAAAAAAGAAGTATATACTGGAAGAATACGCAAAATTCTACTTTTATATTAGGGAAATTTGATTTCAATGTTTCGCTTCCCATGTTTAACATTTCATTCTAGAAAATCTGTTTGTTTGCTTAAGAGGTCTTAGGGTGTTAATTTTGTCTCGAGAGGTTTAAATACAAACAGTTTTCAAACAGATATAATTCTTTTAAATTTAAATTTAATAATTCGAATCTTTCACACATTATTTACAAATGATTATGGTGTCAAATAAGTACAAAACGTTTGAATTATAATCGTAATTTTAAAAAATTATAAGCGCATGAAAATAACAAATAATTTTGTGATACATATTAAGTAATTTTTGCGTTGCCCACGCTATTTTCTAAAATGGTAGCCTTTGATGTGTGTGTGTGAATAAAACCTTGCAGAACTATAAAATGTATCATACTCTTTAAACACTATTAATTCAAGCGTAATATGTCTTTTGTATTTAAAAATATTTAAAAAATATCGAATTAAAAAAATTGAAAATGAAATTTTTAATTTTTTTTAAAATAAAATGTATTATTCTATTTATATAAAAAGACTACAGTGTAATAAGGATACATTTAACTTTATAAATCAACTTATTGCTAGTAATTAGAGCTACTATTCTAGAAAAACGCATGCGCAATGCAAAAACTACTTAATATTTATTACGAAATTATTTCTTATTTTCTTAAACTTATAATTTTTCAAATTATGATTATATTTCAAACATTTTGCAATTTCTTTAAAAGTATAATCTTTTGTAAATAACATGTGAAGGATTCGAATTATTTAATTTAAATTTAAAAGAATTATACCTGTTTGAAAACTGTTTGCATTTTAACCCCTCGAAACAAAATTAAACCCCTGAGACCTCTTAAAAACTTTCAATCACGTCCACATTGGTTTTTCCATAAATTAGTTTTGCATTATTAAAGTGGTTTCGATCTATGTATCTACATAGGAAATCTCCGTAAATTTTATATAATAGTGTAATAACCTCATAATGGGAAAATTTCAAAATAATAATCGAAATTTTTAATTGATTTCGAATTCCGTGGAAGAAAAAAATACTTTTTTATAGCTTTATATTTAGATGAATTGATGAAATATGAGAACTAGGCGAAAACTATTTTTAAGTAGGTCAGCTTATATCAAAATAATACTGTGATAATAAACAGGAGTGGGATCATGACTATTTAAAAATATGAGGAATAAATTATTTATGCAGTTTTCAAGAGTATATTTAATATTATTATTTTTAAATTCTTCCGTAAATAAAAATTTCGTAATTTAGTTCTCTCAAAAGAGATTTTCAAACTTTACTCCAATTTTTATATTGTATTGTAATTGTTTTTATATGGCATCTAATATACAAATAACTAAATTCTTTTTGGATTTCTTAGCTTTTACTTAATAGCTTATAATACCGTAGGAAATAAGAGTAATTTATATTATGTATGCGTATGTGGGGTTTTACAAAGTTAAAAATAGAGCCTGGGGGAACGAAATACAGAACCCTTATACTAAAAAAATTAATATAACTTTGAAGAGATTAATTGTTGATATTATAATGTAGTAGAAAAGGGATACCTAAGAAACATAACTAAACCTAGAGAAATTCCTTTTAAACATTAACAAATAGTACGTTTAAAGCGATTTTCTTATCTTTTGCAATGTAGTACATATGGTCCTTAGCGAATGACGGATAAGAAAATGAAGAAATAAAATTGTTGAAAAACAACTCAAATATCTCCTTGTAACTGCATATCATGACTAATCACATAACAGATGGTAATGAGATAATAAATTTAAGCACGAACGTTTTAAAATTCATAACATTCATAGATTGTAATCAGGCCTATAAATTTAATACAGCCCCACCGAGTTATTCAATAATTATCATTTACAAGAATACCATAAATGGCTCATTTTTCTAAGTAAAAAAGGTCAAAGTTTCAAGTTTTTTGTGTTTTGAAATTACATTTAATTGTAATAAATTGACCTAAATCTCTTACAGCATTCGAACTGAACTCAAGTAGATTTTGGAATTAAAAAGAGAGCTCTTACCAGAGTTCCACTCTATTTAAACAGGTTTCTCTAAAAACTAAAATTTGTGAAACCATTTGAGATATTCAAGTAAATCTCTAATCCTTTTTTTTTAGAAATAATTTTAGTTCAATTATGATTTCAGCAGCATATTTTATACAATTTTGAAGAAAAAATTATTAAGTTTAAGAATCATGCTTTATTTATATTATCTTTAATGGAATTATGTAAATTTTGAAGCATCTGTTTTCAAGAATGAGATACAAGAGAATTGGAATTTTACTAATTCAGAAAGAAATGGGTTCTTTTAATTAGCATTTATTCATGTCACTCGTATTTCAAAGCATCTTTTTTAAGATGAAACCCATGAAGAATACAAGGTGAGACACACACAATAAAAAACAATACTGTGTAGCTTGAAATAAAGTGAAGTTGGCAGCAATTGTTTTGTGACGTCACCCCACATACCTCCACCATCCATGTGGTCAGTTTTGTCTTAGTCAATCAAGCCGCTTTAGCATGCTGCGTCATTGAGTGAACAGGTGCAACTGCCTTCTGTTGGAAAAATGTGGTAAGATTGTTAATCATCGCTACTACAATGAAGGACTAAAAGGAGTGAACAAATTAGGAAAGAAAGGATAGAATTGGGAGGGATGGATCACTGTTGCACCAAGACAATGCATCCACTCACATGTCCCTATCCTTCAAGCAGTTTCTTTTGTTTCCTACAGTTAAATCTTGCTGTAAAGAAACCCATTTTACCTCGGTTGAATAGGTTCAAGCCAAAACGGAAAATCTCTTATTAAATTGACTTCTAAAAACCTTGTTCCAGAAGTGTTACCAGCAATGGAAGCACCTAATGCAGAAGTATGAAAATGCTGAAGGGAACTACTTTGAAAGTGTCACAGGATACTGTCACGGATAACCTATTCTGTAAGTACTGATTTATTGGAAAAATCTCGGTTTTTTTTTAGGGGTTTTTTGTGTCTGTGTTTGTGTGTGTGCCACATTTTGTATTATAGCCAAAATAACTGACGGGTTCCTTAGAACTCATAAATAATGTAAAATACTTTCATCGAATAAACTTTCATTAGCGCTCAATACATTATGAAAGGCCTTTTTCAATTCATGTTTCTATGATATTTTTCAGTGTTATAATACTCTTTAATGTATTAAAATTAATTTAACGTTTTATATGTATCTCAACGCAGCTCAAAATCTTCTATTTTAGAAAAGCCAAATTTATTTGGATTAAATTTAGAAATACAGCAATGTGAATTTGAAAAGCTCTTTAACGAGATAAAATTTGTGCTTAATATTCTTCCTTTCAAGTTTTCAATATAATGTTTGTAGTATTTTTTTTAAAGAAATCCAATCTGAAACTAGTTTAAAACAAATCAACAGATCAACTTAAGTTATTATTTTTAAAGCTTTTGCTACGTGTAGTAAAAGCTCATCATATCAAAATCGATTAGTATAGAATTGATAATTTTATTTTTAGACTGGCAGATATTATTTGTTGCACATAAAAAGAAATAATAACTATTCTAGAGTGTATTTTTATTGTATTGAAGACAATCCATATTAAATAAATGTTTACTTTTTTAAAGATAAATAACAAAAAAAAAAATGTCTTCCTCTTAAGCGATATATTATTTCCTTTACTTTCGTTATTTTTCCTTCTTTTCCGCACAAGAGTGTTTTGAAAAATTCTTTTTTTTTTCTTTTTTAGTTGTTCTTAAGAAATTTCTATCCATCTCTTACAATGTTTCTTCGGACATCGATATGGGTGTTTGAAAGAGATTATTGAATGTAACAGTTTGAAGAAATGTGTTTGAGTGGAATTCCTGTTTTTCTCTAAATGTATATTTACTTTTCTACAATTCTTCAGAACTTACGAAAAAATAAATGTTTTCTCCTTTTTAGTAGAACAACAATAAAACTTAAAATGCTTGTTTGAAGTTTCCATAAGTAGGGACAATAGATACATTCTTATTTTTTAGGGATTTATTGTAACAACACAAATATAGAGTTTTGATGAAATATTTGTGCAGCATTTGAGTTTTAATGAATTGTTAGACTGAAAATTTATTGAGTTAGCTGATTCGCATTTAAAAAGACTAAAATTTGAAATGACGAAGCTTTTCCAATCTCTAAAATTTCATCCCTACAGAGTCATTTTTCGGATTATTTTGAATCTTAATTAAATAAAAATAAGTTTTCAATATCATTTGCTGATTATTTAATGACCTCCATGAAGTCAATGGTGACCAGTAATTGAATATCCATCTCCTATAGAATTTAGATATTAAATAAGGTAACTACATTTAAAAAAATACACTTTGATACATGAGTTTTACTAATAACTTCAAAATATTAAGTTTATAACTGAAATAAAATGGGTACCTTATCTGTGGAGAAATAATAATTTAACATGTATTATATATTTAAGTTAAAATTAATATTAAAACTTAACTAGAATTAAAATTAATTCAAGCGTTGATAGTGAGGACCACCATGAAATGGTTCTCTCATTTTGGGATTTGTCGTGCGTCCAAAGGCTTAGTTGCCAATATGCAGCCCATTAGAAAAAAAAGAATAATTTGAAACTACAAACCGTATATTCAACCTTAATTCTATTTCAAAAATCTTAAGACTGTTTAATATCGTTTAACGTCACGCGGCAGCGTCATTCGTCTTTTCTAAATTCAAACATATTCACATTCAAATTGAGCGCAGTTAAATACATCAAACACTTAATAATAAACAATAAGGAGAGCCAGTCAGGTAATATTAACATCAACTGTTTAGCTGCACGAGGGCTTTTTGTGACAGACCTCGTAATTTTGAACCATGGTCAAGTGACGAGCACGACACCTGAGCTGGCACCCCCTCTCCTAACTACCACACCACACCTACGGGAGGATGTTTGAGCTCTCAACAGATTTAACGTGCATCGCATCCCCTACATGGTGGATATTTAGTGGAACTGGGCTCGAACTCACGATGTGCCTGCCATTATCCGATACCCAGGCCACTGGGCTACTGCAGCCCCACAATAACGAGAGGTTTTCGTGCGGAGCTATTTGCATCTGCTTTCTTTACCTAGCTGGTAGGTCGACAGGTTAAGTGTTCACACAGTCAAAAGAGTGCGCACTATTTTCAGTCTTTTATCCATTCATTACACTTCTCATCTAGTTCCTAAACATCGTCCTCGATGAGGAATCATCAGAATTTCTTTTCTTGGGTTTTCCCCTTTTTCTGAGACGCATCACTGGATTGACTTAGATTCGATAAGCAAGTCATACTTCAATTGTTTTTGGTTAACTCAGTTTTTCTCAAACTGTGGGGTGCGCCCCTCTGGAAGGTGCAAGCATATTGAAAAGTCGAAAACAAAAGATTATTTTAAAAAATACTAATTTACTTATAGTAAACATATACAAAATACATTGGATAAATTAAATAATGAAATACTCATTTGCACTGATATAATACACTTATAAATGTATCAGTACTGTACAACCTATTTTATAATTAGTTAAACAATACTAAATTAACAACAACTTGATAATTACTAGTGACCCCATGGGTTTATATTAACACTTATCTTGATGATTTGTACAGTTTGCAATTAATCCCTTAACTGCCGATTGAAAGGTACGCGATTCTCAATTTTCCTCGTAGACGTGCGATTGAGATGTTTTTTTAGGGGAGGAGCAAATCCTCTGAAATAAGTAAATCCATCGCAAACACTGTCAAGGTTCTTTTATTGTATTCCAAAGCCTTCGAAATAATTTTATGGATAGTTTTGCACAGAAATAATCGTAATTTGGAAAGACGTATATATACGTCCAGAAAATGAATATTTTGGCTGAGCGAGACGTTTTTATACGCCGGTGTCACTTAATAGGTTAAAGTCTTATTGTAGCTTTACCGTCAAAGAATAGCATTATTGAATTTAATACATTGTTATTGTATGGAGGGCGGTTGCGATGAAAATTATGGTTGAATATTGGGTCGCGAATATTGAAAGTTTAAGAAGCACTGGATAAACTTCTTTAGATAAACGTGTGGGAAATCAACGAAAACAGCGAGTATGTGACAGTCTGCTTTCACTTGCTCTGACGTGGGTCTAGACTATAAGTCCGCAATAAAGATTGATCTTCCGGGAATGTATTGGATAGCTCTAGCTTCTACCCCTACTCCGAAGATAGAGTGATTACTTTTAAGTAAGCTGTCTAGCTCCGCACACTAAGAACTTTGGATTTTGTGCCATTCATCTTACCGTAGTCAAAAAATCTAATTTTCCGGTAGGAAATATAGAAGAAATATATAATCCAAAATTTCTTCGCTACACTTCAGAAACTACTTTAAATTTTTTTATGGACAAGGTGTTCAGAAATTGAATTGATAATTTTATGTTTGGCGCCATTTCCCGGTAGGAAATATTCATCAGCGAAGAGAACATTCAGCTGTTAATCCAGGCTACGTTCTCTATGATCTCTGTACCATTGGAAACTGAACTCTGCTGTTCTCAGAACTGATAGAGACGCAAGCAACCAGTCTTCTTACAAACGTTGGGTGCCATTTATATCCTTCTGGCATTCATTGGCATCATTTGCATCCAAGCCAAATTTTTCCCAAGCTTTTAGATAAGTAATTGATTTTGATACAATCTTCCTTTCAATTTTGTAATATCGTAATTTAATTTTGCAATTTAAAAATGATTTAATGGATACTCAACCACACGATCGGATGCCACTTCAAAAACTGCCCTCAATAATACCAACGGCACACCGCACAGTAGGCAGTTTTCCCAATCTGGCGCTCTGAAAATGAAATTGAATTGCGACAAATGAAATTGCGTGAAATAAAAAAACAACCCACTATTTATGGTCCTCATTGATTTTCAAGCCATGTGGTAAACAGTTTTTGTCAATACAAGAATGGGAATATTCTAGAATCAGCGGTTTAAATCGGGTTTCTTTTTGCTACAAGAAACACTTGTGAGCAACATTTTCTAGTAAGAAGTTCAATCGTTTCGTTTAAAAAAGATTTAAGCGCGTTTTTTAAAAAAATACATGCCATGGGCAAGTAATTTCTTGATTTGACTTTCAAACTAGGTTCAAACTTGATTAAAAATTGTAAAGCAATAACATTTAGCACAGCATGTATCTCCTACTAACATATGTCGATTTTTTGTGTTTATTGGAGAACAAACTTTTCGGATTGACACGGATTGTGTGATCATAGTAACACTTAAGTCACATAGAGTAGATATAGACCTTTGATTTAATACCAAATTTAGCTGCTACTTCCTGCTGCTCCCGAAGTTATGATTTTTTTTTCAGCGTTGGCCAATGGTATTACTTGGTGTGCCTTATTCAATGTATGGAAGGAAGAGCAAGATACTAGCGCAAAACTAATGTTGTTTGAGTTTAATTAGGAATACAACAGATTTGATAAATATGAGGACCAGCAGCAATTCAAATTTAGAAAAATTGTTAAAAATCTTCGCTCGTTTGTAGGGGAAAAATAAATGAGGTGCCATAAAATGAAAAGTTCTTCTCCAACTTGAATGATGCGTGGTTGCAGGGGAGTAAGATTTATATTATATTTTATTATTTTTAAGAAAAATATATAGCTAATATTTTAGTGTGGTGTTTTATGTTTATTTAAGCTTATAATAATTAATTTTTTTAGAATTATAAACTTTAAAATGGTTTTTCTCGGTTTGTATTTTATCACATTCAAAATACCTCTTCTTCCACAATTATTTACCAATCACTTCCATTATTTTCCCTGTGTCTTATATGTAATGCATGTAACAAAATTAGGGATCCATTTCGCTGTAAACTGAAAACTTCTTTTTTTAAAAAAATTTTATTTGGGAAATATAAGACTTTTGGAGGAATTTTAGCATATATATATATATATATAAATATATATCAACATTTTTTTTCTCCAAAAATAATTAAGTAATTGTAAAATTGATAACTAAAGGTGTTTAAAACATCATCAGAAATATTACAAAAAAATCTTGTCAAAAATTAATTAACGCAAAAAGAGTAAAAATTTAAAAATTTCCAAATTTTTTAAAAGAAATTAAATTTGTAAAATTGTGTGAATAATATGTGAAAAATTTTATCTTATACCGTTTACTTAAATACACATTATATGAAATGCTAAAATGTAATTTTTAAATACATAAATAAAAAAATGCTCAAAGGGTGCCGAGTCCTTTTTAATCACTACATATAATCCTTAATTGTATATGTACAATGTTATGTTTGATTGTATTTGTTTAATCTTTAACAATTATTAAATTTAATTTTTTTAACTTGCCACACTATTTCTTGTATACATTCTCCCACGTGTAAATTACTGTTTCTGTTAATATCCTTAGATCCTTGTACAAAAATTATTTCCACTTAGCAATCATTTATTCTTGATCAAATTTAAACTTGACATAAATTAGTTAAGACCCTATTAACCTTATTTGTTAGCAAAAAACTGGAAGGAATATCAAATTTACATTAATTACTATGATTTTAGATCATTATGAAGACTTTAAAGCCATAACATAATTTCTGTGTGCCAGATTGGTAAAACTGCCCACTGTACGCCGTACAGCTTTAAAATTTATAAAAGTCTTTACAAAAATGTGTAATATTACAGTATTAAATTCGTTCCAAGCATATCTTTGCAATTTTAATGTTAACTGAATAATGAAATAATAAATAATAATTAAAGTTAAAAAATGATCCTCCGTTACCATAAACGACCAAATGGTTCTAAAGTTATAATGCTATAATTGTAATGAATTTTACATAAAACAAAATATATTTTGAGATTTTGGAAATTGGAAATATTATTTATAAATTGATTCTATAATCTTGCATTTTTAACATGAATTTAACATCAAATATTTTGTTATCTCGAGGCAGTTTTATGTATTATACTGTAACTCATCTCAAAATGCCTTACACGATATTGGAAACTTAAATTTCAATTAATATTTGTAAGGCTAGAAGTACGCCTGTCATTGGCCTTGGCCTTGAGCACCATACAGGTGACAGTGCGAATTAGCTCCTATTATATTGTAGAAGGAATATGCATTATTGTTGTGCTATAGGTTGTTATACGTTTCTCTTTTATTCCCCATAACAATTTTACGCTAATCTTGTTGACTAAATTGGTATTTAAAGTTAAACATGAATTTTATATAATAAAATACATTAGAATGATCAGCATTCGCTGAAGGTTTAATTGATAAGGAAAACATTTTAATAAGCGAAATTTAATTTGCTGTTAACACTTGGCAACTCACTCTTTAGCTTCAAGCGGAATAAAATGATTTCTGAAGAAATTAGATAAATCTGAACCTAAGATTTTATGAATATCAAAATTCACATAGATTTCAGATGAGTTAGAAATACATACCCTGAGAAGTAACTTGTGTGGATTATAAAGACATAATTAAACTGCTACGTAAATAATAAATTTAATGTTGTTATAACATTGATTTGAAATAGGTAAATGAACTTGAAATTAATCTTCAAAATATCAATAGCAATAATTTCTTAGGGTTAGCATTACCAAATGAAATTCAGTTAATTTTGATTTAGAATTCACTCATATCACACATATTTCTATTTCTTAAAATGGTTATTAATATTTATTTTATATAAATACACTTAAATATTTCTAAGCCGGACTATAAATCATCAGAATTTTAAAATCATAAAGTCTTTCATTACAGACTTTCACAAAATTGGTGGCCACGGTAGCCTAGTGGTCAAGATGCAGGTTAGTGGCTGGCATGTCACGAGTTCAAGCCCAGTATCACTGAAGATCCACCATGCAGGGAAGGGATAGACGTTAAATCTTTAGAGAGCTCAAACGTCCTCCCGTTGGTGTGGTATGGTTGTTAGGAGAGAGGGTGCCAGTTCAGGTGTCATCCTCGTCACTTGACCATGATTAAAAATTAATAGGTCCGTCGCCAAAAGCCCTCGTGTAGTTGAACAGTGTTGGGGTTAATATTCACTCAAGGTGACAGAACACCTTTAAAACTCAATTTTTGGTCAAAATATCAATTTTATGTTTTTTGATCTTATATTAAAAAAGTCAATCTTTTATCTTTGTAAATCTGTTGAAATTTTGTTTCTATCTTAATTAGAAGCCGAGTTACACCTTTCTAAATATTACTTAATCATAAATTTCACGGACCGGAAATGATTTTCTGCTAACCGGAAGTGCCCCGAGTTGTTTGTTTACGTTTCTCTTTCATGGTATATGACATGAAATATTATTATTAATATACAAATATTTAGTCAGAAATTAAAATGGAACATTTAAGAATAAATATAAATGTGTTTGGAAATACATTTTTACTTTTTTTTGTTGAAAACCTGGCAGCAAGTTTGTTGTTTTGACTTTGTTTACATGTGCGTCTGATTTTCTTTTTGAAAGAACTGACAGCGTAAAAAAGTTTATTTGATTGTTTTTTTTCTGTTTTATTTTAACTTAAAAATGGTTAAAAGTATTGCTAGAAAGCGCAAGAGGCAATTTTATGGAAATAAATTTATAAAAACTTCGAAAAATAACATCACTTCAGCAGTTCCTGAATGTACTGCTAGCTCTTCAAAGTTATAAAATGAGAGTTTGTCAACTGCAGAAGAAATACCTGGTCCTGTGTTTGGTAACAGAATCGTTGACCTTGAACTTATTGTGGAAGCCTTTGCTCAACTTTTGCTGCCCAAAATGTTTTGCTGAAAAGTAGAACTATTTGAGGAAAAAAAAGTTTTTAAATAAAAAAAGTGGGGAGTTATAAATTAGTGCTTTTAATTAAGAAAAAGTAATTTTTTTTTCTTTAATCAGAGAGTTTGTTTTTTTGGTTTTAAAATGAGTTTTTTTTAAACATTTTTTCTACCGCAAAACCTATTAAAAGTTATCTTGAAGAAAAAAAAAATTTTTTAATATATTTTTTTTACTAAAAAATCATTTTTAAAATTTTATTGGTGAAATTTTTTTACCAAATAACGAAAAAAATCAAATATTTTAAAAAAATTTAAAGGAAGAAGTTCGAAACCAAAACCCCCAGTTGGTTCTTTTCCAAAAATAAATTTATTTATAATTTATACATATTATCAATTTAAAAATGTAATATATTTATTTTTTAATTTTTTTTGTGGGGTTTTTTTTTGCTTTTTTTTTAAAAAATCCCCTTTTTTAAAAAATGACACTAAAAAATTTTTTTGTTTTTTTTTCTTTTTTTTAAACCCCTTAAAAAATTGCATTTACGGGAAAAAACGGCAAAAATTTTTTAAAATATATAAAATTTTTGAAAAATTTTAACTTTCATCACCCCCCCCAAAAAAAAAAAAATTTTAAGACTCAAAAAAAGAAAAAAATGGTTTTTTGGGTTAAAGGGGGAAAGGAAAAAATTGGGGTTTTTAAAAGAATTTTTTTATTGAACTTAATTTAAGTTTTTTTGTTTTTTCAAAATTTTTTTCAATTTTTCTAAAAAAACAAATTCCAAAAAATTTGCTTGAATAAAAATTTTTTTTTTATTTTTTTAAAAATTTATAGGAATAGCCTTTTTTAAGTTTTTGGTTGAGTAGAAAGTTTTTTATTATGTAATAAAGTGAAAAACAAAACTTTTTAAAAAAATGCAAGTTAAAAATGAAAACAAAATTCCCAATAAAAATTACCAAAAATAAAAAGGTCTTCCCTAGAAATTTGTATCTTTTTAAAATTTTCAAAAGTCAAAAATCTTATTTTTTTTCATTATCATTTTTTTGTATTTTTTTTTTTGCATTTTTTAAAAATATTTTCGTAAAATGCCCCAAAAAAATTTTTCCGGATTTTCAATTTGAAATTAGGAAAAAAATATATTTACAGGCTTCTTATTAAAAAAAATTGTCTTCGAATTCGTTACCCAATCACACTCATTCACAAAAAGTTTTTGTTGAAGCCTATGAATAAAATGTAAATTTTTTTTGGTTTTTTTTCATTATTACAAAAAAGATCTCCGTCAAAAAAAAAAAAGGATTTAAATAAAATTATATTTTTAAAATTAAAAACTCATGCTTTTAGGGGTTTTAAAATGAATAAAAAGTAAAAAAATATCTTAATAAAGTAATATGTTTAACAAGAAAAAATTGTTATTGTGGTAAAAAAGAAAAGGGGGGGTGTTTATCAATTGTTTAATTTCACTATTGTTGTTTTAAAATCTGAAGTAGTAAAAAAATGAGTACAAATCCCGAGTTTTAAAAATGGGATTTTTTTTCCGTTGAATTTATTCTTAATCAAATTTTTTAATTTTAGTCATTAACCTAAAAGGTGTTTTTTTAGTTTTTTAAATAATATAAATTTTTTATTTTACTACAATAAAATTTTTTAAACATCCAAAAGAAAACCAAATGGGGGCATTCTTAGAAAAAATAAATTGGACCATATGAGACGATATCTGGTTTTAAGGTAGGTCCCTTGAAAAATCGGAAGAGTTAATTTAAAATTTTCTTCCAAAAGGTTTTTCAATTTTTTTTACAAAAATACTAAAATTTGTTTAAAAAAATTTTATAGATTAAAAGAAAAATACATTTTTAAAAAGGGTTTTGTAGAAATTTTTTATCGGCATTAACTTAATCAAAATTTGCTTTAAGAAAATAAGTAAGTTTTTGAAAACAAATTTAAAATTTAAAAATTTTAGGTTTAAAAAAAAAATTTACCCAAAAGTGTATTTAAATTTTTTAATACAAAAAATTTTTTTCAAATTTTTTATTAACTAGTTTAAATTTTTTAAAAATTTTAACCCCGACAACCTGGGTTTTTCTAATTTTAACCCATTTAAAAAAATTTTAAAAGGAAAAACGGGTTAAATTTAAAAATCCTATAAAAAATTTAAATATAAATTAAATGAAACCAGCCCAAACCCAAAAAACTTTTAGAATTCTAAAAGAAATTGTGTTTTTTTAAGGGTACTATATAACCCCGGGCGTATAATAAAAAAAATTTTTTTGCAATTTTGAGATTTAAAAAAAAATTTTTATTTTTTGTCAAAAGGGGGTTTCAAAATTTTTTTAAGACAAAATTCAATTAGGATGTATTTTATCTTTAAAAAGGTTCCCTGTTTTGGGGAGATTTTAGAAATATCAAAAATTCAAAATCGATTTTGAAAAGGTTATTACCCTACTGACTGCCCTTAAAGCGTTTTTATCCATTATACTTATGTTGCGGCATATGTGAAATAGCTGTTATATGTATGCGACCCAACTGGAAAAAAGGTTGATTATCCCTGATCCAGACGAACTTATTTTTTTTTTACTTCCGTTTTCTTATAAGAGATTATAGAAGTGGGAGTACCTGATTTGTGGACTACATTGATTCAAAGAAGTTAAATAAAAATATTCATTTACAAACAAAAATTACTCAAATTTAAAACCCGTTTTGGGGAATGAATATTACAGAAAAAAGACTTTTCGTTGAAAAGCTTTAAGTAGTGTGCTTCCGTGCTCTAATTCTAAGACAATCAACTGATCATTAGGTACAGTAACAAAGAAGTACCCAGGAAACAATTGAATCATTCGTGAGGAAAAATCAAAGCAAAAAATCGAATGTTCCTGATACCAGTACAAAAACCCTTTCCCTTAGAGGTTGGTAATCCAGGAAAGTTTGCTTTTCTAGAAAAAAAACTAACTACATCAGTTGCTAATGGATATTCTACTAGAGAAACTCTTTCTGTTCCAGATCCAGTGTCGAACAAAACGGATTATCACGACCCTTTAGTGCGGCTATCCCGTTCTGGTCGAATCTTAAAACCTACAAAAAAACTGAACTTATGACTTGACTCTTGAAAGTTAAGTTCTACTGAACTTAACTCCTAAAATTCAAAGTGGGAGAATGTTGGAACTTCTACTTCCCCCTGCATTTTTAGCGGGTGAAACTGTTAACTGTGACTTTCACAAAATGGAATTGTGTGTTTACTTTTTTCACATCGAGAATGTAAGATCGAACACCAAGAGCATCCGCTCCCCATGATTATTCCTTGTTAAGGACAACTTTTATTAATTCTATATGTATTTTTATATTGAAATGCGTAATATGTAACATTTAAATGCCTTTTGAATTTTCTTTAGTTCTAACAGAGACTCATCCATGATTACATGTACGGCTAACTTAGGTGGATTCAAGAATAACATGTGATAGGACCCAATCGAGCTTCGAATTTAGCTGCGAAGAAAATGTAAGTATTTACCATAATCATTTAATTGAAAAAAAGGGATTTGTGCTTGGGTTTAAGGGGGACCGGGTTTTAAAAATCAAACGTTTTGGGATTACTTTAAATACCGATAAAAAAAGATGTTATCCGGGAAATTTTAAACCCCTTCGATATTTTTTTTTTGTCAGCGACGGAACGTGCGCGATTTTACGCAGACGATAAATTTTCATCTTTATTAGTAAAGGGTGAAGCCACACGGATTACGTACCCCGGAAATGGAATAAAATCGGTCACACGTGCAGCGACGTGTTCGAACAGAATGGAATGTCGTTACTGGCTGGCCTAATAGACTTATCAGGACTCCTACAAAATGAATCACAAACGATTAACAGTGTTTTCTATCACGGAAACTTAAAAATACTTACCAGTTTGACATACCAAAGATTCCATCTCCTTTAAAAATCTTTCCCATTGTTGGATAGATTTTGATGTCGGACTATCGACATTTCATGCTCATTGAACATGTCGCTGTACGCGTGACTGATTTATATCCCAATAGCCAAAGTACGCACTGCACCTTTGGATGTAGTGTCTACATCTTTACTAATGAAGTCAGTGTAAAAAGTTCATCGTCTGCGATTGTCCAACAATGTGCGCACGTACGGCCGAATAGAGTAGACCGAAAAATTTTTCGGAAGGGTTTCCAATTCACGGATGAACAGTTTATTACATTCTGATGGGTAGTTCTTTAATAATAAGCCATAACTTACGGGGATACCTTAAACCCGGACACTATCTTTGAATTTTGATAAAGGGGATTTCATGATTTCCGTTAATGAAAAGAAATCAGTAGGGTATTGCTTTGTTCCATCAGTGAAGATAAAAGCAACTTATATACTTATAAAAAAAACTGTCTTCCAGACACAGTTGTCCGCTTTCTATATACGGTTGTACGAGAACAGGCTTAGGAGTATTACCGAAAAAAGAATTGTTCTGTAGGGCAGTGCTTCTCAAAGTTTCAATATTTGTGACCCAATATTCAATCATAATTTTCATCGCAACCCCCTCTAACAATGAAAAAACTCAATAATACTATACTTTGATGCTAAAGCTACGATAAGACTTTAACATCTTGCCCCCGGCGTAAAAAAAGTGGAAACAGAGAAAACGTTAATTTCCCCGACGTATATATAGTCTTTCCGAAGTACGGTTTTTTTTTGGCACTGATATCCATAAAATTATTCCGAAGGTTTTTAATGCAATAAATGGACCTTTACATTGCTTTTTCAAAAAGGGTTTACTTATTTCAGAATATTTTCTTTTATTCCTTCCTCCACCTCAATACATCGCGTAACTTTTACGGGAATTAAGAATTTAATTTAAACCGTACATATTATCAAGATAATATAATTTTTGAATAATCTTATATATGAGAACCCATGGGTCACTGGTGTTTTAAACTGTACTTTTTATTTTAAATAATTTTAAAATACATTGTGCAGCACTGATACAATTATAAGTGTAATACACTACTTTCCCAAAAATTAAAGAAGATGTAAAAAGCAAAACAACAAAACTGCTTTGATTGACAAACAATTTAGAAAGTAGCATATATATTTTACATAAAAAAAAAAATAATTATAGACAGAAATGAAAACAATATTAAATTTTTGTAAGTTTAGATAATGTCATATTGAAATTAAACAGAATTATGTATAAATTGAAAATAAACAGATAAATGAAAAAAGGGCATTTTAAAAGGGTTTTGGGTTCCCCCCTCTGTATGCAAAGTTTTCACCTTTTTGAATGCTTAATTTGGGGGTCAACTACCGCAGAACCAAGAATCGCCATTCTTCTTGTAGAGAAACCAGCCCCAAATATAGTGGCTGCAGGTGGAAAAGTGAAATAAGCACGGCCGAGAGCATCCCAAAGATTTTCAAGGGATTAAGGTCGGGGAATATGGTGGAAACGCATACGCGCAATCCCTTCACCTTTCCCGGTAGTCATCGACGATGTCACCTTTTGGGGAGCGTTTTCTCCAAAAAAAAAAAATAGGGCCAACTGTTTCAACTTACAATCCAAATGGGTTGTGGGTCTTCATTCGATACGGGAAACCCTCACAGAACCCCCTTTAAAGATTTCAGGTCGGGGGGAATCCTAATGAAACCCGCCCAACCATAATGCTTCCGCCTCGAAGCGGATGTTCGCTGATGTTTTGGGGGTTTAAATTTAGGTTCCTTGTTTTCGCCATATTTTTATACGCTTGTCATCTGCGGTGCAAATCTTGACCATCAGTAAAAAATGACATTGCCCCCAGCCCGGAAATCCAATTGCCATGTTCCCGGACGGATAGAGGGAAAAACCCCAGGTACCCGGTACACCATTCATATTTAAATTTTTGGTAAAGTAGCTGCAGATATAGCCTTTTCCAAGACGCTGTAAATAGATGTACACGGGGGAGGTCGCTCTGCGATTCCGTAGGCTACAAAGCAATATATCGATTTCCGTGGGGTTGAACCCTTGGGAACCGGGAATGTTACATAAACGGGGAAATTTCAGAATGATGAATGCCGAAGAAAAGAGCAACATCTCTGGGTCCACTGTCCTCTTAATGGGGCCCCCAGCACGCTAGGCTCAGAATCTTCCGTTGTTTTTTTAAATCAGAAACACGTAGTCTTAAAAAGAAATTGTACGAAAGTTTTAAACACCTTGTATAGCCTTACATTTAACTTTTGTAGCCTTCAAAAAGTGGCATCTTATAAGAATGCCCTTTTGCATATTGCTTTAAAAGAAAGCACGATTGTTGTTACCAACATATTGATATTTTCCCTTACCCTGCAGCGAATTTTATCCTCTTTTATTTTATTGGCTTCCGGGAAAATTTGCATTTTCCCCCTTTCCCTGCTTAACTTTTGAAGTATGTTTTCAGTGTAAATGTGTGCTTTATTTTTTATTATGTCAGATTATATTCTGTTTGTTTACTTTCCATAAATTAATAATTTTTTTAAAATATTTTTTTTTTTTTTGACTTTTCAATATGTTCGCGCCCCCTTGTAGAGTTCTGATGTCCCACAGTTTCAGAAACACTGCTGTAGGGGATTGCTTTGGTAATTTAAAATATGGTCAAATTAAAGAATTTGCAATCTATTCTCAAGCATATTTATATTTATTAGAAATGTACGAAGTAGGAAAAGAAATTAATAGAAATGAAAGCATTTGAGCAATACAGTATTGTATAATAAATCATTATTATAATTGTTGCAAATGTTCTTCTAGTAATGTGTCTCACCTGTAATTTCCAATACAGGGCATTTGCGTCTTTTAAGTGTAGATCGGAGTGACTGATCCGTATATAAGGATAAGGTTTCGCATAATTTTTTTCCTTCCTGGAGTCACCATATATTGTTCACATTATATAAAGATCTTGTGATCTTGTTGTGGGATGATTTTTATGACTGTTGGGGTGGTATTAGAATGATTTAAGTCTGCTTATTTTTTAGAATTTTTAAGTTTGTGTTTAGAATAAAAAAATTAAATATTTTAACTTTTCAGACTTTTTTATTAGCTTTGATAAGTATTTGTTTTTAGTTCAGGACAAAAAAGAACGCGGGGATTAATTATAATTATAATTAATGTTATTGTCTCCCTACCTTATAATTAATTTAAATAATGTAAGTATTATTTTTTAAAAATATATCAGGTAAAAAATATACAGCCGTTATAAATTGAACATTATGAAAATCTATAAAATATGCACTCATGGACAAAATTTAGCATACCAAGAAATAGTGGGATCATAACGAAACTAGGCATGAAGGTACATGTCGGGGTGATATGCAAATGATTAGAAATACAGCGTGATGGCACATTACGTATAGCCGGTAGAGGGCGTTTTGCGTCGTTCTCCGTAGAGTATAAAAAAAGTTAAAAAAATTGGAGGGCAACTTTACAAAAAAAGAGCGAGGTAGACTTGCCCTTCGCCGGTTTTAAAAATATGAGAGCTAGGGGGGGATTCATCGGCATGATGGAGCTGGGTGGTCACAGGAGAAAGCCTCGTAATTGCCGCCTGATTGTGTTGTGAGGAGATGTTGATACCAGTGGATCTAAAGGAATGTCATTTACACGAAGATAAGGCTCAGGACACCATCGACAGACCAGTCGTCGAAAAGACCGCCACATCGTAAGAAATGCACGCGAAAAGCCAACGGTTTTCCCTCCCCTCCGAACAAGGGGCCCCCCCACTAGGGGTCCATGTGTCTTTCGAACCATACGAAGCACCTTTTTTGATGGACATTTACACGCCCATTACGTGTGTTCTAGAGCACAAACATCGACTTTCCGTTTTCAGTGGTGCCGGGCACGAGGAAACTGGGCTGCGCGAAAACCAGGTCGCTTAACGGCGAATCCAGATTCAATCCAAGAGGAGGGGAAATTTGTGTTCGTGGGGAGATCCGGGGAACGCCCCCAACCTGCCTTTTTTTACAGAGACACATCATTTCCCCAGCTGGGGTGATGGATGTGGGTATTGCCCTACCAATACAGGTCACCCTAATTGATCCATACAACATGGGAGCCCAGGGTATATCCCTGACATCCGCAACCCACGTGTTGACTCATGCAATGGCTTCGAGGAGCCATTTTTCAAAAGAAAGCCACCTCAAGGGAAGGGTTTATTGACTGTCTCCGCACTGTTACCCAACTTTTTGCCGCCCCATCCTCAGATTGTTCCAATCGAGCATATCTGGGATCATTTGGGGTGGCGAGTTGGCATCCCAGAGTTTGAACAACTTATAGCAGTGTTTTCAAACTTTCAATACTGGGCCCTTTTTAATCACTTTTTTTCGCGCCCCCTTTTTACAAAAAATTACTGAATGCAATAATAAGCACTTTGACGCTGCTCTCCATCTTAATATAAACCGACAAAATTTAAAATAAGATTAAATTTTTTATATAGTTTTTTTTAATCAAAAAATTAAGTAGGGTAATTTTATTTTTTTTTCCTTTTTTTGGGTTTTTAAATTGAAAAAATTGCAAAATGCGTCGTTAAAAAAAAATAAAATCGTAAATAAAAAAAAGAACTCAGAGGGTCAATTTCTAAAAATTTTTGCAAGACAAACCCCTGGGTCCGCTAATACTTATTAAACTTGTTCTTTAAATTTAGTAAAAAGAGGATAAAAAATTTTTATATAGTTTCTTTAAGTAATATATATTTTTAAGTAAAATTTCTTTTTGTAAAAGGGTTTAAAATTTTTTTTTGTTCTAATTTTTAAATTGAAACAGATTGAGAAATAATATTTAATTAAAGATTTTTTTTTCGAGATCCATTTCTAAAAGTACAAAGTCAAAAAAAATAGCGAATTAGTTCTTTTATCATATCCATTAAACTGGATCCTCCGAACGTTCATGTGAGCAGGCAACCTAACAGACGCGCACAAAAAATGAAAATTTTACTTCGACAATTCTAGTCAGCTTGGAAATGATTAGCTACAATTTTTCTGAATGTAATTTATAACCCGCAATTTTAAACACGGTTTAAGTATTTAGGGAGTGGATTAAAACAAAATCATAGATATATTTTTAAATCAAAGCAATTCGACGATAATAAAGCATCAAAAACCAGCAAGGAAAATTGATAGCAAGTTACGAATGGGTTAGGATCAATTTCAAAATACTTCAAAGGGCTTCAACTGCCAAAAAAGAGACCCTTCATAAATTTAAATCCAGTGACGAAATTAAAGGGGCAATTTTGTAATAAATCACTTTTTTGAATTCTGGATAGAGGTGATGCTGAATTTTCTGCACTGAAAACAAAAGCATTTCGTATACTACATACCATTTTAACAACATACCTTTGTGAATCCAGTTTTTTCTGCGATGGCTACTTTGAAGACAAAATATGATTTGAGCTAAATATCAAAAAAACTGAGTGTCAATTTCAAATTTTAGCCTTCCTTTTGAAAACTTTGCTCTGAAAGGGACAAGTCCATAAAATCACTGATAATTATTAAACTTGTTTATACTGGCTGAAGTACCCACCCTAACACGAGTTTTTTTTAAAAAAATGATAATATATTATTCTTGATATAATACTTAATTGTAAGGAGAGTAAAACCAAGTGCATGACAAGTATACAAAAATGTAAAATGATTTATTGAAATAAATACTCATATTATAAAACGGTTTTGAATGAACTGAAATTTAAGCCTCCAGAATTAGCATTTAGAATAAATGTTAAGTAATAAAAAGAATATAAAATTCTAATGAATAACAATTGTGTTATTTTTTTAATATTTAAAGCAGAAACCCCGGGATCTGGTGTGCACTCGATACTAACGTTAATGGTTGCGGGGAGTGATGCACCCCAATTCTTTTTTTTATAATTATTTTCAATATACAAGATAAAATCACAATTTCAGTGAATAATTTAACTAAGAAAAAACTTACCTATTTCAAGGATTTTCAATTTGTTTTTCCCTAATTTGAAAAATATCCAATAAAACTGAACTAAATTGTTCCAAATGTGGTGACCAAATAAAGGACAGAAATACAGACACTTTTGCTAACATTACAAGGAAAGCTATTTGCAAGCAAAAAACTGTCACATTTTGTTCACTTTTTGTAATTTTAATATCCTTTGATGATCGACAAATATCCTGTTGAACTTTTTCTTGCTTGGTCTTTTTTACAGGAGTGAAGGCATTTTACAGTACAGTTATGGCTTCATATTTTCTTGATAAAGTTCTTTAAAGTAGCTATTGAAAATTTTCCTTTCGTTTCATGTTTATTGCTTTCTCAAATTTATTTTTGCTAACAAGATTAATATGCATTATTTCAGCAAGTGTTTCCCTTGTTTGATCAGCTTCAATTTCCTTTCAGAGGTCACAATGAACTTTTTTAGATTCTCTCATTTACATTTTCATAATCGTCGTACAACATCACAATTAAAACCACTAAGTTATTCATAGGGGAAAAGCAGCATGTTCAAGAAAATATTTTGAAAAAGTGGTCGTGCGGAACTCGGTCTAAACAAGTACCTTAAGATTCTAAAAAGTTTGCCATCCTAAAAAGGAGAAAGTTATCAATTCATTTTAGCTCCCATTAAGACTGTCTATTAGAGGATTCTCTGTCAAGGTCATTGTAACAAATAAACAGTTTTTCCCAGAATTAAGATTTTTGTATTATATGTTTCAGTACACTCATAAAATAAATCTTGGCCAATTAATCCTTCAAAGTGCTCATATGCTTATCAATGTATCAAAATCTTTCACATTGGGAAAAAAAGCGCAAAAATTATATAATTTTACAACTCCTAAAAAAGGGATGCAGTAACCATACAGTAAGTTCGAAAACTAGCAAAAAATAATTATTTTAAGTTAAAAAAACGTAATAAAAATCTCTCATCGTAGGATTACAGCAAAGCAAACAAAATATTTTTTTATTTAAGTTATAGGATCAAAGATAGCTAATAACGTTCAAAGTAAATCTTTTATTTTTGATGCCCTTTTCACCAGATGATATATATAAATCATATCAATGAAAAATCTGTTTTTTTATTATATCAGAAAGTATTTGTTTTTTTCATTCCAGAAAATTTAAATTTTTTTTAACCTTTTATTTTCGATATGCTCGCTTTAAAGGGGTTTAAATCGGCCCCCAGGGGCCCCCACAGTTGAGAAACACTGACTTATAGGCAAGGTTACAGCAAATATGGAACGAAATGTCTCAAGACATCATACAGAATTGTATGCCTCAATGCCCGATCGTATCGCATCGTGTATTCACTATATATATAGAGGGGTTCAACTGGATATTAAATCCTCCGTTCTTTTGCCTTTTTCTTAAAAATTTCTCTTGATATTGTAATCAATTACTTTTATCAAAGTAGTCATTGCGTATGTAAGATTTCGTTTCGTTTTGAAGATTCCTTTTCTTGGTGCGCTAATTCTTTTGTCCATGAGTGTACTTTTTTTAAAATTTCAATGCAATTTCTTTAAAATATCATGCTATATTAGGAATACCTAAATCAAGCAATTCAGGGCATTGAATATAGTATGAATGATTTTTAAATTTTAAATTATTTAGTTCTTCTAAACATAGAGGCTAAATGCATTAATAAGTTATCTTCAATTCTTCTTAAAATTGAAATTTTTATGTTTGCATTTTAGAGTTCTTGGAAAAAATTAAATTGCTCAAACAATTATTACTCTAACCCTTTATCTACCGCATTATGATTTACTGCAGTTTTTTTCATGTAATATTTTTTTTGAATCACTATATTGAAATTTAAGGGATGTACATAAATAAAATACTCAACTTTTCAAAATTTAATCCGTTAAAACTAATCAACTAATTAAAGGTATTCGAATGTAAAAGTAATTATATACACTGTTTACTTAAAATAAATAGGCAAATTGTTTTCTAAGGTCTTCATTAACATACAGAAAAGAAAAAAAAATCAGACACTTTCATTTTGACATTAACTTTTTTTCAGAACAAAAATAACAACCTACGCAATCATCATGTTAGCTGAAAATGCAACTTTTGCTTTAAAATTATTCGCCTTCCCCACTAAAATACTTATCTTAGAACCCATACTACCACATATTTTGGAAGAGTGGATTTCAAAGAATATTCCTACTAGGTATCGTCAGAGTATTTATAAAAATGGATGTTCTATGTAGTTTTAAAATGTGTGGTACTACCGTCGGTAGATAAAGGGTTAAAATGGAATTTAAATCTGGTTGAGCAGCTGTGTGTGTGAACATCTCAACAGTTAAGGTGCCTGACTAGTTGCGGGAACATTTTTTTGAAATAATGCTGAAAGTTCATTTTTAAACTAATTTTTTGTTTGTTATTTTATAAAAATAATCAAAGAAAAAATTTTTAATTTTTTGTAAGAAAATGACAATTTAATTAAAATTGGGCCCTTTTTTGCTACAATGTTTGAGGCAAACTGTAAAATAAATTCTGATGCATAAGATAAAAAGCTCTTGAATTTTATAGAAAGCGTTTACACCTATACTTTCTCTATCATCTTTGAGTAATTTCAATTTATAAAAATTAGGGGTCAAAAGGCAAAAAAGGAAATTTTTCAAAAATTTTGCATTTATCACAAAGAAAAAAATTCATAAAAGATAAATACATTGTTTTTCTTATTTCTGGACAACATGAAAACTATAATACTAAACAATGATGCTAAATTTCATCAATTATCTCAGGACTTTTGAGATATCATGTTTGCATCGATAAAATATGGAAAAATCTGTTTGGGGAAAAACGCATTTAAAGATTTAAAGTATAAATCTTAAAAAATTATACATCTAAAACAGCCTAAAATCTCTTTATATCAAAAGAATAAACCTTTTATAAGCCCATACCAGTGTTATAAGTTTGTTTCAAGTTCTTTTTTTTAATTTTGTTATGAATTTATAGAGTCAAAAAAGCTTTTCTTAACGTATAAATGCATAGATTATTTGAACATAAATTAGAGATATAAAAAGTACAATAGAAAAACTTTATTACATTAAAAATAATATTTTTTATATGGAAAAATAGGTATATATTTCCACTAAGTTTCTTAGAGCTTAAGAAATATGTAATATAAAATATATTAATGTGCGTTATTTTGTCAGTTAATATTCCCGAAAATTTCTTTTAAAAAATATTGCTTATCACAAAGGTTATAAGAAACTATAATGAAAAGCATATAAAGAACAGTTTTTAAAACCTCCATATAAATACACTTCGCCTTTTTTTTTTCATCCTTAGTAATTTTGTTTTCTATGTAGCTTTTTTCCGATAAAATTTTCTCTATTCTAATGGGTGTCCCACAGAAGTTAAAATGCGTTAAAGAACACATTTTACAAATCCATGTACAAGATCTTAGGAAGGGAAGTATTTGCATTTCTAATTATATATATATAATCATAATATAAACCAGTATAACACAAATTAAAAGGAATTAATGTTAATAATGCACTTAAGCGAAAAATTTCCTGTTTAATAATTGTATCTTTAAGTAAAATACTCCATAAAATGATACTGAAAAAGGCTTTCTGAGTAAATTTTGAAACATTTATGAACAGATTTCAACTTTTGTCACCAGCTGACTAAGTATTACTGGGATTAGCTCTGTGTCAACATTCTCATTACTGCTGGCACCAATGATGAAGCAAATACCTTTGACCTCCCAGTCCTTGCTTTAGGCATAACTAATTAATGTTTTGTCTTTAAGAACAGAGTTTTCTATCAAATATTTATAAAAAAGTTAAATATGAAGCAAAATATCGAGAAGCAAGGACATCGAAAAATGATCAAAAATTGAAAAAATGAAAAAAATCGAAAAATGAAAAAAATCGAAAAATGACAAAAGAATTTTACGAATTTATTTGCCAAATTTTACTTAAAACTAATAAAATATTTTTTAAAAAAAATATCACCATGTCCCGTCATTATTTTACCTAAGTTAATATATATATTTTTTAAAAATAAATTCGATAAACCCCAAAAAGTGTAAAAAAAAGTATTAAAATGAAAAACACTTCCTTTTTCGATATCTAACTTCCGGTTCGTTTTGCTGCTCTCTCTTGACAAAAAAACTTTATAACTTCGTAAATAATTGAAGTACAAACAAAAGTAAGAAATTTTTAGAAAGTAGAAAATTCAACTATATAAAATTTAATGTAAAAAAAAATTCGTCATTTTCATCAAAATTGACGTTTTTGCACTAGTCAGGCACCTTAAAATACTAAAATATTTCGTGGTGTAATTGCAACACCTCTGACCTTAATACAGTACAGTTGTTCATTTTGTATGAAATGATTTGATTTTTACTTCGAACTCAAAAGCAACACGAGTCTACGGTACTCGTAATTTTGAGCCTCGGTAAACTGTCTAAAATGACACTGCACCTGATATCCTACCTGAAGACCAGTTGCGTAGAGTAGCTGATGCAAATTAAATACAGTGAAAATGGGTTTAACACAAAAACGTTTCAGATGAAAAAGTGCATCGGTCCTGACAAACTACCATGTATTTTCACGCATTTCTGTTCTCTTAACACGAAACAAAAATCCCTTAAAGTGAAAAGATTTCCCTTCCACGAATGAACAAAATATGGAAAAAAACCAGCCGGATTGAGCTGTCTTACTGTATTAAAAGAAGAATTCGTTGCAGTATATTATGTGTGTGATATTCAGTATAAAACCTCAATTATGGTAGACAAAAATATTTTGTTCAAAGCTTAAAAAATATCTTGGATTAAGATATGAAAGACGGAAATGAAATGAATAAAGCAGCTCCTTTACCCACGTCATCCAAAATGAGGAACATCAGTTATTCAGTTATTTGGGGCGTGCATGTCCCGTAATTTAGGGGGCACATTCCCAAAGATGAAACCCAAAAAGAAAAAGAAAACGTCGAGCAGTTTTTTTAAAAAGAAACTAAAAAAAAACAGTAAAAAAAAATTTCAGATTATTTTCCAAAAACTGAATAAAAAGGTTTTTTTCCTTGAAAAAAAAAGAAAGAAAAAAAGCTTCTAAATTGTGTACTAAATTTCATTAATTTCTAGTGAATGCTTTGGTTTAATTGATTTTTATTAAATAAATACATATATACATATATAGTTAAATAAATTAAACATACTCAAACAAACTTAATTTTGTTGATGTATGTCTTTTTTTTTTTTGCAATATCTCTTAATATGAAAAAAAAATTCAGTCCCCACAATTTTGTGTAAATGATTTTCTCTGCATGTCCTAGGCCAAAGTCACGCTGGTGTGGAATTTTGGAGAATGGGGTACCAGTTAAAGGGGGTTGTCCCTTTTCCTTTTTCCAAGATACAATACCGAAGTTTGTCGAGAATAGCTCCAAGGGATGGTTTTAAAAAATTTAAACAACCCCTTTGGGAACTCAAGACGTCATTGGAAAAATTTTTGGGTTTTTTTAAAAATCGAAGGGGCTGAAACTTGTAACTTGATTAATTACCGTAAAAATTTGGCGTTTCCCGGGCCCATTCATTTAAGCCTTTTTTTTAAACTTTTGGGGGATATTCCGCCGTATAAAAACGCACCCCCCTTTTTAACGAAGAAATCTGAAATACTAGTATATATTGTTTTTATGTTTCGTAAGTAATTTAATCGAGGTACTATCCCAAACTTTTGAAAAAATAGTAATCTTATAGAACCACAACTATTCTTCTTCATAAGGCAAATTATTTCTTTTAAATAAACAGTGTTTCGATACACATCTAGAAGTAAAATTTTTTTATGCCCACATCCTTTTTGTTACTTTTAAAGCTGTTGTTTTTATACCCGGCGTATAACGCGCAACCTTAAGTTTCGATCTTATTTTTTGTGTTCAAAGTGCGCGTTATACGCCAGATTTTACGGTAATATGTAAAAATATTGTTAATATAAGCACTTGCAAAACCCCAAAAGGTAATCGTTTCAAAAGAAGTTTAAAAAATTTTTTAAGGAACGATGAAATAAAGTTATGAACTTTGTGTAAAATAGTGCAAATGATTTATATTTAGACGTGTAATGCATTTATATTACTCTATGTTAAAATTGTAATATTCGCAAGCAAAGCCATCCCTTACGTTGCAATGACGATTCAATGGGAACTTGGCGAAATCTTGGTGATAGAGCCAAGTTGGCATCATTTTTGGCGAGTTTTTGACCCTATGGATCCTTCTGGAAATTAGTGGAGAAATTAGTCCACTAATTTCGCAATCTATGCCGCAAACGGATCTTTGTCGAATGATACTTGAGGGCTATAAATAGAAAAATACTCACCGAACCTGAGTCAGTGTTTATTAATCTTGCCTTGACCGTGAAGAGACGACTAGCGATTAGCTCGGTGGTCGAATAGGTCGAGCGGTGCTTATGATTAATCTTTTACGTACGTGTATTTTTAGGCACTCATAGTTGTGTCTGAGCGCTATAAAAGGTGTGAAGACTTTCTGATATTTATTCTGCGGATTTGTTTCTGTATGCTGTATTTCAAAGACTGTTTTCTCGACAATAAATAATCATCGCTCCTAAAGAACTGTCTGGTTCTTTGCGACTGATTTGCATAAAATCAGGGAACCCCGATCAACGTAACAATAATTTATCTCGAACGATGCGCATTTATTTTGTGTTTTGGTACCATAAATGATTTTTTCTTGTGTATGCACGATAAATTTCTGATGACTTCATGGATATTTTTTTATTTGAATTTCCTCCCATTTTCTACACGGTTGTAAAGGACTGAAAATCACGATATTCACCAACTTTTATAACTCTAAAATAAACTGATTAGCAGATTTTCTTATTAAGTTAATAGGGAGAATACACTAATTATGAGTTCAAGTAATATACTTCTGTGTTAATTATGCTCCAATTTTCAAAGGTAACGAGAGACTATTAGTTCAAAAAGAGATCGTTACTTGCTTCACAAATTTTGACTTCATTTTCATGTAGCTGGGAACATTGGAATATTACGGAGAATTAGTTGTTATATCAGTAGATTTGTCACTATGATTTGTTGCACGTTCGCTTGAAATGGAAATTTATATAATGTAACTTTTATAAAATCCAATATAATTCATATTTTTTTATAACTATGTGTGCCAATGTTACGTCAATATTATTATTCTTCAAAAGGTATACGTATCTGAGAGTATAAATAATTTCGAAAAATTTACCTGAGATAATTTAGAATCGAATTCATATTATTATGAGGAGTTATAAGTAATAAGTATGTAAGTAGTACAAATAATAATTATCACTGTGTCTTCCAAAGTGTGTCTGTAATACACAAAACTCTTAATAAAATATTATAAGCTTTAGAAACTGTATTTATATCCGAACCAACTAGGGATTAAATCTTTATAAAAATGTTATATTCAAATAAGTTTGATTCAAATTATTACACTTTTTCAGTCAATGTCAGAATAAGTTGGGCGTACATTAAAAAAAATCCTTGGTACTGGATTACGGGAAAAGATTGAGGGGATAGATTGAAATTTTTATGGAAATAGATTGAGTACATTTCTGTTCTTGAAATTAAAAGGAAAATGCATACTACTGTGTTCCTTTTTAATTCCCTAATCATAAACAAGTGCTCTTATTTACTGAACTTATGACAACTCTATTTTTTAAGTCACATTTTTTTTATTGAAAACATAAAATCTCTGTGAACCACAAAGTATCACATGGGGCTCACAGAAGTATGTATTAATCACACATTGCAAAGGAAAGAAGGAAAATATTTTTAGGTAATGAAAGATTAGAAATATATGCACAAAAAAATCACAGAACATTTTATATGCATTTCTGGTAGAAAGGAGTTGGTGAAGATTCGAAGACCAATTTATATTAAGTTCCTTGAATTCCAGTCTTAGTATCTTTCTTTCTCTGACAAATTTGGAACACCGAAGGAACACATGTTCTACATTTTTTCGCCACCAATATTGCAATCACAGGAAGATGACGGAACTAAAATAAATTTGCTTAAGTAGCTTTTAAAGTCACCATAACCAGTGTGAAATTGGGGTATTTTGTAATTAGTATAAAAATGATTACATGACAGTCTCTTATTGATGGTTGGGGAAAAATTTCTTTGTTAAGTTCTCTTTGTTTGAAATGAGATATTCTTGGTTCCAAGATTTCACAATTCTTTCTTTCGTGATTTTCTTGTAAACTGATTTAGGAATAGGATTGTCCAGTGTTTTTGCGCTTGTTGTCAGCCTTTGCAAATCAATCGGCCCGCTCATTTCCAAGAACACCCGTGTGTCCGCGAACAAATGCAAAATATATTTTAATTATTAATCTGTTTAGGGCACTTTGAGTGAATTCACGTATTTTTAATTAAAATAGGTAATTAACTCGCTGTAAAATTAACTTAATGGAACAATCTTTTTAACAAATCTATTTAAATGTAGAGAAAACAGTGGACTTTACAAGAAAATATTCACATATAGTTTGATTTAAAAAAAATGAGTTTAATTCTTAGTGAGTGTTCAAAACTAATGAATTTAAATGTTTGTTTCAAATATTTTCAATAAAATTAAAACTATATAAGGACTTTAAAAAACGGAGAATTAAAATTTTTCAGTGTTTTTTGTTCCTTGCTTATACTGGATTTTCATTATTTTTCATTAGTTGATTATAAATTGTATGCCTGTAATTTCAGAGGACAATTTATTTTCGTATTGCAGTGTCTTGTTTACAGATCCACTACTAATAAAAAAGTTATTGTTTTCAGTTACAAAGAGAAAAGGCATTGCAACTGGGTTGATCATCTTTCAAAGGTAAAATTACTTTTAGCAGGTGAAGTTTTTAAGAATAGTTAGTCATTTATATGGAACTCAAATAATTACAGTAGACTTTTTTCAATAGAAAATCCTTAACACACATATGACAGACTCTACAGCGACGCTCAAAATTATTTAAATATTGAATTCATCAATTCAAATTCATTATCTCAGTTTCGCATTAGAGGAATTAACACATATTTTCTATCAAAAATTTAATTTTCAGGTTGTTTCCATGCAGTGTCCTTCTATGTGCTGGCAAGATACTCTTAGTACGAAATAATCATCCTAGATTTTTTCCATTTTTCTGGGGGCAAGTGTTTTGTCCCGACGTATGGAGGCGGTGACATTTGGAGACCAAATTTTATCAACTGTTAGTAAAAGAGTGATCTTCCTTTGGAAGCTTTGTGATCTTTAGAGCCACAACATTTTTTCGGCAGCTAAGGCGACCACGAAATTTCTGTAACAGTATAATTCAGCGGTTTTCAATCCATCGAACCCTTTTTTATAGTCAAAACGTGTCCGAGAACCCCTTTTAAAGTCAAAACTTACCTTACGACCTTCAAGAGAAAGCGCTTCATAAATGCATAATATAGAAATTATAAATTTAAAAAAAAACTTTTTGTTGAAGAATTATTAATTGAAATTATACCTTTTGTTTAAAATAAAATTTAAAAGAAATTATGACTTGGATGAATTTAACGAGTTGCTATGAGTTTATTTATGTCCATCTCTATATTTATGTGTATGAGCTGCAACTCCCTATAAACGCTAGTTTTTAGTCGTTTTTTTTTTGTGATGAGTTTTTTTTTGCACTATATCCACGTTCTACTAAACTGGAAGACGGAGAGGTAGTCAACAATTTCGGTACAATAACCCATAATGAAGGATATAAAATTGGGATTTGTTTTTCTAACCAGAACGCGTGTGGTATCCTTCTTCAACCATTAGTCCCACATTTATAGATATTACAATAAGATGTTCTTGTAATAGTATGGATTCATCTGGGTTTGGGATCTGAGTTAACCCTCGCAAAAGGGTTCAACCCCAAAGATCCAAATGAATTATTGTTATTTATTTCAATTTCCATAGAAATAAAATGAGTCAAATTTTTTGTGTATTTTATATTAAACTTTGCGGTGACAATCTTACGCGTTATTCAAGGACCCCCCTCCCGCAATCAATTTTAATTTTCTATGAACCCTCTGAATATTATTGGGGGACCCTGGCAGTCTGTAGGGACCACTTTGAGAACTACTGTCCTAGAACTTTCTCGATTTTTCTGAGTGGAAGTGTTTTTGTCTTGACGTATGTGGACAGCGACATATGGGGACCAAATTTGTCACTCCTATTTATCAACTGTTATTAAAAAAGTGATCTTCCTTTGGCAGCTTTGTGATCTTTTGAGCCACAACATAATTTTCGACAGCTAAGCCGACCACGAAATTTCAGTAACAGTCTAACTCAAAGTTTTCTCCTGCTGGGTTGCATACATATGTCGACTACTTCACGTAGGCCGCATACATATGTTAGTTATTTCACGCATGCCGCAACCTGAGGATAAATCGAAGGGTCGGAGGAGGGGGGAGAGATGCTTTCAGATTAAGGTAACATTGGAAATTTAAAATGTAGAAAATGGATCAAAATATTATAACTCCTGTTGTGCTTTTTTTTAATTATTATTTTTTATATTTTTTATTTTTGTCACAAACACTAAATTAAAAGCCTTTAAGAAACGCTCTTTCACAATTTCTGCATCATTAAATGGTTTCTACGAATAATATAATAAATTTCATAGGATGTCTTTGTAACCACTGTGATATTACCACTGACAAAACACTTTGTTGTTGTTGCATAGATTATTCAAGAAAGCCTATTTATCACCTAAATGTCATTGAATGGTTCATGTTTATTGGTATTTTATTAATACAGCACTTTCGTGACAGATTAAACAATTACCGATCCATGTTTGTTTTTTACTAAAAAATAGTCATCCTCCCAATCGTCTTGAAACAATACTTTTTTTTTTCAATACTTTTCGCTTGCAAGATATGAAATATATTTAAAAATTAGTTCCACACATAAAATTGTCCCTACTCCACTTTTGTCTCTTATCACTAACCTTAACCGTTCCAAACAGAAATAGAATATCAATTTTTACCCGTACGACACCAACAGCAAAAAGTAAAAGTGATATATCGGATTTTTTGACAAAGAATTTCCCACCAAATTTTTAATACAACGTTCTTAAATAAGTAAATTTCTCAGAGCAGTGAGCCGTGACCGGGTCACTTAAAAAGGCTTGGTGGGCCGCAGGTTGAGTATCGCTGGTCTAAGATACAAACACATGATATGGTAATCGAAAAATCTATACATTTGTATATAAAGTGTATGCTAAAAGCCTTGAATTATAATTTGTGTAAGTATCAAGTACTATATAAATGACATCAAACTTAGAATAACATCGTTATTTCATGTTTTATTTTTAAACTCTGTTGCACGATTGAATTCCACACGCAGTCTTAAGCAGTAACGCAGTGCCCAATCACTGATGGCATCATGCATAGTTTTTGTAATTTTTTTTTATAATAATGATGTTTAAAAATTATATTATGTCTTGTTGTAAGTGGTAACAGTTTTGGTTTGTGTACAAAAGAATAATAAAGGTAAAGAACGAGAAAATTGCGCTGTTGTTTTAAATGTTTATTTAATATCTGTTTAAATGTTTACGTATTTAATAAACTTCATTGTGGATATGTTACCGTATAATCTCAAAAACCCAAGCAAATTTGATTGGTTTCTGTTGCAGTCGAATGATTCCAATTCAAACAGCAACTTTATTTCTTTAATCCTTACCTCCGCTTACGTTTCCGAAATAGTGAACGTAAAATTCTGCGTTAATAACATTCCTTCAAAATCTTTCGAGGGAAAAGTAAAGTGGAATTTCTATTGATAACTATTTAAATTACAGAATCCAGAATGCAGAATATCAATACATGATTTATGTGACTGAAGCGTAAAATTGTATTTCCGTCAAAGATAAGCCGGAATTTCCCATTCCCATTCAAAACTTATTACTTGTTCTGAATCGAAAGCAATTATTTCTCTGTTACATGGAAACGTGTTTGAAAAGGTTACCATGAACGCGACTGGAATGATTTCGATGGAGTAAATATGAATGAGAAATCTTTGTAACATTTCATTCAAAAAGGTTATTATTACACACACACACACACACATATATATATATACAAAGCTATAAATACTGTTACAAGTTATATTATATTCAAAATATTTGTTCCGATAACTTCTAAATAAAAATTTTTAGATTATGAATGAGCTTAAGATATTTATGTTTTCAGAAAAAAAAAATGAAATTGGCGGAAATTCATTGTAATTGAAATGTAATAAAAGGCGGTAAGTTTAAAATTGAAATAACATTGGGAATTTTTTACGTCGAAATTAAACTGATCAAAAAGTTATACAATATTTTTCGTTAGATTAATTTATAGATGTTACTTTTAGGGTTTGATAAATGTTACTTGAAAATTACATGATTTATAAAAACGCGGTGAGACCTTTTCTCTCTCAAGTTATCGCATTTTAATTAACAAAGTAAGTGGTTAGTATTTTTAAAGCAATTTTATAAGCATAAATCCATTGTGGAATATACACTACTCAAAACAATTTAAGGATATTGTAAAAATTATATGAAAAAAGTATGAACTTTTTTTTTGTAGGAAATGTAAGAAGTTTTTACAAGTGCAAATTTTTATCGTTTTCAAACTTCGAAGTATGTAAATTTTGAGTTTGAAGTGTCAAAAAGGACGCTTTAGTGGCAGCAAATGAAATTTGGTTTTCAACCTAATGAAAGAAAAGCAGAAAAGAATAATAAACATTCAGTGTGTTGTTTCGATGAGTGTAATGCCTCAACGAAGTTATTTAACCCAATCAGAAGAATGTAAGCTTTGTGGGTTGGTTAGAAAAGCAAAAACATACACCGAAGTGTGACAAATGCTAATGTTTATCATTTTCAAATAATAATTTTATCATATCAATTCTTATCTCATGAGAATCATTTTTCATAACATCAAAAATTTGCGTATTAAATTACAACAGGTTAATAAGAATCTTAATGCTTATTTTATATCCTTTTTTTTTTCTTTTCTGTTAGAGATATTTTAGATAGTTGTTTGTTATTGAAAGTGTGAGCAGAACATTTTCAAATTAATTTTAGCAATTAAATTTCAAAAATATATATTTGGAAATGAAACTTTGTTCCTGTCGTTGTCAGAAAATCAAAATTCAATCAAAGTGCCTAATTTAGAAAGAAACAGGAATTTCTGGGATATGTTTATTGTTCTTTAATTACTGAAAAAAGTTTATGAGACAATTTTTTTTATTTTGGTTCTTTTATCTCTTGCTTAAAATTAGTTTTGCTCACTAACAACAATGCTCCATGAAATGAGTCTGAGAGAGACTATTATTTCACTGATGATGAAAATATTTCATTTGAAGGAATAATATCCGGTGGGAAATAATAAAAATTGTGTCCATTCTTAAATTACTTTATTATCAGTCTCGAGCTAATATAGTGGATAAAAATCGCTTTTTACTGACTCTTGGTGAGTTAGATACTAATGTATAGAAAAAATCAATTATTTATCTTAACATAACCATAAAAGGAATATTTTTAAAAAGAAACATAGAAATTAAATAAGGCGTTTTAATAAGTATTATTGGATCTAATTGTTCATTTTCGGAAAGAAAAGAAAATGTAATATAAATTTATAAATTAAATAAAGTAATATAAATTTATTTATAAAATAATGTTCAATGTTTCTTTTTTTTTTCATTTTGTTTCATTCATTAAATGCATACGATTTTGTTTCGACTACTATCGCACTAAAAGCTACATTAAGCCCCATCAGATAAAATCAAACAAATGTTATCAAGTAACGAAGATGAAACTTCAATTGAACTTTGATCAACGTAGTATTCAAAGCTGAACTTTAAAAATAACTTCCAGAATTTTCAGTTTCAGATATGCGAATACAATGCTTCATCAAAATTTGGCAGATGTCAAATGTTTAATGCTTTTTACTTATAATTTTTAAAAAATAAAGTAGTTTTATAGGATAGAAATAGGATGGGGTTTTGTTTTGGGGAAAAATATGGGGAAATTTGAATTACCTAATTTGTCATCTATAGCTTTGGAACTTTCCCAAAATTTCGAAATGTCAGTAGTAAAAAACCACCTCCAAAAACAAGAATGAAGACCAACAACTCCTAAAAGAAATGAACCTGTCTCGGCAGCTGTCTGCAGCCACAGGTATGACAGTTTCAAAACAAACCTTAAAAAAAGACGTTTTGGGTACTTTTGGGCTATATGTTCGCCGCTTTTTGATGTGTTTCCCCAGAACCCCCGTAGGGAAAAACGTTATAGCCTGAACATGCAAAAGATGTGTATATAGACATCGTAACAGTGGGCATTTGTGATGTTTTCCGACTATAGGTTTAGCTCTAAAATTGATTCCCATCGTACTTCCATAAGGAGAACCTCTGGTATATACGTCAAATTTCAAAGGAAAATACATGAACGTATTGCCGCTGCAAGATGGCTCATTTTATAAAATTTATCTGTGAGCCAGAATTGATCAGCATATTCAAATTGGAACCATGACAGGTCACATTTATAGGGACATGGTTGTGAAACAACATATACGTTTGATTAGTGGTACCATGAGTACAGAATTTGTGCTTGCGGATGATTAAGTTTGTCTTTACCAAGCAAACATCGTAAACGGATGCCTTCAATCTGAGTTTATTACCCAAATAGATAGGGCAGAAGACTCATTGGCTTGAATCCGGAACAGCATGTGTGACACAAGCTTGACCAACGATTTTCAACCACGTCCTACATATGTACCGAAACTTTATTTTACTTTTTATAATTTATTAGAGATATGGTTAATGTGACCAATTTTTGGATTGAGCTTGCTTTATTATTTTGAAAACAAGTTACTAATTGTTTAGTATAACACATTTTTCACGAGCACTTTTAAACCTAAGTGTACCGCAATTTTGAGCTGTTGCAACACATCGAAGCGTTGTGTTAATATTTGGAACTTCTTCAATGAAAATTAAATCTCTCTCTAACATATACTGAACTGATATCTAGAGTATAATTGTTTTATTCCGCCTTATCGGAAAATTCTTCCCAAAGCATCTAGAACCAGTTCGAGTGCCGTATTTCATATTTTAACGATCAAGTATTCATTATTCTCTATAGAGTTAGAATACCTAGTTAAAATCGTTGAATTCAAGCAATAAATTTATATATATACTCTTTAACTGACTGATTTAGCAGCCCGTTACCTTGTTAGCAAATAACGGCTTTCATGCTTTAACGGTAACATATACGTAAATGGTCCAATAAATGTTTCATATTATAATTTATTATTGTAATTTATAAAAAAGTAACATGCAAAAATAAGCCCACACATTACTTAGAACAAAAAAGAAATTTTTTATTTTAGCTACTTTATGTTAACTAGTTACAATTAACATACATATAATAGAATCACAACATTAAGTGGTAATTGAATTTTATTAATTTTCATTAAAGTATCGTATTGTTATCAAAAACAATCGTGTATATAAAATTTCAGTTCAACTGAATACTTTAAAACGCGAGAAAGAAAAGAATCTTTTCAAGTTTTCACACAAGTCGGCAAAAGGGTCACTAAGTCGCCAAAAGTGATGCCAACGTAGCTGAATTTGTAATTATTTGAATAATTAGTTTTAATCAATTATTTTTTATTAATTATAATTAAATTACTGTATTGTCATCCAAAATAACCATGTATATAAAAATTTCAGCTCACTTGAGCGTTTTTAAAATGGTTTTTATTAACGATTAAAAATTCCACCAAGATACAAACAGCAGAGAGTGTGATCTCTAATAGTAGGAATTGTGTGAAAAATATGATGTTATCACATAACTGAAAGACAGTTATAAGCAATAAAATATTTTTTGCTTCCTTCTTACGTTCGTATTTTGAAATTGTTCTTCCAATTTTCAAGTTCTTTTTGACTGATATGGTAGTAAGTGAAGGGTGAGGTATTTTTGTGTCTATATTTTTTTTAAAAAAAAGTTTAATAGATTGTACAATAAGCTTTGATGCTCAACTAGTAGCTGCGGCAAGCCTGTGGCCGCGTATGACTGTGGCTGGTTTTGTCATGAGTTCTGAGACCAGGCACCACTAAATACCCACGTGTAGGGGAGCGATGCATCGCTAAAATCCGTCGAGGAGCTCAAAACGTCCTCTCGTTGTGTGGTAGGTGGTGGAGAGATGTGCCAGATCATGTGTTGTCTTCTGCCACTTTTGACCATGGTTCGCAAATTGCGACCATCGCCAAAAGCCTTTGTATATATGAACAGTAACGTTAATATTCACTCACTCATTGAAGCTAGCGATTGACCAGAAGCAGTCAGAATTGGCTAAAAGGAGAAGTGTTGTGTTCCATCAGGCCAATACTATGCCACACACGTCTATAGTGACTCGCCAGAAACTCCAGGAGCTTGATTGAGAAGTTTTGATGCATCCACCGTATAATCCAGAGCAAGCGATTACCATGTTTTTCTTGCATTGCAAAACTTAATGAGTGATAAGAAATGAGACTTCTATGAGAGAGGCATTATAAAGGCCTCTTTAAAAAATAAATAGCAACACATATAAAAATAACACAGTGAGGGTCACAAAAGCCCGTGTAGCTGGAAATTAAAAGAGACGTTAATATTCACTCACTCACGTGATACACAAATAACTTTTTTTAAAAATTAATTGATACTTATTTTAAAAAATATTGAGGTGGGGAAAAAAAAATATTGTAATTATTTATAAATTCCTTACATGATGATATCATTAGGGGAAAAAAGTATTAACATTAATAAACCGAATATTGTTATAAACCGAACATATTTTTGATTAATTTTTTCTACGGCACTTCGATAGATGCAGTGTGTATTTCTAAAAAAAGCTCTAACGAATATTTAAACCTATAACTGAAAAAATTAAATAAGATGTAATGAGATTGCTAAACATAATCAGATATTTTTCCGATGCATACTAGGCTTGATGGCTTATACAAATACTAAAGCAATTTATGGATTATTTATTTGCATGAATAAGTTAAAAGTGTGTTTTTAAACCCAGCCGAAATCATCATACATTGTTTGAAAATGTATACATTAAACGATTATTTCAACAACCATAAAAAAAAAAAAAAAAGATGTACTATTGAATCAGGAGTCAGAGTTGTCATGGGGGAAAATAATTGGATAAAATCATGCACTTGTAGTTTTTTCTACTTCTTTTCATTTCTGATAAAATGCGATTTCCAAAAAGTCAATTGTACAGTTGGAAAAAAAATTCCAGTTGATTCGAAAAGTATTTATAATGAATAAAAAAAGAAAGAGAAAACTTCATAGGAATTTTACAACTGCAAAATTTCCGAATAAAGTAAAATTTTAAGAAAATGCTATGTTTGTGTTCATAGGAAAAAATGAATATATTAATAATAAAAACAATTAGCCATGCTTATAAAAATTGAAACTATATAAAAATTATTTTTATTAAATTAATTTGAATGGAATTCTCGAATTGATATTTCAACTGTACGGCGGAAAAATAGTTATTTCTTAGGATTTTATAGTATTTCTATCCATATTTTTTATGTTCCACTTAAAATCAATTTATTCAAATGATATATAAGCAAATTAAATGAATTGTGTAGAGAATTTACTTCTAGAAATAAAATGGGTGGGTTTTAGGTAGATTTCGTTAAATTAGGTCTGACAAACATTTCGCGAAGTTTCACCAAGTTATCTATAGAACTGAGTATTAGTTAAAATATGAATGTAAAAACTTATGAAATGTAACGCTAATTCCGATTACCCAAAACATCAATCAGCCTATGTTGAGGAGCAGTAAATAAAAGTATTTAAATTGTCATGAACTAAAAATTACATTTCGTCTCGCGCGCGTAGTCTAGAAGAAACGTGATTCGCATTCACTATTTTCTCCACCATTTTTTTTTTTTCTTTTTAAAGCTAAAAAGAATTTTCCGTAAGATTTTGTTAAAGCTGATACTTAGAAAGCTAAAATACGATTTCTTCTGACCATTTCTAAGGTAATTTTCTTTTTTACTTTTAATTAAAGTTTACATTGAATACAGTACGTTTCAAGAGCGTGAGTTGTATTTTTTAGTATTTCCTTCTGGAAATTACGTAATATTTTTTTTTTTCTGAAAACAAATTCATTTGCATATAAAATGTTATTAGAGTTTATAACTATACTTAGAAGCCACAGTAAACTTAGAGAAATAATATATAACAAAAATAATTTACCAGGAGATCACATACTTTAATATGTTTTTTGATTAGTTATTTTCACCGATCTCACCTTGGATATTTTTAGGAAGCTCAGATTATAATATGAAGTTAAAAAATTGTTTTGTGCCTTTAAATTAATGACAAAAAATTATTATTATAAAAATAATTTAAAAAAATGGATACCAATTTATATTTTTTAAAAAAATAAGTATTTAAAAAAGTGTTAATCACAAAACAATTTTTATTGAACATGAGAAACGTATTGTAAAAATTTTCTAACTCAAAAACTTATGAAAAAATATCAAATATATAATCACTTTTCAATATGTGACATAAATACATTATTTATACAAAATTTTGTTTAGAAATATTCAAATTTTGAAATTTTCTCAATAAAACTTTGTATAAATAAAGTATAGCATAAATAGTTCTTATTTTTATTCCCTTATTTTTTGAATCTGTTCTTGGAATTTTAAGCAATTAAAAAAGTACAGTAACAATTCAGATGATACACAATGTTTCCTTTTTTCCAAATAATCTTATTTATGTTATTTAATTTATTAAAAGTCAAAATGCAAAGTTTTTATTTGACCTGTAATTTGTCATGCATGTTAGGTATATATAGTCCTTGACCTTAAATCGCGCCATTTTTCTTTTTTTAAGATGTGTTTAATGAGGTATAGACGTGCCGTCAAATAATTTTGACTTAATTTTGATTTTAATGTAATTTTGAAAATAATAAAACTAAATACTCACATCACAAAATTCTTTATTTACTACGAAAATATACATTTTGCACTGTATAGTAGTAAATGTTTCAGTTATGCATGTGATTAAATTTAAGTAACGTTAGTGTGACTTCTGTTGCAGATTATATATATAGATAACAAATAACTTATATTAGCATTGTAAAATGTTACTTTTAGCAAAATGGATGTTCAATTGAAGTCATCTACCAAACAGTTTCTAGTGAGTTTTTAATGTTATTCATCTCTGAAAATATTCACTCGCAAGCATAGGTAGGCGAAAATATGGTTAAAATAGCACAAGCTAGCTTCTTAAAATAGTTAAATGTGTCTGGAATCGAATTCCATGTTTTCAAAATTTTGTTAATGGCATTTTTAACTTATACTGCTTGTTAATCTTTCTGTTTCAATCAATTCTAACTTTTTCCTGGTTTCAATAAATTATTGAATACATACTGAACTGGACTAGAAATCAATAAGTTGCATTTCAAATTTTTCAATTTCCAACAAATTGAACTGGAACTAGTTCAGTTTATTAAATAATGTAGCATCAGAGTATATAATAAACTTGAGCGCTTCTTACAATTCTTTGAGCTGAGAAAATCTTGATTGAAGAATCAATTATGGTAATTAATTATTTAATAACTGTATCTTTGTCTGGTTTCTCAAGTACATTTTTATCTTTGAAATTGTTTTTCAAGTTTGGGGTTACTTTCAATAATATAATTTCTGAACTAAAATGCAAACCGTTTTGATGAGTTGAGTGCCCAAAATATTGTGCCGCGTGCCACCAATGGCACGCGTTTCAATGGTTCGCCATCCCTGTGTTAGGCATTCAAGATCTTTGATAGGGATAATGTGAGCTAAAATATTAATTCCTCCATAAATTTCCTGCAATATAATAAAATTGTATTGAACATCAGAAGTCCTGTAGGTAGAAGATTGCTTACAATTTTGTGGAAGTACAAGAATCACCTGCGCTCCAGTGTTATCACATTATCTAAGCCAGTGATCTACAAACTGTGATTCACGAAACTCGGAGGTTCCACGAGGTATATTCTCAAGGTTCCACGAGTCACAAATATATATATATATGCAGTTGAACCTGTTTTTGTGCGGTAGATAGGGACCGCATAAAAATAAACGCCGAGAAAAATTATTCAAAAATTTCATAAATTCTTACATAAAACAAACTTGTTCGTGGAAAATCTACAGAATTTTTTATGCGGTGGATAGGGACCGCATAAAACATTACAGTGGCGTCAAAGCCATTGAAATTGATACACCGCGTAAAAAAAAGAACGCATAAAAATAAAATCGCACAAAAAGGAAATCGCATAGAAAAAGACCGTACAAAAATATGTTCTATATATATACACATAGGTGACAAAATAATACGAACACCTATGAAAGAGGAGAAATGCTTTATTAATAGGGAGTTGGACCCCCCTTTGACTGAATTACAGACTGTATGCTACGTGGGATGGACGCATACAGGTCATGAACCACTTTTAATGGAATATGAAGCCATTCTTCGTGGAGAGCGGTCTCTAATGCCGAAATCGTAGATGGTGGGGGGAATCGAGCACGGAGTTTTGACTCCAAATATCCCTACAAATATTCAATAATATTTAAATCAGGTGACTGAGGGGCCGAAAGATGACCTACGTCCCCTGCATGCTCTGCAAACCATTCTTGCACGATTTTAGCTCTGTGGATAGAGCGTTGTCGTCTTGATAAAATGGGCATTCTCCGGGAAATAAAGTCTGGGCAAATGGATGCACCTGATCCCCAGGATATCGACATAGTGGGCAGCTTGAACCTTGCCATGCAGAGTAAGAAGTGGCCCAAGACCACGCCAAGATATCGCCCCCATACCATAAAGGGGCCCACCTCCATGCTTCACAGTCGGCTGATGCATTCAGGAGCAAATGCTTCTTTGGGTGTTCTCCCACATAAACTCGTCCGGTGGTCTGGAATAGGGAGAACGTTGATTCATCCGACCAGATGACTTGTTGCCACTGTTGTGGGGTCCACTGTCTGTGTGTTCTACACCACTGGCGTCGCTGTAAAGCATGACGAGCTGTTACCAAAGGTTTACGAATTGCAACTCTTCCATACAAGTTCGAAGCATGCAGTTCCCTTTGAACGGTTCTTGCTGAAATAGGGTTACGAAGATGACTATTCACCTCAGACGTTATTTGGGATAGCGATTGCTTGCGCTTTCGGCCACTATGCGGGTTAAGACTCTTTATCCCTCTCGGTAAGCTTTCTTTTCCGTCCACTGTTGTGCTTGCCAGACGCCACATTCCCGCACTTCTTGTATGCTGTCATAACGGCAGATACAGTACTTCTTGCACGCCCCAAATAATTAGCTGTTTCCGTCACCGAGCAACCAGCGCACCTCATTCCAACAATCATACCTTTTTCGAACTTTGACAGGTCCGTCATTATTGCGTTTTTCAGAAATTACAATAGACGCGTGCAACACCTATTGCAGCTGTTGAGCGACTGATACATTACCTTTCGAATCCGCTAGGCGGCGGACTGCAACGCAAAAATGACATGCGCGCTGTGCGTCTTTGAAATGGGCCATGCCATTTTCGAGGTGTTCGTATTATTTTGTCACCCATCTGTATATGTGTGTATGCAAAACAAATTCACGTTCTGTGTGAAGTTTGCGTAATCACAAGTATCTCTAAAGCTCATTCCAGCCATTAAAAAATTGAAAATGTTATAAATACATAACTTTATATTTAGAAACACTTTTAAACTATCATTATAATATAATAAAATAATATGAAAACGGTTTTTTTATATTAACTACATACTAAATTGTGAATATTCTGTTGTTTACTATCCCGGGTTCCACAAAATAGTTTTATAATCGTTAGCATAATGTTTTGCAAAATAAATAGGTTTGTAATGGAAAATGCACCTTTTTTTTCATTTGGCGAAAATAAAACATCTTCAATGAAGAAGAGATAGAACAACTTATAGACATATCAAAATATTTCCCGTTAAAATCTTAATTTAAGCAAGAACAGCTCTTAAATGATAAGTTGCTAATTTATGTAAAATACACTTTATTTCTCAAAGAACGATAAACATTTCAATATCATTCAGAACAATGTATTTTATGTAAAAATTTTTCTGAATATGAGTAGCTACGAAAACAAAATAAACGCAGAATATGAAATGTGTGATAGCAGATAATTTCATTAAATTTAAACTTCGACAATCGGTGTAAAAAAAATGCAGGCACATATCCCAGTTACTAAATATAAGACATTTATAGGGGACACTTTGATAACAAATTTTTGTAATACCTTTTTTAATTGCCTTTAAATAAAGTATTTACAAAATGCTGATTTACTTTTAACTTTATTTTTTTAAAAAAAAAATATTATTTTAATCGTGTATGAAATGGCGTTCCACGAAAACATCTTATAGATCTAAGGGTTCAGCGAATCGTAAAAGTTAAAAGACCACTAAACTAAGCAAACAATATTATCTACCATCAAACATCAATATGCAGCTACAAAATGACAATTCTCTAAGCAACATGTGGTTGATTTGCTTTTACAAGTATTTACATTTAACTGCTAATCAATTAAACTAAGAACAACCTTTTTAAAAGTTGAAGCATTCTCTCTAAAATTAGTATTTTAAATTTCGGATCACTCTGTCTCATTATATATACGACACTATAATAGTCCCACTTATTGTTATTATCTCGTGATTCCAATCGATTCCTTTTCAAATGAGACCATATTTATTTTTTAAATTGACTCATATTGTTCATATAATGATTTTTTTATTCATGTTTATCTATTCACAGATTATTTTTAAATATTTGTATACAAGGAAAATGTCATAGTGTTTGATATTACTAATTGGTCATTTGCTGTATTAGGTTTTCTCCAGTGCTTATACACTTTATAAAGTTTATAAGTTTTGCAATTATTTTGCCCTATTTTAACTAAAGTATAAATTAACAGCGGAAATAACAAAGTACTTAACAATACATACAAAACATAATTTTTTTTTTAAAAATTGTTTGGGAAAAAAGTAGGAATATTTTCGCTATCAAATTATTTTTTAAAATTTAAAAAAACAAATAATATATAAAAAAAAAAAAATTTTCCCCTTTTAAAAAAAAAATTTTTTGTTAGCTACATTTTATAAAATAGTTACAATTAATATATATAAAATGTATATTGTATTAAAAACAAAAAATTTAAAAAAAAAAAAAATTTAAAAAGAAAAAAAAAAAAAGGAAAAATTTTTTTGAAAATTTTTCCTAAAAAAAAAATTTTTTTGGGGGAAAAAAAAAAAAGGGGGGTTTTTTTTAAAAAAATTTTTTTAAAAATTTTTTTTTTAAAAAAAAAAAAAATTTTTTTTTTTTTTTTCCCAAAAAACCCCTTTTTTTTTTTTTAAAAAAAACCCCCCCTTTTTTTTTTTCCCAAAAAAAAACAAAACCCCTTTAAAAGGAAAAAAACCCCTTTTTTTTTTTCCCCCTTTTTAAAAAAAAATATTTTAAAAAATTTTTTTTTAAAAAAAAAAAAACTTTCCCCCTTTTTAAAATTCAAGGGAAAATTTTTCCTTTTTCCCCCCCCAACCCCCCCTTTAAAAAAAATTTTTTAAAAGAATTTTTTTTCCCCTTTTTTAAAAAATTTTTTAAAAAAAATTTTTTGGTTTTAAAAAAAAAACCTTCAAAAAAAAAAGGGGAAAAATTTTTAAAAAATTTTTTTTGTTTTTAAAAAAAAAAGTTTTTTTCCCCCAAAAATTTTAAAAAATTTTTTAAAAAAAAAAAAAAAAGTTCACCCCCAAATTTTTCCCCCCCCTTTTTTTTTTTTTTCCCCATTCCCCCCCCCGGGTTTTTTTGTTTTTTTTTTAACCCCCCCAAACCCAAAAAACCCCTTGGGAAAATTTTTTAAAAAAAGGGAAAAAAATTTTAAAAATTTTTTTCTTTTTCCCCTTTTTTTCCTTTTCCCCCCCAAAACCCCCAAAAAATTTTTTTTTTTTTCCAAATTTTTTTTTTTAAAAAAAATTTTTATTAAAAAAAATTTTTTTTAAAGGGAAAAAAACCCCCCTTTTTCCCAAAAAATTTTTTTTTTTTTTCCCCCCAAAAAATTTTGGGGTTTTTTTTTATTTTTTCCCCCCAAATTTTTTTCCCGGAAAAAAACCTTTTCCCCCTTTAAAAAGGGTTTTGGTTTTTTTAATTTTGGGGGGGAAAAACCCTTTAATTTAAAAACCGGGGAATTTTTCCAAATTTTTTTTTAAAAAAATTTTAAAAAAATTTTTTTGGGTTTTTTTAAAAAAAAACCCCCAAAAATTTTTTTTTAAAAAATTTTTTTGGGTTTTTTCCCCTTTTTTTTTCCCTTTTTTTTTTTCCCAAAAATTTTTTCCCTATTTTTAAAAAAAATTTTTTTTCCCCCCCAAAATTCCTTTTGGGGGTTTTTTTTATTTTTTGGGGGAAAAAAAAATTCCCTTTTTTTTTTTTTTTTTGGGAAAAAAAAAAGGTTTTTAAATTTTTTCCCAAAAAAATTTTTATACCCAAAAAAACCTTTTCCATTATCGAGAGAAGTTGCAGTAAACGCCATTCTTCAAGAGTGCCCTTTTTCTGCCGGGTCCCATCAAGAGAATTGCATTTTTACTGTGCTTTTTCAGACAGCTTCATTAACGCGTTAACCATTGAACGAGATAAAACAGTTTCCAACGCTTTAAAAATTGGCGTATACAGTCTTCAAATTTAGTTTGAGGAGGAGGTGTTCATCAGTGCAAAAATACTGAGCTCCATTTTTGCCAATTCCAATGCACCTCATGCCATAAACAAACCCCTTTACCAATCCACTGACAGGTATTTGAAGTCAAAGAAAACCAAAACCCAAAATATTTTGGGGTTGTTGCAACGGAAAAGAAGGGCCCTTTTCACTACTTTTTATTTTCAAAATAAAAAAAGATCACACAATATTTATTTTGAAATTGTTGAAAATATCATTGTGCATTTTTGTCAATAATAAATACCGTTTTTTCAACTGAAAATTTATCTTCAACCTTTAAAAGATACTTCACTCTTTCTATTTTTTTTTTAGATGCAGACATCAACTCGTTCATTTAAGCTTTTACGGGGTTTTTTTACGAATTAAACGACGTTTGATTGCCCAAACTTTTGTTCGAGGATTTAAAACGTTTAAAATTGTCGCAAATTAAAAAAAGAATGTAAAAAAAAAAAAAAAAAGTAAATTAACAGTAAAAAAATACAAAATTTGTAACTCACGGGGAACCAAGCAGGGAAAAAGGCAAAAGTTTAAAATTCGCCCACAGTTGGTATAAACAAGATTGAGTTGAGAGCTACAGTCCTTCTAAACCACAAGAATAAAAAAAAAAAGCAGATTAAAAAGAATAAAAAACCAATTCATAAAAAAAATGCTTCGGTCATGTAAATGGGCGTGGAGTTGAGTTGGGTAACGTAAACAACAGACGGGCAGCTGTTGCTTACATTTTAAAAACCCCAATTACCGAATATTGCTTTTAAAACCTATACATGTTATACATTTTGGGAAACGCAAAATCATTTTTAAGATGAAAATTGAAAAATGATTTTTGATTTTTAACGTCTCTTTTTCTTAAAACGTATTCTATTAACAATTGAAAATTCCACGAAGATAAATAAATAAATAAATGTATAGAGAGTGTAAGCTAGTAGTAGAAATTGAAAAAGTAAATTATTACCCAGACGTCGAAAAAATAAACATTTGTATAATATTTTTTTGTTGTTGTTTAATTTTCAAGGTAGAACTACTAAAAAAATAATAATGGAACAACGGCAATTTTTGATATTTTTTTTTCTAGTCATTTAACGGTGAAAAATCGGTCTGTAATCTTCAACAACCATTTTTTTTTAAAATTGTAATCTAAACTGGATGATTAAAAAATCCCATTTGATAAATCCATTATACATCTTTAAGTCGTTTTCAGATTATATATTTTTCTTTCATAAAAAATTACAACTTTTGTAGTATATATATATTAAAAAAATATCCTTTTTCTAAATACTTTTGTTTTTATTATTTGGAATGTCTGGAAGGCTTTATAATAACAGTTGACATTTATTTCAATTTCGATGAAGTAACCGACTGATTTAAAAATAGTTTTTTTTTTCACTGTACTACTTTATTAGAAAAATTAAATTCAATTAATGAATAAATAAAAATAATAAAAAAAATAGTCCAACATTCTATATAAAAAGGAAAATGTGGAAAATTACAAGGATGCCAAATAAAAATCCCCTCATTTTTTTGTTATAGCAAGTGTTAATTTCTATCCATATCTTTGTCTAACATTACTAATTTTTAAATCTCATTCGATTGTGTGCGTGTGTTTGTGAGCCAAAATAATATTTTTTGGGGGCGGGGGTGGGGGTTAAAAAGATTTGTGGGGATAAATATCATTTTGCGTCTGAGTTTCTGTTCTTTAGTTTCTTTAGATTTGTATATGTTACCGTTAAAGTGCATAATTCAATTATTTCAAAAAATAACTAGGTATTTTATGAAATAACTAGACAAGTTACTTAAGCATATAATTCACAAGAAATATTTCATATTTTGCCTAGTTATTCAATGAAATAACCAATGATACACCGTTAAAGTGAAACATAAATGATTTCATAAATTAATTGGAAATATCTTGAAAAATATATTTTACCCTTATTACGGAGGATTAATCGAAAAAAAAAATAAAGAAAGGCAGACTCATATTGATAACATTGGTTAAAAAGAAAAAAAAGAATATGTTGTGTATGTGTGTGTGTGCAGAAATAGCTATATTTAATTATTATCAAAAAATGCATGCCGGAAAGAAAAATTGCTTCATAAAAACATTGTGTAAAACTTTTCAAAAAAAAATATTACAAATAAAATATTAATTAAAATTTTTTGAAATACTTTTATTTTACTTTTCATTATTTATTAAATCTAGGATTGCTGTGATGACACTTTGAATTGCATTGCATAATAATTTTGCAACATATATAAGTTGTTCAAAATTGTCTAAAAACAGTTTTAACCAGTTCAAAGAACTTTCGAGTACTGTATTTCATACTTTAATGTTCAAGCAATCGTTATTCTATACAATACCTAGTTAAATAGAAGAATTTAATAATTTTATGTACTTTTAACCCGATTTGTCTAGTTTATATATATATATATATAAAAATATATATATATATATATATATATATATATATATATATATTATTATATATATATAAATATATATATAATATCTAGTTTTTCTGTAAATAACGAATTTAGCACTCTTCAACGGTAACATATACATTGCTACGAGCATCCCACTCAAGCCATTTTTCTCCCCAATCTTTTCCTTTGTATCCTTTCAATCCCTTTTCATTTCTTATCGAAGACATGTAATTTCTTATAACATCAAAACATTGTGTAGCAAGTTAGAATCACAAATTTTGTTTTCAATCCCTTTTTATTTTCTACTTGTTCACAGAAGCAATATTTTAGATAAGTGTTTAATATCGAAAATGAGAACAAATCATTTTCAAATTGTTCTAAGCAGTTTAAGTTCAGGAAAATATATCTTTAAATAAAACTTCTGTTCGATTTAATTATGTTCTAAAACTTTAAATTCAGTTAAAGTATCTGTTTTGATAAGAAATATATATTTTTGAGGTTTACTTGTTGCATTCTCTAATTACTAAAATGAACTGCTGACAACTATTTTGTTTTGGTTCTTTTTTTTCTTGATAGAAATTAGTTTTACTCACTAACTAGAATACCACTCACAAGAATACCCCATGAATTGAGTCTGAGAGACAATTGTTTCGCTGATGATGGAAATATTTCATTTGTTGCTGTAATATCCGGTCGGAAGTAATAAAAAAACCCTTTCATACCTAAATGACTTTATTATCTGGTTCGAAGTCAATATGGGGATAAAACTCGCTTCTATAAAAGGTTTTGGGTGAATTAAATTCTAACGTGTACGAGAGGTAAGATATTATTTATCTTTATATAACGATAAAAGGAAGTTTTTAAAAAAATTGTATTGGTGACAGAGATAATCTTAGCTTTTTTGGATTATCTTTCAATTTTCATTTCTTTTCAAGCAATACATTGTACATTTCCTTTCCAATCCCTATTCTTAATTGGATATTTTCAAGAATTTAAAAATTCCTGTCTTCAACTCAAAGAAAATTCCGGATTTTAGTACCATGAACAAACAGCATCTCTTAAAAACACTAACGCTAATAATCTCAATATAAAAATTTAAAATATGTGCAAATCAAAGTTAGAAAGAAGATAATATATACCTGTGCCCGTACAGCGCGCGAGCTCACAAGTTGTGGCCAGCTTTCCATTGTCCGTATGGTGTACGGGCAAACCAGTTAAGGGGGATGTAACAGAAATATTTTTGTTAGTACCAATATATTTTATTAAACAAGTAATTACTTTTAGAATTATTTATAACGTTGTAACTTATGATTTAAATGAATATTTTCAATGAAAAACTGTTTGAAAATACATTCAAGCGTATGTTTTTCTTTTTATTTGCTTGGGTAAATTTTGAATCACAAACACTTAAGTACTTTCCTTGCTATTGAATTAGTAAAGTAAGGGATACTCTACGAAATTAAAGATAAAAGTTATTACCTAGTCGTAAAAAGCGATCTAAAACATTTTTATAATATTGGAGGGTTTTTTTTTCTTTCATTTCTCCAAGAGAAGACTACTACAAAAATTTAAAAAAAAATAAAATAAATTCATTTTTGTAGAATATTTGTTCAATAATTTGATGGGGAAAAAAACCCTCTTTTTGTTTCATTTATCTAACATTCTTAAATTGTAAGTCAAACTGAATGATACTGAAATCCTAATGGATAAATCCGTTAAAACAGTTTTGAGATTAATTTCTTTTTTCTTTCATGAAGAAATAAATATTTATTTTCATTGCTAAATTTTCTTATAAATTTATTTTGTTTTTCTCAAAATGTTCTTATTTCAAATGTCTGGAGACGAATTTAATAACAGTTGATATTCATTTCAATTTTAACTATATGTTCTACTTATTTAGAAATAGGCTTTCTTTGATGCATACTTTTTATCACGGAGATTTCCGTTCGATGTAAGTAAGGGGATAAATTTAATAAGTGCCGAAGTACTAACGGCTGTTAGTTATTTTTTAAAGTACTGACAAAAAGATCTATTTCATTCATTTAAATTATTTTTGAAACGTTGTTGAGTTTGAAGGGGCCATATTTTAATGAAACAGAGCATCTTACTCAAAGAATACAAGCATTCTCAAATTAAATTAAATAAATTTAACAAAGAACATCTGAATATTAGACAGAATATGAATTTGAATAAAAGAAACAGGCAAAATGTTACATTAGGTGAATCAATCCTCAATACAATCCCCTGTGGCCACGTTCCAATAAAAATGAGTTCCGATGAGGATAAATATTTAATATTCATATTTACAGTTAATTCTGGACCAGGAAATTAAAATCCAGAGAAAAAATCTGGATTCTTGCTCGGTATTTCGTTCCGAGCTTGTTGCAATCTTGAGGGACTGAACTCCATTGAGTCGCTTTCAGTTATACGATATCTGGATTTTTTCAGTTAGTAGAAGTGCCATCCAGCCCTTGGCCAATTGGCGTAACGTGAAGGATCGCACAGGTACAGACATTATTAAGATATTTCCATCCATTGTCCCTTTTTCGTCAGATCGATCCACTTCCACTGGATCCCGTCCCATGTCAACATTGTTGGGAACGAAATTGCTGACAGCTTAGCCAGGGCTGGTGCTGTGCGAAACTACAACGCCCGCCACTCACTTATTTGGAACTATTTTCAAAGTATAAAGCAAAGAATAAGGCCATCTGGATGATCCCACCGGTACACCCATGGTATCAGAGCAAATACCCTAGCGGCTCCTTGGTTCGGGGCAGCAGTAGACGAGATCAAAATGCGCTTACTTGTTTCCTTAGTGATCATCTGATGGCATTGACTTTTGTCGATGTCATTAAACATTTCGAAATTTGCACTAAGTATTCTTCTGCTCTCGCCTCCCCTGGCCACATTTTCTCTTGTTTGGGGCTTACCAGGCAGGACTTGGTTCAAGATCCCCTATTGGTTTTGAACTGCTTCAGGGTGAATGGACTCATGGACCAGATCTAGCTCTGCTGATCTCGGGGATGAGAAACAACAACACAGTTAATTATTCCCTTTATTTCATCATTTGTGAAATGTTTAGCTTCAATGCCAATTATTATCATATTAATAAATATATTTATCTCCAATAGTTTTTAATAGTAATATATTTACGAAAACTACAGAAGATATAAGGCATTTAAAAGCACTGCGTGATATTCAATAAATATTCTGAATTGAAATTTAAGTTCAATAATTTATTTTTATTGATCTGTTACAAGCTTAAAATGTATGAAATGCTGATTTGCCTTGAAAAAAATTGTATGGTCGCTGTTTTCCTTTCTTCCATATTAGCTTTTTAGCTGATGGAAAACCAAGGGTCAATTATATGTTAGAGAATGATTAACTATATTTAGTTCAGTAGTGACGGATTTTCCTTAACAATCGGTATTTTTTTCTGCGATGATTTTTTTTTCAATGATTAAATACTCTATTCCATATTTAAGTGTTTCTTAACAATGGTTTTTTGATCAACAATGAATATGCTTCGGATAATAAAGTATCATTTCCAATAATTCAATATTTTTTCTCGCCATGCAGTACATTTTTTCAACCACGGAAAAGAACTATTCACTCTTTCTCTTTTTGGGATATTTTAAAGCTTTTTAAAAAATTTGTTTGAAATGAGATTTGCAGCTACAAAATGCATATAAGTGTACTTCTTTCAGTAATAAAGTATTTTTTAGCATCGAAACACTTTTGAAAGACGATTGGAAAAATTCTTTTTCAAAGGTGGAACCGTATTTTAAAAAATGTAGTAATTTTGAAATTGTAAAGATCCATTTAAAAAATATTTTCGAAGATGATATACTTAATCAATAGAGCAATAACTTTTTTCCAAAGATTTAGTAGATCGAGGAAGTTTGAATTTTTATTATTGTTCAGAAACAGGAGGGAAAAAAGAAAAAAAGAAAGAAAAAAAATTTTTCGAGGTGATAAAAGTAATACATTTAAAATCAATACCTGTCTATAAAGCTGAAAATTTAGCATTACAACGAAAAGAAATTTAACTTGTATATTTCACGTGTATTTGATTTTGCGTTATTAATACTATGTTGAAATATCTATATTATGTATTTTACAAAACTTTCTATACGATTGGCCTACATAAGCGATTTACATAATTTTTCTTCCACCTATCGACAGCACGGTTCGAGTTGCGTCTACGTATTCCATTTCGTGGCCCTGGGGTCAAACAGAAGCCAGAGGTTAACATTTTTTTATTAACCCGCTTTCTTGTCTGTCTGTCCGGGTGAAATTTTGTAATTGATTTTAAACTAACTTCCCGATGAGCTAGAGACTTGAAATTCAGACCATAGCTCAGAAGTGCATGTAAATGTAAGAAAATAAGTTCTAGTCACGAACCCCTGCCCCTCGAAGAGGCTTGTATATTTGTCCGGGTGGAATTTGTTATTGGTTCTACCCTAACTTCCCAATGAGCTGGAGATTTGAAAATTAGACCACAGCTCAGAAGTAGATGACAAGGCATGTAAATGTAGAAAAAAATGTTTTAGTCCCGAGCCCGTGAAGAAGTGAGCTCCGATTTCGACAGGTACCCGTAACTCCGGAAATTACTCGAATTTACACGAACAAAGAACTGTCGCTAGCACGGGTCGAGTTGCGTCTACAAATTCAATTTCATGGCTCTAAGGTCAAAGAGGTTACCATGTTTTTTGAGAAAGAGGTACCATGGTAACTGGCTCCCAGGTTACCATGTTTTTTTATTAACTCGCTTTCAAAAAATCGCTTTATTGACAATAGTGCGCACTCTTTTGACTTTGTGACTACTTAACCAGTCAGCCTGCCAGCTAGGTGAAGAAAGCAGATGCAAATAGTCACACGCGAAAGTCTCTCATTATTGTTTATTAACTGCTTGATGTATTGTAACTATGCTCAATTTGAATGTGAAGGAGTTTGAATTTAGAAATGACAAAGTAAAATTGATATGAGCTCTAAGCCTAATAGTAATTCTTTGAGTGCAGTTTTACAAGTTAAGTGTAGATTTATAACAAACTTAAGGCAGTTTGTTGTTTTTAAGCAAAACATGGAAAAAAAAATTAATAAAAAACTATTTATTTATTCCAAATATTAATTAACGATTATCAGTTAGTCGTTTTTTTATATATATAATAATAAATGATTTAAATAAATTAAATAATTATTAATTACCATGATTTTATGAACTATTTTTCTTGTCTGCCCGGGTGGAATTTTGTAATTGATTTTTAACTACCTTCTCGATGAGCTAGAGACTTGTAATTTGGACCATAGACCAGACGTGGATGAAAAGGTATAAAAATGTGAAAAAAGAAAAAAAAAAAAAGGGAAAAGGAGGAGAGAACGAGATGAAGAAAACGAAAAAAACGAAATCAAAAATTAGGTCTTTTAGTCAATTGTAAAAACATGGTACATTAAAAATTTTTTTAGATAATATACTTCTTAGATTATCGTTTTCTAAAGAAATTCATAGACTTATTAAGTCTCCAAAAGAAAATGCATTTAGTGTTAATTGTGATAAATTTGTGTTTTAATTAGGGTGTGAATATTTATAGAATTTTACTATACATTTAAATAATTTTAGCTTACTTTTATAAGCATTTAAATTTATATATATTTTGAATTTAAAATTGCATCTACCTCCAAAAACCATTGATAAAAACCGCGAATGTATAAATGAATTTCCATTTGTGTAAATTATTCAATATTTACAATACTTTTACATACTTTTAATACTTTACTTAATATTTTTACAATATTTTTAATCCGTAAAAATATAATATTATTTAATCATTTATTAGTATAAGCTAATTACTTCCCTAAATTTAATTAATCCCTCTCACAATGTATTTACTATTAATTTACATCAATTTATTACTTTCATTATTTTTATTTGAAAATTTTAATATTCATTTATTTTAATAACCTTTATGAGAAAACGATTCAGCTGATCGATAATGCGTTAAAGCTCTTGAAGTAATCAACTTAATTACATAGTAGAGTGAATATTCTATCTTTGTAATAATTACTTATTAACTACAGTGAAAATCGTTTAACATGAAACTGAGGGGACTAAATTTTTTTTTCAAGTTAAAAGAATTTCATATTAAAGGATATTGCCTAATATATATATTCAACTAAATTACATTTATTAAAGTACATTTTATTTACACTGATGTGTACATATGCAGGTACTTAGTAAAAATTAAGGGGCCTCAAAAACATTCACAAGAACTAAATAAATATTATACAAAGTAAAGCAATACCAATATTTTCACACATTTCCTTCTTTTGTTTTTGATCAACAGCCTTAAGAAGCTTCATTTTTATTAAGAGGACTTGGTACCCCAAAAATGACAGACCTATTTTTTTTAAAATTTTTTTTTTAATCTTACTCTTTGCTTTATTATCTTTCAATGGATATATCACTTGTGCATGTCGGAAAGTTAGAAGTTGAATAAAAGTTCATTTGAAAACAAATCAGGCAGATCAGCCACGCACCCTTTTTAGGAAAAAAAAGCTAACAAAAGCGTTTTGATAAAAATTATATTTTATAAAGATAAATAACAACATTAAAAAAGGAATGTGTAATATATAAAGCAGAATGCAATTAAATCATATTTTTTCTTTGTGAAATGTGTACATGAAAAATTTTTGAATTCAGGAATTTTATAATAATAGTTTTATAATTTCAACTCTTATTTCTGATATGTTTTTCATACATATGTAATACTTCAATATATAAGAAGAAAAAACTAAAATTTCTGTCGTGACAGAAAAAAAAAATTTTTTTTTTCAACATTTTTCTTGAATTTTCTTGTGCAATTAATACTCTCTAAAAATGAATCATTTATAAAAATGCATGGGTTGAAAAAATTTGAAATTAAAATTATTTTAAAGAAAAATGTATAACTAATATCTTAAAGTGGTATTTTAATTTTATTTAAGCTTATTATAATTATTTTTTCAGAATTATAAACTTTAAAGTGGTTTTTTCAGTTTGTGTTTTTCGAAACATTATTGCATTCAAAATGCTACTTCTACAATTATTTACCAATCACATCCATTTTTTCCCTGCGTGTCATATATAAAGCATGTAATAAAATTAGGGATCCGTTTTGCTGTAAACTGAAAACATTTTTTTTCAAAAAAAAATTAAAATGTAAGAGATATGGGCTTTTTCTTTTATTTTTAGCATGCGTTTCAACATTTTATTATTTTTTTCTCGAAAACAAATTAAGTTATTGTACAATCGATCCCTAAAATTGTTTAGATCATCCAGAAGAATATTACGAAAAAAATTCATGTTAAATAATTAATATTTACAAAAGGAGTAGAATTTTAAAATATTCCAAATTTTCTTCAAAAAAATTAATTTTTAAAATTGTGTGAATAATATGCGAAAAATTTCATCTTATATCATTTTTTTTTAATAGAAACATTATATAAAATGATAAAATGTAATTTTTAAATACATAAATAAAGAAAGTGGTTCAAAGGGTATAAAATTCTTCTTAAAGCGAAATAGCAAAGAACTCATTGTATTTGTGCTCGTAAGAAAATTCTTCTAAAACAGAAAGGAAAAAATACAAAACAAACTCACTTATTATTACTCACTCTGTGATATACTCTTCACCAAATTCCAATGCCAATTGATAAGAGATGAGATTTTTTTGTTTGGTGTTTGTAGAGGTAGAGGTTGAAATTAACTTAGATAAACAAAATTAGCTCGTGTAACAGGGTATTCCCAGGTTATTTCAAAGTCAAGTTAGCCTATTTTCTTCGTAACATGTGACACCACTTTTCTTTCATTCCACACCCCTTTAAAAACTCGCATGCACGGCTCGTGTTTTCCATCCCTTAATTTGCCGGAATTCCACAATGACTACTGAAAATAAAGTACTTCTCTACACAGCCGTTTTGCGGCCCATTATGAGTTACGGTTGTCCTGTGTGGGGATATGCCGCTAATACTAATATCAAAATGCTGGAAATTTCCAAAGTAAAACTATTCGTATGATTGTTATGCAAATATTACGAGAAATTCAGATATATACAACGTTTAAAATTCGACTTTTAAAAATTTTTATTAAGAAACTCTCAACTATATATTTTTGATTCTTTATCATTTACTAATAAATTTTCAATTCTAAATCTGGGAAATTATGTACCCATGACAACACTAAAAAGGCCAAGGAGAATTCTCCTTGACTCCTACAATCGCTGTAAATTAAATGTCTTTTTTTGCCTGTTGGCAAATGACCTTAAATTTAAATATTATTTCTAAAAAATTTTTTAAAAATTTCCCTTTTGCTTCTTTCTTTAATTAATCGGTATACCCACACATTCAATCTTCCCATTCAAATATTCTTCTCACTAACTTCAGGGCAGCCAATCTAGAGCCAGATCACTCTCTCCCCTCAACCAATCACAAGACAAGCTGTCTACCATTCAAGGATGGACTTTTTCCAACTCAGAATTTGTTTCTCCAAGTGCTTCGGAGCCACGCCCTCTCTCCACGTTTCAACGACCCATTAGGCTGTTTCCTATCACCAAGGACGCTATTTCATCAGGCACCGTTAACTCCTATAATATGGATTGGAGGCTCTCTTTGCGAGCCATGTACCCAGTGATATCCAGCGACAGCTCGTGTTTTCCATTTTTTTCATTTCTAGAAGGGGAATCTTTTCGTGCTGAGCGATATTCGTCTCGTGTTAAAAAATAAATGAGGAAAATGCATAGTAGTTTGACGTGACCATTGTATTATTTCGTGTTAATGAAAAGCATTTTCGCATTAAAGGTTTTACATTGTATATTCGTAACTTCAAACTTCGGAAATGCTGAGATATTCTTACCTTTCATTGCTTTGACATATGTACTTAAGGTATCCGACTACGTTTGGAACCGTGATTTTGCAAAAGAGTATAAATGGATAACGTGTATGATATTTAGTGTCACTTAGATTAGAAAATGTATATAAAACTGTTTTAAGAACAGTATTACAATCAAAAATTATTTAAGTACAATATTTCGGCTGAAAATTAGCTTACAATAACCTTTTTTCAAAATGTTCTCCTTTTGTAAAAATTGCTTGTATTATAATAATATTTGGCCTGTTTATAGCTCATACCTCTGTACAAAGGCTCAACTAGAATTTTTGAAATATATAACTAAAAAGTGGGTTTATCCGTGTTTCACGACAACAGAAGGGAGAAATTTTAAGAAGAAAACGCCGATAATTATTTCAAATAGTTGTAACTCTGAAAAGAATGTGAATTTTTCAAAAATCAAAGCTGAGCCTCTGTACAGAGGTCAGAGCTATATACAGGCAAAGTATTATTATAACAGAACATTTTTCACAAAAGGAGAACATTTTTAGAAAAGGGTATGCTAAGTTAAGTTTTAGCCAAACTTTTGTATTTAAATAACTTTTTTTTGTCAAAATGTCCTTAAAACAATTGTATACATGTATTATAATCTAAGTGACACTAAATATCATGAAAATTATCAATTTATGCGCCTTTTTAAAATCACGATTCCGAACGTAATCGAATATCTTAAATGAGAAATAATTTCACTTATTATGATTGCATGACTCTAATATTGAATTTTAATAATTATTCACGATATAATTTGAAGTTAATACTCCATTTAGAGTAATTTCACTAGTTTCCTGATAAATGAAACACAATGCATAATGTCCAGTTCTATTAAACCCCCTTTGCTCTGTGATATTCCACAAAAGCTGCCATTAAACTCAAATAATTACATTGTAACTCCTTGTGCTTCTTTCCTCCTATGAAGCCTGTCTTCATTTAAATGTGTTAGAAGACCTAAAATCTTTGATGCATTGTTTCATCAAACAGTTATATTTGCCGATAATATGGATAAATGCCAATTAGTTAATAATACTGAAATAAAAAAAATCGCTATGACAATACAGCAGAAATACAATACAGCAGAATTTATCAAAGCAAATGTTACATAGGTTATACGAATATTTCAATGGACTTGCTACTTTCCTCCATTTCCAAATATATTGTCAGTTTACAATGGTTCATATACAATGGTTCATATGGAGCTCGAATGCTTTGGTTGTATATAATATGTCCTAATTAACGCTATTCTGTGTGAGCAAAGTTTCTCTCATTTGTAATTAATGCTGAAAATAAAGCATCATAAATTTAAATTGAACAACTGTAAAAATATCAAAATTTTCAATTCTTTTTAGGTATTGAAATGCGTTGTAAATATCTCCAAGTTGCACAACATCCAAGTTGCCTCTTTCAAGTGAAATCGAATTACATGTAAAACTGAAATACGTTAATCAGAACACATGATTAAAGATTACATCCATTATAAGCCAATAATATATTCTCTAAAACAAGTAATAAAACAAAAAAATTTCTGCTTAAGTAACAAGGAAAAATTATTTTATATTTCGTTTCACCTTAAGTTGGCAGCGCTGAGAAGGGTACGCTGACCAAATCACAGCCGCTACAGGGTTACTCTAGGAGAAGAGTGTGGCTATAACAAATAAAATTCTCCATATTTGGCAAGCAAAAAAATTACTCTTGAAAAATTTGTTCATTAAAATTGTATGAGTTTTTTTTTTTTTTGATAATAGTATAAGCCCTTTTTAATCGAAATATTTAAAGAGTTTACTTTTCAATATGTTTAAAAATATTGATTAATTAACTAGAAAACTTTTCTCGAATAAAATCTCAATAGTTCCCAACATGTTGATTCCATTTTTTTAAATGAAAAAATACGGTTAAATTGTAATTCACATGCTATCATTACATTGATTTTTTTAAGTGACTTATGTCATTTTCAAAATAAACGGCTCATATATCTATAGTTTCATAATTTCATTTATTACATCTGTTTATAAAATAAAAATTTCTATCTTGTTTATAAATAATTAATCATCTTTTTTCCATTATTACTGTTTTAAATCAGGTTGTAATTATTATTCACATTACATGTAAATGCCGTTTATGTACGTTAGCTTAAGATATACAGAAGTGCATAATAGAATTTGGGGATTAATTTCAAAAAATTATCAAAATTAAAACTTATAATCTTTTATAAAATTTATAGTTTATCTGGAAAAAAATATCTCGTTGCATACTTCAAAAATTATGTTACTAACATTATATGCAAAGTTTATATATTCAGCTCAATAAATATAACTTTTAAAGAAAAAAGATTATTATAATAATTTAATACGAAAATTATATATTTTGATATTTAGAACTGTCTTTGTTGTAAAAAAAAGTTTAAAATTTCAAAAAACAACAAGAATTAAGATAGTCGCACGAGATGTAAAAATATTATGTAAGAACGAAGCTAAATCGCAAAGCGAATGGCGTTGATTTGGCGCGAATATTTCGGAAGAATGTAATCTTGAAAACCGGTTTTTTCAGCCAAATATTGTTGTTGTCAGCCAAAAGTCAAGTATTGGTTTTCTACTGTATTCGTTCACAGGTATTAAAGAATAAATGCTTTCAAGATGTGATTAACTTAAAATATATCTTTAAACCTACAATATCTATAATACATGATACTTTTTAATAATTTTCTGTGCATTTACGTTGATTTAAATTCCAGAACAAGTTGGAACTACTTTTTCAAGCGGATTGTTACATTCCCTACCTTTCCCAAAGCTGCCAACTTGAGGTGAAACAGAGTATAGTTACCTTTTATTCAATAATTACAATTCATATAAATATGTATATATACACAGGATAGAATCACAATATTAAGCGACAAAATAGAGAGCGATTTTCCTTCATTTTTCATTTTCCTTTCTATATAGTGTGTTGGACTATTTTTTGTTTGTTTGTTACTATGTATTCATTCATTAAATTGAATAATTCTAATAAGATAGAATATTAAAAAAGAAATAGCATTCTCAGAAAGTATAATCAGGACAGGTGGGGATCGAACCCACGACCTTTGGATGAGAAGTACAACGCAGTATCCAATGCACTACAGAAACACCACGAACGGTATTTCTTACTACGTATGGTGTTGGACTATTATTTTTCTTTGTTACTATTTATTCATTTTTTTTTTAATTTAATGAATGAATTAATATTTGAAAAGACGGTATTAACATCAAGTGCCATCCACTGCAAGTTTAAAAAAATACATTTGAACTTGAATGGATGAATAGAAAATATTTTATTAACGATTGAAAATTTGAACAAGATATACATATATATAAAGAGAGAGAGTGTGTGAACTAATAGTATGGATTGAAAAATACATCCAAAAAGAAAACTTAAGAAATACTTTTTAACTTTGAACTGAAATAGCAATTAGTGCAGCGAAATTTTTAATTTGACGGAATAAAACATAATATAGTTAGTATGTGATTGAAAGAGGAGGATTTTGAGAAGGTGAGATCTGGGAGGAATAAGAAGACAGCCAGCTGTTTAAAAAAGTCTGGCTTAGTCGGAAGATGCAATATGAATAGATTCCGTCATCGCATGTACAACCTTTAATACATGTTGCCCAAATTTCAATCAAAATGCATTGCTCCCCCATACAATAACAATGTTTTGAATACAAAATAATATCCTTTGATGTTAAATTTGCATTATGACTTCAATTGTTATTGGTACAAAGTATCATGATAAGTACTAAGTTTTGTATGTAATATTATGTGTTTGACAAGCCCATGGTGTTTATGGTAATTATTAAGCGTGTTATTAACTTAGTATTGTCAAATTAATTATCAAATACATTGTGCAATACTGATATATTTTTAAGTGTATCATATCAGTGTCAATGTGTATTTTATTCTTTATTATGCCAGAATGTATTTTGGTTTGCTTCCTTTAAGTAAATTAATGTATATATATTTAAAAAAAGATCTTTAGTTTTCAAATTTTTGATGTGCTCGTGCCTCTCACCTAGGCCCATAATGCTCCCTTAGAGGGTGCATCATACAGTTTGAGAAACGTTGATGTACAGCATAAAACTTGTTATGTTAAGAACAGATATCACCTTGAATAACAAGCCAGACTAACCAAAAGATTTGCCCAATTAGTGACTAGCCTTCAGCAACTTTCTCATGTCTTCAACTACTGCAGAACCCAAGTTGTCTACACTAATATAACTGTCAGTAAATAGAAAAGAACCCTTCACACACACACACACATTACCAGTAAAAGAGAATATCCAGCTAAGGACCAGACGTGTCATATTTTTCGACGTAGCACATCTTACCAATGATCTAAATATAACACACTAATTGTATTCACGTTCTTGACAAATATTATCACTTGAGCAATAACAGAAAATTTCTGTTTCAGTTTTTGATTAATATTTTTTTTCAAAAAGTGATTTTTATGAAACCAACCCAATTTTACTAAACATATCCATTGTCTAAAGTTAAAACATTTTTTTTTAGATACATATTTCACTTATAACCGAAGGAAAAATAAAATCAGGCGTTTCCTAAATTTCAAATTCCAAATACACAGAATCCAATTGCTCAAATGTTTAAACTTGTACAAAGCTGCTCATTACTGTTTTAACCCTTTATCTATCACATTATGATTTACTGCAGGGTTTTTTTTATGTAATATTTTTTTTTGGATCACTAAATTGAAAAAATAAGAGATATACATAAACAAATTACTCAACTTTGGGAAATTTAATCCGTTAGAGCTAATTAATTAATTAAAGATATTCAAAAGTAAAATTAATTATATAAACTGTTCACTTAAAATAAATAGGCAAATTGTTTCTACAGTCTTCTTTAACATACAAAAAAAAAACACACTTAAATTTTGACATTAACTATTTTTTCGGGACAAAAATGATGATCTTTGCAATCCGCTGAAAACGCTGTCAAATGAAAACGCAATTTCTGCTATTAAACTACTCTCCTTCTTCTCCAAAATACTCGCTATAGAACCCGTGCTACCATATACCTTGGAAGAATAGATTTCAAAAAAATATTCCTGCTAAGTATCGTCAGAGTATTGGTAAAAATGTTCTTTCTATGTAATTTTTAAAATCAGTGGGTACTCTTTTTAAAATCCGGGGTGGTAAGGGTTAAAAAATTTAAAACCCCTTCTTTTGTCATTTTAAAGTTTTTATTCTTGAGATTTGGGGTCGTTCCCAAATAAAAAACATTCAATTTTAACACCGTCATCTTTATTAGATACATTATTACATTTTAAATTTATTATTACCTTGATTCATTGCCAGCGGAAATCTTAACTTTAATCCAATATATACACCGTGATACGATATATATATATATATATATATATATATATCCTTTTTATCTACATTTGTTTTGTCTGGTAATTTTAATTTTTTTCCCCCAACACTGTGGTTTTTAGTACTTCCCAAACTTTTTTTTTATTTGGGTACTTTCTCAAATGCGTCATATTGGATAATATGGAAAGTTGTTTTTCTCGAATAAAAAGACTGCCGTAGCCTTAATTTACTAGGTAATATTTTCAACTAATCTTAAAGTTTTCCATGATTACTAAGCAGGCCCAGCTTGTACACTCTTTATGTAGCTGATGTCGACAAACAGTGAAGTGGAGTGGAAAAGCGTGCGAAAGAAAGGGAAAATTCTCAAACTTTTGTAAATAGCAGCGTTAAAGTGGAAGTACTTGACAAGTGACAAGTTTTGTTAAGATTGATTCGGCTGAGCACTGAAAAATTACTTATAAGGCAGTGCTTCCCAAACTTTCAATGTTTGCGGCCCACTTTTCAGTAATTATTTAAAGGCACCCTGTCCCCCTCCTCCATACAATAACAATGTATTGAGTTCAATAATAACGTACTACTTTGACGCTAAAACAAAAAATACGACTAAAATTATGAACTGTATAAATTATCAAGATAAGTATTAAATTTGCATATAATTTTATACAAACCCATGGGGGGTCATTAGTAATTATTCAACTTATTCTTAGCTTAGTATTGTTATATTAATTATTAAATGCGTTACGCAGTACTGATACATTGATAGGTGTTGTAAATGTTTATTTTTTGACTATCTCAGAATGTATTTTTTTTCCTTTCAGAAAATTAATACATTTTTCTAAATATTTTATTTTCGACTTTTCGATATTCTCGTGCCCCCTACACTTTGGTAGAAATATCGCACCTCCCTGGGGGGCACGCTCTACAGTTTGAAAAACGCTGTTAAAAGGTAATGATGATTCATCACGTAATCACACGCAGGCCGAAACACACACGTACGTACACTGAATAGGCAAATTTTGTAACCACTATTTCAATACGATATTGTTCTGCATTGATTCTGCATGAGTTCTTTTTGGCATGAAATATATGTATTGTTTGGTAAGTGGTGTAAAAAATTGAGTCAATATCCGATGAATTAATTTTTGCAATTACCTCAGATTGGATGATACTAGATCCACCTGCCAGATGTCCCGTTTGATCTTATCCCTCAGATTCTCATTACAATTGAGATCTGGTGGTTTTACATGCCTACTATGCAAGGTAATGCTTTTTGAACCTTGCAAACATACCAAGTATACTATGCAAGGTAATGAATGCTCTTTTAATCATCCGGGGACAATGCCAGCCATATGACAAGTAGCATTGTCCTGCAGAAAACATCCATACCCAGCAAGATTCAACATTAATATAATAGTACAGTGGTGGCCAAAATTGTGGACACTTTTTTAAATTGTTATGTTTTTTAAGTTTGTATGTTTATAGAACATTTTAAGCAGCATAAAATGCTAAGTATTTTATATTATTTTAATGAGAGTTTAATACTGAATTCAATACAAAAAAGAAAATTCAAATATTTTCAACGCAAAAAAAGTTATGCTGCAATAACTGTTGATATACATTGGATAATGATGATAGCAGTAAGTTATCAGAGCTTAGCGAGGCTCCGATTATACTTTATTACAGCTTCAAATCGATGTTTCATTCAGCTGAAAATAGTTTTAAGCTTTTCCTTTGTTATTAAATGATGCCAGGAAATAATTATATTCTCAATTAGTTCCTTTTTATTTCATTCTTACAAGAGTTTTCAAACGGAGCTACAAGTTTTCGATAGGCCCGAGGTCAGCACTGTTTCCAAGTAGCACAACACAAAGATCTTAGAACAGTACCAGTCTTTTAATTACTTTACTGTGTGGCAAGGAGCAGAATCTCGCTGAAAAATAAATGAAGCATTGTTGGGAAACAGATCCCTGTTGGAAGGTAGAAGTTTGGGTTCTAGAATGGTGTCAATGAATTTTATGACATTCAGTGTTCCATCGTTGATATGAAGGCGACTAATACCATCTGCTGATATGCATGTCTAAATAATGAAACTACGTGGATACTTCACAGTTACCTGGATGCAGTCAGGATGTAGCGTTTCTGGTTTCCACGTCTTACATATTTTAGGCTATCAGTATTGAAAAACGATATTTTATAATTCCTTCCTCCATAACTTGTGAAAATAATTATTTTTCCAATTAATGTGCTCCATTGACTAATGCAGTTCTTATTAGTGCTGCTGTGAATTGAGATAGGGCATTTTTCATGGATTTCTACCTTTTACTCTTACATCTGCTAATCTACTCCTGGTTGATTTTGAACAGACAGAAACCCCAGCATCACTAAGATCACTTCTGATGGATGTCCATGGAATTCTTTTATCTCTGAAACATAATATTTTTATTCTTCTGCGTCAACAGACGTGGTGCATCTTTTTCGGCTTTTTCCTGCCTTTTTTTATTGAATTTGTCTCTGACATCTTAAACAACCTTCAAGTCTGCAAATGTAGTCACTGAACTACCCACCTATTATGAAATTTTAACAAAGGAAATACCACTTTCGCCTCAAACATGTGTCCAATCTACTCTTTTATTTGATGTCATTGCTTTTTGATTAAATATCATTGTTATCCTGGCCAGAAACAGTCCTGACCTCAATCTTATCGAAAAATTGCGGCACGGTTTGAAAACTCTTGTCCGAATAAGGTACCCATGAAATAAAAAGGAACCAATTGAGGAAATAATTATGTCCTGGCATCATGTATTAACGAAGGAAGAGCTTCAAACTATTTTCAACTCACTTTGAAGCTGTAATAAAGAATAAATGGAAACTCACTAAGCTCTGGTAACTCACTGTTATCATCAGTATTCAATGTATATCGATAGCTATCGCATCATAACTCTTTTTGCGTTACAAATATTTGAATTTTCTTTTCTATATTTAATTCAGTATTAAATTCTCTTTGAAATAATAGAAATTACCTAGCATCTTGTGCAACGTAAAATTTTCTATAAGAATACCGACTTAAAAAAACATAACAATTTAAAAAATTGTCCACAATTTTGGCAACCACTGCATGTACTGGATCTAAAACGATAGTAACAGACATTCAGATATTCTACCCTTGAATCCGAGGACATATAAAATAACACAGACATCTTCAATTTTAATATAGTCTACACCAGCTTGAAGAACTGTGACATTACAGGTCGAGCCAATAATTTAGTTATTTTTCTCCGTCTCATTTTCTCCGTGTTATTTATGAAACGCAAAAAAACGACCGTGCAAGAATAGAGTTGGGTATATATATGTATATACACGACATGTTTTTGGAGTCAGAAACAGACTTAGTTTTAAAAATGGTCTTTAATCTAGAATGAGTACATCTCTTCTGACGCAAGAGGCAGAGAGAAAAAAGAACGCCACCGAAAATCATAAGTGGGTTAAACACTTAAAACATTGATCGTGGCATTCATGAGTGCTCTTGAAAGTTAATGCCGAGATATAGGGCTTTTAAATATAACGATCTCGAATTAGACATGTTTATTGGCTAGGCCATATGTTCGGAAGAAATAAATGGGTGATTAGTTTGATACTTGAAAAGGTGAGGTGAAAAAATAAAAGTGAAGCGCTAGATAGGTAATTTAATTTTTAGATCTAATTTAATTATCCTTACATATATTATGAGTAAAAAATGGTTGATAGATCAAGTATTGCTTAAATTCTGAAAAAAATAAGGAACAAAAAAGTTTAAAACCAATATAAACAGAAAAACGCAATTAAACTAAGTCGAAAACGACTTTTTCAAAGGCTTTCATTGACTTAGGATAGCAAAGGAGGCTTAAGATTAATTTGTAGGACACTGACCAACCTATTCAGTGCAAAAATTATGCTTATTAGTTCAAGAAAAAGATGTGGCCGCGGTAGCCGAGTGGTAGGTAGGTATCGGATCGTGGCTTGCCTTGTCACGAGTTCGAGCCCAGTACCACTAAAGACCCGCCGTGTAGGGCAGCGATGCACGTTAAATCTGTCGAGAGCTGAAACGTCCTCCCGTTGGTGTGGTGTGGTAGTTAGGAGAGGGGTGCCAGCTCAGGTGTCGTCCACGTCACTTGACCATGGTTCAAAATTACGTGGTCCGTCGCCAAAAGCCCTCGTGTAGCTGAACAGTGCGACGTTAATATTCAATCAATCAATCTTTCAATCAAGAAAAAATATATGCAAACAAAGAATGGATGACTGCTACAGCTAAACTTTACACGTTCATGCATACATTAAACTGTTATTAAATATACTGTTTTGAATGAAAAATTTAGGTAAATGAAAACTGTAGAAAAAATACTACACATTTAAAAAGGGTAAGAATAAATTTAACTTAACATCAAAAAATGGAATCTGTACATTTTAGAAAAAAAAATGTGTTTGTTGAAGCGAAAGCTCATGAAATAAACAGCAGCTGTGCTATAGTATAGTATATACTATTATTTATACCATTTTATTTAAATTTTTGCTTTGTAAAATTTTCTATTGACAAATATTGTGATAGACTTTTACTGCGTCAATTATTTTAGCTTCTAATGTGCAGTTGATAAAACATAAACTTATTTCAGAACTGTTTATATCAAAATGTAACAATTTGGGATAACATTTAATAATATTTTAATAAATAGTTATAAATACAACTATATAAATAATTAAAGCAAAATATTACACCATAGTTACTGGTATAAAAATAAGCTTCGCAAATAGTTTTGATATTATAGTATAATATATTTTTAAATGGCGAAAAGAAAGGTTTACTTCAAATATCTTTCATACTATTGATAACATAATTTTTTTTTCGTAACCAATAATTCATACCAACCAACATAAAATAACGCATGAAGTACTCTCTCCTTTACTAAATTAGGTAGAGAAATATTCATGTTTCTAACGTATTAATAAAGTAATATTTCTCTTCAGCAATGAAGTTCGGTAAAAATTCTTTTTAAAAAAGCCCGTTTCATATTTACTACTAGGCAAAAGTTGCCACTGTTTGAAGCTAATAAATTCTTCCGAAATATAACGTTATTAGAATAAATGCGTCTCGCAAAATTGCGTTAACCATATGGCCTTCCCTGTATCAGCGAGAATATCTTAAATAGAATATAAGGACACATTTCTTTACTTCTTTTCATTTTATAAAGAAGTTAGAAGAATAATGTATGAATTTTCCCATCATTATCTGAAAATTCATATACCATATTTACTCCAATCTATGCCGCACATTTTTTTCTAATGATGATGCTACTGAATATTTTACTTTTATTTTCTCTCTTTCTCTCTCTCTCTCTATATATATATATATTATTTAAAAATATGTTACTATGTAATTCTATAGGCATAGGAAATTTATTTTCACTGACTGAAAAATTTATATATATACATATATAAACCCAACAATATTATTTCCAAAAGTGGTCGCGATATCCTGGCAGCCAAGATAACATACAAGTCATCGGCGTGTACTGAGTTCGAGCCTGGTACCACTGAAGACCGACCGCGTCGAGCAGTCAATTCGAGCACGTTCAATATGTTGAGGCTCAAACGTTAAATATATTGAAGCTATGTCCTTTCTGTTGGTGTAGATATTAGTAGAGGGGGTAAGGGTCAGGATGACACTAAAGCGCCACTTACGGGTGTCATCCTCGTCTCTTGGCTATGTTTCAAAATTACGAAGTCCATCCCGATAATTCCAAGAGTAGCTGAATAGTGTGATGCTAATATTCCCTCGCTTATTTCCAAAGGCTAAGAATTTCTCTATTATACTACTGTGACTACCTTATTTCTATAAAATACTGCCTTGTTGCATTTCTATTTCAAGTTTATAGGTTTTAGATCACCAATCATCCTTCTCAACCCAATGATTGTCACCCTAGTAATATCATTAATAACATCTTGAATTTTGTATTATTTTCTTTTCCCTCTTTTTTGGTGAATTTTCTGTGCCAAATAATGTATTTTATTTACAAAGAGTTTGTTGAAAATTTTCATCTTTTGAATAATTTACAAGAAAAACAAATACTTTATTTAATTTTTTTAATAAGTCTATACATTTAAATTACTACGCGAGCACGTATTGTGAATCGGTTATATGTAATTCATTCGCATTAAAGTTGTAAAGGTGGACCCCATGGTCTGACTCCTTATTTCTGAGGTTTTCGAAACTCGTTAAGTTGTGACTCGAACTCTTGACATGATACAAAACATGAAATGTATCACTTATTTATTAATATGTGGCCATTTAATGCATGGGAGGATAGTCAGTTTAGAAATCTAGCTTAAGCCAATCAAGTGACACTTACCCGTAATCATTTAAAATGATTAATGGTTCCTTGGCGCTGATTCTCCAATGAACTAATGATGCTTCAAACTGCAACAGACGAACTGAATCTGGACAAAAAGTTTAGAATACTCGGTAATTTCAAAATGTGGTGCACGTTAACAGTGGATAAATGTCAGATACAAGTGTATAAATGCAAGGGAATATTATCCACTTCATAGAAAAAACAATATTTCGTTCTGGCAACCTAGCTTCGTTTACTAAAAATCATTTACCATAAAATCTTGCGCATAGCGCCCATAGACCCATAGAATGTAGACCCATACTTTCAAGCTGTATTCTTTAATTTTTAGTGAATTCTTCACATTACGCGCGCCCCCATTTTTACGAAGTGCACTTGTGCAATGCTCGTATGTATTCGAGGTATTATCACAGGGTTTTGAAAAAATAAAACACTTGTAAGGAACGGGCCTCCCAATCGTGGGTGTTTGGGAGTTAAAATGAGGATTCATAGTAAGAACAAATTTAATTTATTATTCCTTTACTAAATTTCAACAGCCCATGATAGGAAATGCACACTACTATAAAATATAGGAGCAACTACACGGCAGAAAAGATACTTAATATAATTTATAAGGATTCAATTAACTTACGCTTAAAACTCTTCGATTAGTTACGGTCTGAATTACCGTAAATCCTTTCTCAGATATTCGACCACTGGTCGATATTATTCAAATATAAATTAATGACTAATTTATCCGTTAACAATATTTAATTCTTAAACAATTAATTGTCACGTTACTCTTAACTAGCTTTCCACTTAATTTACGTTAATTACTAACTTCTGTCATCCAACTCCTACCCTCTCTCTCAATCATACCAAAAATTAACCAAATACAAGCCTTTTCATAAACAGTTTTTTCTTAGAAGAAAAATTTTTTAAAAAAAAATTTAAAAAGAAGTAAATTTTCCCAAGACGATTAGTGAGAGGTTCGCGGATAGACCCGTTACACACTTTTAGTACCGGAACGCCTTAATTTCATTAGATATGTCATTTCTTTCACATAAACAGTATTTCGATCTAGGTAGAAGTGTAACTTTTCTTATGCTAATCTCTGTTCTTATTTTTAGAACTATCCTTTTTATACTTGGCGTAAAAAACGCACCCGCCAATTTCGATCACATTTTTTGTGTTAAATGTGCACGTTTTACGTCAGATTTTACGGTACATGTCATGTTTTCATTGAAAGAAAGTTTCAGAGACACTATCAATCAAACTATACAGAAATCCACTTCAAGAGAAAGATGGGAAATCTTTGAGAGAGATCCCATAATAAAATATTTGAAAATATTGAGATGTTAATTCAGCAAAACAATAACGCAAAAAGCAATTGAGGTTTAAAAATTAATGGATAATATGAAAATGTATAGTTTAGCAGTTTTAAATGGGAATTGGGATAGAGTAAAAAATAATATTAGTTATAAAAGAAAAGGCGTTATTTCTCCAATTTGGGATTACTATTTCGAGCATAGTACTTTTGAACATCTACCTTCGTTATTTTAGGTCTTGTATGAGTAATATGATAATAAAATTTTTCTTCATGTATTTTTTGTATATTTCTGAACACAAAATTTACTCAAGAACTATATATTCTATCCGTAAACATTGCTGTTGGCTGTTTCTATAACTCTTTTTAGCACTGTAGCAATTCTACCAATTACCATAGTGCCAAATGATGAAAATCAATAGTATTCGATTAAACCTTTTCTCAAGCTATTGAGGGATAATTCTGATTTCATCGCTGAGAATTTCGTCTCTGGGGAAAATTTTTTGTATCAACAATTTGAAATATTTTTGCTTTCAATGTGTAAAATTTTTCCAAAATTTGCATGCAGTTCCGAAAGATGCAAATAATTTCGTAATGGTTAAATTGTTCTGAGATGAATTGAAATGTAGTATAATCTCAATACTCTGATTTAATCGCTGGGATTGCCTCGTCCTTTAGAAAATTTTTTTTATTCAAGTATAGTAGATTATACCCGTCCAATGTGAGTTGAATTTTACTGATTCAGCAAAGCAAACGTATATAATACTTATTATTAACCCCCTTTTTTAGGGGCGGGGAACACCTGGGAAACGTATTAAAAAAAGTATCAAGTACTGCGTTCACGGGGGGGTGGGGGGAAAAGCCCTCAAATTTCTCTGCCTTTCGTCACTCAACTTAGGATTCGGCATCAAGGTCGAGGGCGATTTCATCATATTTCTCTCTCTACGGTCATTGATTCTGATAGATGTCACGTGCGCAACAACGTCAATTTGTATGACTTTGTACTATTTTGTTAATTGTGATCTTTATTTCTTGTAAAATAATGTAGTTTTCAGTTTTTTACGAAAATATTTCGAAATATGTATTTTTTTTAGGTGGAAGTTGAGATACATCTGAGGGATGCCACGCGCCTAGCCAGTGACTGTATTTTAATCAATCCTCAATGTAGCTGGAATAAACTCCCAAAATACCTATATGGAAATCAAAATGACTCAGATCCTCGCGCACATATCTAGGAAAATTAAATCACGAAACTTTGAAAGAGCACCTGTGAAAACAGTCTGTGTGTAATATTCCCATGACTCATTCATTTTGAATCAGGATTGAAGAAATATCTGATATGCATCACACCATTCAAGACGAAAAACTAAGAGGAATATCCCCAGGAACTTAGAATAGAAGATACTGTTCGATCTTGTCAGAATATCAAGAAAATATGGTTAAAGTTTTACAATGTATTATAAAAAATCATGTCCTTTGAACATTGTAAATTGATTAGTGAAGACTGCACTGCAACAAGGCATAATAGTGAAATAATAAAATAAATAGTGGTGACATGGTGGTATCTAATCATTATCATTTTGATGTTTTTCGTATAAATATCTCAATTTTGATTCTAGTTTCAATATTTATAACTTTATTCCAAATATATTTTATATATTTAATATCGAATCTTATCAGTAAAATGATTAAATCATCTTCAAACGTATGTATAAGGTTATGCATCTGAGGGTGATGCCGTGCACCTAGCGGAGGTTTATCTAGTAAAACACAAATATTACATTTAAAATATGTTTAGATCAATGATCTGTTGGAAATTCTCACATTTTTCAGTTTTCCTTGAACCTCTGTCATTTTTATACGGTGTTGTATGATTTGAATATCTTGATTGAGGATGGAACCGTAATGCACGCAAATAGGTACTTCTGTTGAAATAGATTTGAAGTGATGAAGTTAAAAGATGACATGCAAAAGTATTTGATGAATTCTTGGTCAGGGAGATCGGATTTTAACCGTTCTTGTTACTTTTATTAGATAATTCAAATAAAGTTTACAAACAGGTTTATCAAGAGATGACATAGTGATTAAAGCTGCAAGTAGGTCAAAGGCTCTTTAGAAAGATAGGACAAATTTTGCTAAATAAACATTGATATCACTTTTTCCGCATACTTATCTTATGCATAATTCGGCTTGAATTCAATAAAAGTATTCTAACTTTTGCAAGATTTGTTTAATTCTTTGACCATTAACACTAATGTGAGCCTCATTTCACTTCAAATTTTGTTTTTAATGGTAATAAAATCTCGTTATTTTTCATATTCATATGAATTTGTTATGCATTCCATTCTACTATATTTTGTAATGATTTCTTTTATTACAATTAAAATGCTCAATAATAATTTCCTAATGAACATTTATTCTATGTATAACTAATTTGTTCCGATGTTTGATATAAATCTTATTTAATATAAATATAATAAATCTGAAATTTGCGGGAAGTACGAATAAAATACAATAAAATAAAAGTTATAGCAATTTTAATTTCTCTGAATAATTTCATAGGTTCTCAGCAAAAGACGTATAACTAAGGTATAGGTCTATGTGACGCAAGCAAAATAAATTTATAGATAAGGTATGTTTTACAACTCAAATTCTCGGTGCAAAATATTATTTTGAGTGTAAATCAGTGCTTCTCAAACTTTTAATATTGGCAACCATATTTTCAATCATAATTTTTATCGCTTCTCCCTCTGTGCAATAACAATGTATGGAATGCAGTAATAACGTACTTTGACTCTTAAGTTGCAATACGATTTTAATTATATGCTGTACAAATTATGATGATACGTATTAAACTTTGAACATAATTTTGTATATGACAAGCCCATGGAAGTCACTAGTAATTATTATACTTGTGTTCTTAACTTAGAATTGATAAATTAAATTTAAAATGCATTGCGCAGTACTTATACATTTATAAGCATGTCATATCAGTGCAAATACGTCATAATGTATTTTATTTTGCTTATTTTTAGTAAACTAATAATTGTTTAAAGTAATCTTTTATTTTCGACTTTTCGATATGCTCTCGCCCCACCTCCCACATAGGGGTATAATGCTCCCCCCTGGTGGGTGCGCACCCGGTGCAGAATATACTTCAATTTAAATCGACATAATGCTTCAGTGACAGTTGACAGTTAATGATTTTTAGGAAGAAAAATTTCAGGCAATCTCTCCAATCGAATGCGCCCGGAAAAGTCATTCTTTGTTAAAAACTACATATTACCTCTCATTAAGCATACCGATATACCTTTATGAACAAAATTAATACTTTCATCTGGATGAAATATAGAAAAATCGATAAAATAGAACTAAAATATTAAACTGAATATAACAATAACGTTCAAAAACTATATTAATATGTCTAGTGGAAAAAGACATCACTTTCCAAAAATTTCAAAATAAGTTATTTGTATACTTTTTCGAATAAGTTTATTATAATTTCAATGTAATAGTTTCATAATACTTGATTCATAATATCATGAATTTTCCTATATTCTTGTCTCCCTTTTTATATCTTCTCGAAATATTCATTAAAAGCAAAACTATATCCCTAACTATTCACAGCTATTTTTTTTATCTTATAGATTTCAACATAACTTGTTACAACTCTTTTTATTCTACAAGTTTCTCTTCCTTGAAATATAGAAAATATTAACTTGAAAATTACGAAACACACCTCTTAACAAATCTAATTTGGAATCCATATATTTTTGTAAACATAATGCATACAAAAGAAAAATATAAATATTCTCCTTACATTTTCTTATAAAGTTTGAAAAAATATTTCATTTTAAGTATTGATGTCTATAAGAATAACATATATAACATATATATTATCCCTTTCTTTCCCTCAAAACGCAGTTACTTTCATATAGTAAAAAGATGGAAGAATGGGGGATGGAAAAAAAATATCTGAGTCTAGTTTACAAGAAAATAACTAGTTTGAATAAGAAATTTTATTGAGTAACTATATAACAATAGAATAATAAGCAAATGAGAATTTGATTTTTGTTTGCCTGCTAAAACTGTGACTTATGATAGTCATTTTAAGAGGATAAAAAAATCACTTAAAAATAAAATAATTATGTTCTAGAAATGTTCAGCATGTAGGGTAAATTTGCAAATTTTTGACGAATATTGGATCATTAAGGAAACCGGGAGGTTCTTCAAGCAAAATTTCGATTTTCGCGAAGGAATATTTTTTTCAAAAACAAAAAGACTCCATAAATAAAAAAATGTGTCGCACACAGTCTATGCACTTTTCTCAATATACTACAACATAAAATTTTTAAATGTGTACATAATTTTTAGAAATATAAGGATTTCAAAAAGTACACTTCAAAAGGTGCGTTCATATACATGGTACGGATTAGGTACATGTACTTTTCCCTTTAAAAACCACAAAACATGCGGTTTTCGTTACAAAATTGACCTTTACTTAAATGCTCTAGTTCTTTTTATATATCATTGCTTAGAATTTTTTTTTGAAATTTTGATAAAAAAAGGTAGTTTTTTTTGTAGATAATTGGCGTGAAGGAAAATATATTAACATTTCCGGATTTAAATTAGAAGCATTAAATGCATTATTACTATATAAAAGCTCATACCAAGTTCCACTAAAATATAATTGATATATTTTTCTAGATGTACCTAAAAACTTTAAAAACACTTTTGAGTAACATGAAAAAAAAAAAAAAAATGTGTGTGTGTGTGTGGTACAGCTTACTCAATTTGATATTTAAAACATTCTAGATTTATATTCATCTTACATGAACACTTCTAAAGCATTCTTCTTCCTTTTATTTTGTCTTTCAATTGTCTTGGTCTCTTTGGTGGCTTTTTATCTGTCATCCGGCTTCACAAATTCTAACTTTGTCAATTTTTCGCAGTCTATCACAAGTGTTAATCCAAAGATTTATTTTTAGTTCTCTTAACACTTTTGTTCTTGCATGTGCATCTTCATTAAAGCATTTCGCTGCGTCCGTTACACCAGTTTACGATTTTTCTTCTTTTATTTTATTTTTTTGCCCGCAAATGTGTTTTTTGGAACTTGTTTCCATACACAGTTATTAAAACTTTCATTTGGGTTCTGGGTGCGATCATTCAAGCATTTTAGTAAAAATTCTTTTGCAGTTAAGTCTGTAAATATATGGTTTAAATATTATCTTTGTGTTTGTAATTAAGTTTTTAATCTTAACAAGGACTGTGGTCCTGCGAGAAAATGTTTGAAGATGTACTTTTCTACATATAAAATGCATTTGTTGTAATAGCAATAGCTGTTGTTTACATTTTAAAACTACGAATACTCGGGTATTAAACTTTAAACCTATACGTATTATGCATTTTTGGAATGAGTATTAAGTTTACTTCTTTTTTTAAGATAAATATTGAAAAGACGATTATCTGAAGGTTAAGAACGTCTTAGTTCTCTTAAGCTTAAAATATAAATTATTTTATTCAAACAAACTATGTCTCATCATTACATTCTTCAATATACGAATGTTCTATAAAAGTCATCAGTAAGATGATAAAACAATGCACAAAGTTTCAAGGAACATATTTCATTTTTTATTCCAGATTTAATACCTAATTAGAACAATATTTACTCCTCATTTTCAAAATTAGCATGATCATTCATTTTAACTTTTCAGTTTTCAAACATTATTTAAAGCAGAGTACTTCAAAATTTATACAAATGTGAACATTACAGTATTCAAAGCGTATAGCCAACTATGAAAGACTGTCCACCTCCAGTCATAAGGGAATTATGCAGGCATTCAGAATGTAAAATTTCTTAACGTAAAGTACTTACAAGTTTCGTAAGATTATTCATGGCGTTATTTGTGTTTCTTATGTGAACAGAAGTCACATGACAAATAAATAGTTCCGACATGCTATAGTTTTTGTTTCAGACATTTAATCAAATATGTGGGTTTTTTCGGTTTTGATTATTCGGTTATTTTTCAATTTTAGACGTAACCTAAATTCAAATTATTTTTATTACTTGATCAAAAAGCTATTCCAAGCTGTTTAAAGGTTATTTCCTCATATATTTATACGTATATATTTATGCTTCAACCAAACGTAAACAGTGCAGAATTATTAGACTAAAACCATTTAAGAATCTGAGATTTGTGCTTCCATATTTGTGAATAATGCATTGAAAGAAACAAGTTAGCTTGTTTGAAGTGATAATGTATTCTCATAATCTTTTAGGTGATTCCTTGAGATGGTGAGTCGTTGATAGGCTTGAAAGAAGCCTATCTTAATCGGAGGTGGCTCAATGGTTGCAAGAATCACCAAAGCATTCTTCCAGCTGCGGAATCAATTCCAAATAAGTGTTACTTTCACCAGGAACGTCACCCAAGGCCACCACAAAGCAACAATATCTTCACAGGGTTGCTACATGGTATTAAGCATACGATGACATAGATGAACAATGGGGACTCAGCTTGCTCATGACCTTTCTGCTGTTCCTGGACGAAGAATTTCCATTCAAAAACTCAACAGACGCTTAACGGAGAATATCCTTTACACCTGGCGACCAGTCGTGGGTGTCCCTTTGACTGTATGAAACAAGAAACACCGGTTATCTGGAGTCTAAAACATCAGTCGTAAACACTTCAAAAGTAGAAAGTGTTATTTTTCAGCGAGAAATTTTAACGGGGAAGGAAATTGGAGCCCAGAAGGCGTTCATCCCTGCTACGTAAAAAAAATTGACATATTTGGTGGCAAACAAACCTTGTCAGAGGAGACATAATTTTGTCCATTCCTACACAACTGCACATTTTTGTTGTCGGTGATGTTCAATGCCGAACTCTATAGGAATGATGTCCTTTATGCCTATGCGACGTTTTTCAGAGGTACCCCTCACTTCGTAATTCCGACCATTGAGTTAGACCTAAGGCAGATTTAACGATAATCAGCTCCCCTCCTATCTTCAGTCAACCTAACGTTAGAATTCATGACACGTCGGCCATAAGTTAAGAACATAACCTCTATCATCGCCAAATTTATTAAACGTGGTAATATACAGTGGCATCGTGAGTATGTTAATTGAGCTACCATTTATTGATGCAACATCTTATGCACGGACAAATCTAGATTTGACCTAGAATTAGGTGATAAAATCAAATGATGTGCGAGTCTGAATTTTTGTTTGATATATTAATTATCTATCTATCTATAGGAGTGCGAATCTGAGATGCATAGCAAAAATTATTTTGGTGTCACGTCCACACGGTGAGCTGGAACGCGCCTTTTCTTCTTTTATTTGTCTATTGTTACTCACAATAGGTTCAACTGTTTCACATTTTGGTTGGCAGAGGTTCTTTGAATCTGATAGATGTAGCAGTCCCAACAACTTCATTTTTAATGGCTCTCCAATAATTTGTTATTTTTCATGTTTTTCTATAACATAGAATGACATTTCGGTTTTATACTAAAATAACTTGAAACAATGCCTTTTCTACTTCTTTAAGATGAGCTTTCTGTTGGGAATGATGATGTACCTGAGAAATGAGAAATACGACAAAGAATTGAAGAAATAGTTGATGTACATCACCCTGTTCAAAACGAAAAATCAAGAGACACAGCATCAATAATTGAGAAGAGCAAATACTATTTATCTTGTAAGAAGATCGTGAAAAGAAGACTCTCAAAATTTGGTTTTGTTTTGTGCATCCGCATTGCAGCATTATAGGATGATTTGTGAAGACCACAACAAAGGATCTCAAAATGTAAATAGTAAGTGATCACAGTGATTCATATCATAAATATTATATTACGACGTGTGTAACATACGTATGTTCCTAACGAGTCAAGCTTGTATCAAAATAATGTATTAAAAATGCTTTCAGTATTAAGTTTATTTATTATTATGTTTATAGACGTAAATAGTTTTGTTCATTGAGTGGTTACCAAAGAATGTTTCAATTTTCCCTTTGACTTTTGTTTAAACTTTTCAATATACGAATTATTTCATGGACCTTCTTTTTCCCTTTTGTGGGCTATATTGCTGTTTTTATTTCCCTCCTTTTAAAAAAATCATATTATAGTATTTAATCCCTAACGGTCATTTAATTCTTAGGTGTCAAAGGAATTATATATTGTATTAACTATTACTTCAGTAACAATCAATTATTCTGATAGGTATAGATAGCATAAAAAATTAAGAGTTTTAAAGGTCACGCCTGCACGCCTAAAGGTGTGGGAGAAATGGATGGAAGACTAGCCATATTAAAAATCCACTCAATTTATTCACAGTACAAACCACAACACAACTTCAATCAACCATAGCCAAGAGATGCACTCAATTAATAAATTTGATGACAATTAACGAGGTACTGAGATATGAGAAGGTTTTAATTAATTAGGACGCACACGTCACTTCAGTAGTTCTGCCTTCTTAGCTACCAAATCCAGATTCAATCTCAAGTGACAGATCGTCACCTAAGTAATACAATTATCAACTACTTAATATCCGCGCCTCACTTTAAATTTGATTAATCACTGCTCCACTAGCAGTCTACCCTATCTCTCTCCATCTAACCTGGAAACCTAAGCTATATATAGTAGTCTTAATTTGCATGCTCACGTTTTCTTCTTTGGAGGAAGCTTTTAAATAAAATAATTATCAAGGACCAACAATTCTCCAAGAGGACTGTAGGTAAGAAGATCGTGAATACAGCCGTCGCAGAGTTTCTGTGAGAAACACTGCAATTTATGTCAGTATTTTACGTATGAAATTGCGCATTAATGTCAAATCTCACCAATAAATTACTTAAATCTTCTTCAAATGAAAGCATAAGGTAACGCATCTGAGATGTGACGCGTGCTTAGGCAGGGAACTTCTTGACACACGCCTAGTGAAAGGATAATTGTAAATGAACCGAGATTTAACTTCCCACTTAATAAATTTAATCTCTAACTAACATGTTCAAAAAAAAAAATCAACAGAGTTATTTTTTTAATCAAACGCCACTCAGCATTTATTTTTAATTCTATTTCATTTTTTATATGGCTATAGCGCAATCTTTGGGATGTATTGTCTTCCATTCGAAACTTAAACCAAAAAAGGATGTTGAGTGAACGATAATTAAATAACTATACAATCGAACTCTAAAATACAGATAGAGTCGGTTTGCATTAAGATGCATTTGTTAAAAATTCACGAACGAATAAAAATTTAGCAGCCAAAAAGTCTATATGTTTATTCCGAAACGTCATACACGCCACACGCACATATATGTATGTACTAACAAGAAAATTCAATGGCTAGTTTCAAATCTAAGGGTTTTATACAAGTTTACTTTCCGAGTTTAAGTGTAAGAGAACAATTCCTCAAAAAGTTTTAAATGCAATGGAGGGGAACTTAAACATCTCTTAATCCCTGAACTTATCAAAATAAATGTTGTATTCAAATGGTATTACCGGTTAATACTTTTAAAATCTTTGTCGTTCATAAGAACTCATTACACAAGAAGTACTTTGATTTTCCCCATTCGAGCTTTTGGAATACCCATTGGGCTAGTATCTTTCAGAAAATGGAGTGAAAAATCTAAAGTGAACGCAGAATGGCTGTTTCGTCTGGTTCTTAGAGTCTATCTAATGCTTTGAGAAAAGCATTTATGGGCATTCAGAGGCTTTTTAACTTTAAATGTGTCTAACTATATGTTCCGTTTGAAAAGATGTTTTCTAGAAAACTGTCTCAAGTAAAGAAAACTAAACGGAAATATTTTCAGGTTGGTGTATGGAACGGAAACCATTTAAAAATGTAAGGAATAAAATATGTTTCTTTTGACTCAATAAATGCTGCTTTTCTTAAAAAAATTCTATTTTCTGCGCGATGTTATATGATTTATAAAAGAAACTATTATACATTACGTGTACAAAATAAATGTATAATGTTTACGAAGCAAGTTTTTTAAAATCTGTTTTTTGAATAACAATGCATTTCAACACAGTCTGTTGTTTAATTTAAAAAAATTCTTTTTAAAACTAACATGGACAATTGATGTATATTCTTTTCAAATGAAATTCTTCTCATTACTTAGAGTTGGCTCACAATTATTTCGCTATTTTATTTAAAATTTGAGTCAGACATATAATTCCAAAAATAAACATACAATTTATATATAATGTCGTTTGAAAATACATGCAAGGGATTAATTTGTAGAATAAAAATATCGATTGAACACAAATGGCAGTTCAAGAAAATTATATGATAATTATTTCAAGTAGCATTTTCATAGGATCCACAGAAAATAATTCAATACTTTTTTTATGAAAAATCAACATTATATTAAGAATAATTTATACAATAATTAAAATGGAAACGCTAGGAAGGCTAGGACCAGTAAAACTTAAATTATTGAACAGCTACTACACTGTAAAAATAAAGCATGAGTAAATTTAATGGCAATTCAGAGGTATACAAGGCGTGAAATTTAAATTCAAGAACTGCACAGACTCTAGACTTTAGGATTGGTAAGAAGTGTCGGAATGGAATATAGTAGACCTTAATCTTTCTGGGGCTAGTGGCACATTATCTCATCCCTCCCTATCTAGCTCAGCTTCTTTTTCAATTCCTACTATTAGTTCACACTCTCCCTATGTGTATATATATATATATATATATATATATATATATATATATATATATATATATATATATATATATATACTAGAGCCGTATGGTTATGCGTTGTATGGCCTTTCTCTACTTTTATAAGTAAAAGCTTCAGTAAAATATTCTTTTTCGAAATTTCTTTGCATTGCAGTTCTAAGAAATACTGCGTATTTTTCAGAATAAAAAAATGCTAACACTCTTATGTGCATTGATAAAATGAACGTAAAACATGACAAATGAAATTGATAGAAGTGTCTATTTTATTATTATTATTATTATTATGGCATTTTAAACAAATCTTTTTTTTTGAAAAAAAAAAAGATCATCATTTTTTCTATATTTTTTAAAAATAATATATGTTTAATTATGTTTCGTTCATTATTTTACATATATGGGTACAATATTTTTCATATTCCAGAAAAAATTTTATAACATGTGGTATGTAAATGAAAAAAAAAAAAGAATACAAAATTATATAATGTTCAGTAAAACAACGTAAAAAAATATTCTGAGTTTAAAATTACATTTGTAACTTTAAAGAATGCGTGAAGTATCATTATAAGACATAGAAAATGAGAATGGCAGTTAATAATGAAGAATAATTTATGGACATTGCTTTTATTTCTTTTTTAAACTTGCAGTGGGTGACATTTGATGTTACTATATAGAGTTTTAACAAATATAAATTCTTTAATTAAATTAAAAAAGTGGTAAGAAACAAAAGTATTATCCCAATAGCATATATTGAAAGGAAAATTATTCGTTGTGTCCTTGCAGCGTAATGGACTTATATTCCAAAGTTCGTGGATTAGAATCCCACCTGGGGTGGCCTAGTTTCATAGAAATGTGGTTTCTCATTTACTTATTACAGTAAATAACATAATTATAATAATTATATTTATTTTTATTACAATATTTAATATTATTAATGATTATATTTAATATTATCAATAATTAGTATTAATATTATTGATAATTATTATTAATTATATTTATTACTATTATATAATACTTTTTTAAATATTTTACTTATTAATTATCTTTATTACAATAATTATGTTTAATTTATAAATGAACAGTAACAACAAACAAAAAAAAGTTTAACACTATACATAAAAAGGAAAATTGCTAGGAAAATCGCTTTCTATTGTGTCACTTAATAGTGTGATTCTGTCATATGTATATAAATATTTATATTAATTGTAACTATTTATTAAAAGTAATTAAAATAAAATTTTTCCTTGTTGACTTTAGTAGAAATTAATTTACTCTTTTTATATTACTTGATGTAATATATGTTTTCTTAGAGTTGTTAGCAAAGGAGCAAATTTTTTCAATTTTTTACCAGATTTCTCAATATTTTAAAAGTAATTTTTAATTTTTTTGTTTACTGTTTTTTTATACTTATTTTAACATGCTGCATTTTTATAGTTTTGAAACATGCTTACTTAAAAAATAACAATTAAATAATTATTTAAGTCATATTTTAGAAAATTGTCTCTGGTTCCAGTCGGATACCTTAGATGGGGTGCTTGTAGCTCCACTCCGAACTTGCAAATCATGTTGCTTTAAATGAGTGCTGTAAAGTTTATGAGCGTTATTTGTCGGTAAAATTTGACAGTTAAGTCGATGTTAGTTACGAATGTTTTTAAGAAGATGAGGAAGTCATTATATCAAAAACTTACTGAGTTTGAATTGGGTCGCGTGTAATAGAGCTACGATGAGATGGATCTTCTTTCCGCTATATTGTTGAAGGATTTGGGCGGAATATATCCACTGTGCATCATTGTTGGGACCAATGGTTTCAGGGATGGTACTTCCTCTAAAAGAACAGGTTTCAGGTGATCACGTAGCCCTTGTGAGGTGGGAGGACCTCCGTATTCAGCGTACAGTTGTGGTGCATCCTACTGAGTCTGCGGCAGAAATGCGAGCTGCAGTTGGTACCACAGTGACACAACAATTATTAGATTTCGGTTCGTTCAAAGACAGCTCAGAGCCAGACGCCCTGTAAAGTGAATTCCACTGACTCCAAGTCATTGCCATTTGAGATGCCATTGGTGTCAAGTAAGAGTTCATTAGAGGATGAAGTGGAGATCTGTTGGGTTTTCTGATGAAAGAAGGTTCAGTGTGTTAGTCAGAAGGAGGCCAGGCCAACACCTGCAACCAGACTGCCTGCATCTTAAACACACTGGATCTGCACATGGTCCATTTCCTTGGCTATTTCCTATGGCATTAGGACCACTATCGTGGTTATCCCAAACACACTGACTGCAAATTTGTACGTCAGTCTGGAAATTCAACCTATAGTGTTGTAATTCACGAACGGCATTCAAAGGAGAATTTCCCAACAGGATAATGGCCGCCGTTTCCACGCTGTTGTAATGCAACCTCATCTACAAAGAGTTGATATGTTATATTGGCCTGCACGATCACCATATCTGTCTCCAATTGATTACTTACTGGATATCATTGGAAGAAATTCCCAGGATTATCCACAGCAAGCACTGACCATACCTGTTTTGACACAACAAGCTTGAAACCCAATACCACAAAGTAACATTCGGCACCTGTATGTCATAATGCATGCATGATTGCAGGCTTGCCTTTAAAATTCTTGAGGTTACTATGGTTATTAATACAACCGCATTTCCCATTTGAAATGCATTTTATTGAGTTTAAATTAGCCTGTTATCTTGAAAATTTAATCCATTAAACAAATGTTAACTATGGTATTGTCGAAATTTCATTGCTCTATAATAATTTTTTCTTGGTCTTGGTATTTTTTCCCGTCAGTGTAAATATTTATCTTATTTTCTGTACGTGATTTGGTTCTGTTTATTTTTTTTCTCTCTTTTCGATTTCTATGCTATGAGGAAAACCAAATATGGCTGATCGTATAAATCTAGTAAAGATTTACATAAAAATAGTAATTGATTTGAATTGCTTAATTTATGATAAAGACTAATCCTAAATAGTAAGAGTCACAGTTATCGAAGAATACAAAATAAAGCATACCATTCATCACCATTTAATAAATAAAACTAAATTGAACTAAACTCAGTGGTACAACAGCCCATGAGAACCAAGACCTACTGTGTACATCTCAGTAAAGGCGACCATTGAGCGCTGAGGTGCATGAGCAAATGTCCCGATCAGGTGGTCAGGTTGAAGCGAAATCCCAGTGTTTAGTCCCCAAGCAAGCTTGGTACTCATTTATCCACCCAATGAAGGGATGAAAGGCTGATTCGCCCTAGCTCAGCAAAGGATAGAACCCAGAAATGTGATGTGGAAGTGCGATACCCTACCACTCGGTCACTGGGCTTCATAAGATAAATTAAATTCATTAATATTAATTTTGTTAACAAATTTTATCAATAAACTTTTTTAGTAACTAATACTTCATATAGAATATTTGTTTAATCTTTATAATCAGTAAAATTTAAAGCATCGTTTTTATAATCCTGAGATTACTAACAAAAAGTGTATAATACTTAAATAAAAACTCTAATTTTTGAGAAATTGTGTGGAAATAAAATCCTGGAGTAAAGTACAGGACACTTGAACAAAAATAATTCTCTCTTAATAAATTTTTTTCTCTAAAAACTATACAAATGAGACAATATTAGTATAAAAACGTGCATATTAATATATATAAAACTTTTTAAAAAGCCACTGTTCCATGATGAAGCAGCTTATTTTGAGACTTTTCTCCTTTTGAGTATATCAGTTTTTTCTGTTCTTACAGATTCGGTTCAAAATGATCAAAGAAAGAAAAAAAAATAGTTTGATAAAAGCGAAAACCGCTGGGGTTATTAGTGAAGAAAAGCTCAGCTTTGAAAAAAAAAACCCTTATGAGAAGAAAGTCCTCATTACATTTTGAGCTTCTTGTAGTGAAAAGACGTAGGTTTCATTCTAACACTGAGTAAAACACTTCAAAAACATTTCAAAAGTTTTCATGGACACATGCTTTAGTTATTCTTTCATAGTAAAATTCAAACTTATATTTTTTAAAATGTTTTTTGATAGTGCACATTTGTTTTATTTGAACTTTTACAGAACAATATCTTTGATGATATTCTGTAAGAATGTTAATTTTTTTTTAAATCTTAAAAAACTTTCTATAATTTTAAAACAAGACATGTCTTTATTACGGTTGATGTAAGACTAATTTTAGCAACTCATCAAGAGTTGATAATCGTTAATCCAAAAATGTTCTATTTAGACTGTGAAGAATTTATATTAAAAGAGTCATCACACTGAAAAACAAGTGTATTCTAACGAAAATTGTTATTTAAAAAATAAAAAAAAAACAAAAATGAAAAATTTCAGTTTCCCCCCAAAAAAAGTTTTTTTCCAATGAAAGAAAAAGAATTTTTATAGAACAAATTTTACAAACGGTTTTTTTTTCCATACCCATTAAAATTCGTTGTTTAAATTAAAAATTTGTTTTTAAATTAAAAAAGATTCCAAAAGGGCAATAAATTTTGTATGTCAAATAAAGAGTTTTTTTGATTGAAAAACCGAAAGGATTACATCAAAAAAAGACGAAGATAAAAGCAAAAAAAAAACCTGCGATTATAAAAAATTTGGCGAAAAGTACATATATTTATACTTTAAAAAAAAATCCAAATTTTATATACAGAAATGAAAATAAAAAAATTTTTGTAAGTTTCAGATAATGCATACTGGAGACTTAAACAGAATTATGTATAAAGTAAAAAAAAACAGCATAAAATGAAAAAAAGGACATTAATAGGGTATGTGATATCCCCTCATCTGTATGAAAATTTTTAAAAATTTTTCCCTGACCATTTTTTTAATTAGCTGGTAAACCACCGTAGAATTAAGCAATCGCCATTCTTCGTAGAGCAGTTTCCAACTCAAAAGAACGACTGAGGGGAAACGCGAAGATACAGCACGGATGACAAAACCCAAAGATTTTAAAGGGATTCAGGTAGTCATCGACAAATGTCCCCCTCTATGGGGAAGTTTCGCCCATTAAAACAAAAGTAGGGTCAACTGTTGCAGCCTAAAACCCTCACAATGGGTTCTAGGATTCATCTCAAAAACCGGGACAGCCGTCACGGGCCCTATTTAAAGAGGGGAAGGCTTGGGGGTTATTAATGAAACCCCTGCTCAAAACCATAATGCTTCCGCCCGCAATGCATGATGTTCGGTGATTTTTTGGGGGTTGATTTTGTTTTCCCTTATTTACGCCACATCCATATACGCTTATCTTTCCGGTTTTGGGAAAAAAATCTTGACTCATCAGAAAAACATGACATTGCCTCAGTCAGACATACACAGTCCAATTGCCATGTTTCCGGCACCACCTTTAATCGTCCCCCCTTTGATTGACGGATAGAGGAACAAAAACCGGAGGTCCCCGGGGCATACAGTCCATTCATATGGCCCCCCTTTTCCAAAGAACCTGTAACCATAGATGTCATACGTGGGGGAGGTCGCTCTGCGATTCTGTTTTGGCTACAATAGCAATATATTGATCTTCCGGGGGGATTGTAACCCTTGGGCGACCGCCCTACGGGTCTTGGGGACAAACGTCTGTATGATTTGTATATAATTGTTTCCATAAACTTGAAATTCGAATAATGAACGCCGAAGAAAAGAGCAACATCTGTGATCGGCTCCCCCTTTTTCAATGCCCCCCACAGCACCCCAAAAGACCAGAATCTTCCATTCGTTTTCTGGAAGTCATATAAACACTATGTCTTGAAAAAAAAACTCCGAAAGTTTTAAACACCTTCTATCAGCACTTAACAATCAACTTTCTGAAACCCCCTTCATAAAGCGGGCTTCTTATAAGACTGCCTTTTGCATATTTTTGACAGGGAAAAGCACGATTGGCTGTTCCCTTTAAACATATTTCTTAACCACCACCCTGAAGTGAATTGCATCATCTTCAATCCTGATCGTTTTTGGAAATTAGCATTTTCCTCTCCGTGCTTAATTTTTGGGAAGTAAGTGTTTCAAACCTTGTTAGATCAATAGTCTTAAAACCATTTGAATCATAAAATTTTTTGGGGAAAATAACGGGTGAGGGGGAACCATCGCCCATTCTTAGCAGAATATATCCTATAAGTATTTGAATTAGATCAACTTTAAATATATATTTTTAGGAAAAAAAGGGAATTTTTTTGCTAAAGAGATTTTTAAATTTAAAATGAATGCAACAACCCCAAATAGCATTGATTCGTGTTTGGGCCTTTTCATTAAATTATATTTAAAATATATATATGTCAGGGTTTTGGAAAAATTTGGGGTTCAAAAATTTAAATAAGCAATAAATTTTTAAAAAAAGGGGGAACCCTTTTCCAAAGCAAGAATTTTTGGGGGAAAGAAGCCTATTTAAAAAGGGGGGAGCAATTATAAAAAAGGGAACCCCATACTCGGAAAAAGGGTTTAGCTGGTGATTTTGGGCCGAAGTATTGTTTTAAAGATTATACGGTTGCGCGCCAAAGGGAGTTGAGTTTTTGGATTTTTCGTTAAAAAAGTTATTATATAAAAATGCCTTCCCCCAATTCTAACCCTTAGGCCCGGGCCTTTTTTTTATATAAAATATATGGGTATTTAAATTTGACAAAAAATTTAAAATTTCCCAATCTAGCACTTAACTTGTATTTTTCTTTTATGTTCAAGTATCACATTAATCACCCATTTATTTCTTCAAAACATATCCAACCACAAACACTTTTACCCGATCGTTTTAAATGTTAAACCCCCCTTTAAAAACCCCACCCATGCTTTTTTCCCCTCTGCCTTAGCGTCAAAAAAATTTTAAATTTTAACCCCAAAAAAAGATCCTTTTTTAAAAAAAAAACCCCCATTTTTGGCTCCAAAACATGTCATATATATATATATAATAAAATAAAATAAAAAATCAAGTGAATAAGTTAAAACCCACAAGCCAAAAAAAAATTGGGTTTAAAAATAACAAATGTGATTCCCAAAAAATTTTTGGGCTAAAATGGGGACCTTTTTTTTAGAGTTTCCCCTAAATTTAGGCTATCGATTTAGCTTTAATTTAAAGCTTTATGGATCCGCCCTTCCCCCTTTTTATATATATATATATATATATATATATATATATATATATATATATATATATATCTGTAATGTTTTCAGTTGCAATGCCTACTTAGGTCAATAAAGAAAAATTATGTTTTAGTTACTTTTTATTAAATAATTGCATCTAATATAAATATGTACATACATATGACAAAATCACAATATTAAGTGGAAAAACACCTTTTAAACTAATATTCAAAACTTCTTAACCATATTCAATTTGTAATTACATTTTCTAATAAAGTTGAATTTTACAGAAAAGAATTTAGCTTAAAACCAGCGTAGAAGAAAATCTGACATCTAACTAGCATATGGTTATTCAGGTTAAGTTAAATATTTATCAAAATTAAACAAAAGCTGTTTCATCCAGTAGTGCTGTCATCTGGAGGAATAATATCGACTGGAATATATATTTTTTCAACTATAATTAATTAATTGAATTTATTTACTTAATTAAAATATTTAATATTTGAAAAAATTGAATTAACATAAAATGTCCTCCACTACAATTTAAAAAAAATATTTTGAACTTGATTGGATGAATAAAATGTATTTTACTTACGATTGAATTTTTAAATAAGATATATAATATATATACAAAGTCAGAATGTGAACTAATAGTAGGAATTGAAAGAATGACATTTTTTTTTTCTATAGTCCAGAAATAAAATGAGCCTGGAAGAATTTAAAGTTTTATAAAATAAACATATTTTAAAAACCATATGTGTATTATTTTCTTGACATTTAATTAGTGTTGATGCTATCTTTGCATATGAAGGTGGTTGGAAATTAAAGGGCTCATCTCTAACTCATGTACTACATCAGGGATGCCAATTGCCCGTTTGCCAATGATGGCATGCAAAACAATACTTTGGGCCCGCTACCGAACAAAACGTTTTGCATTTTAGTTCAGAATAACAAAGTTCACTATGAAGTTTTACGAAGAATCGTGAATGATCTGAATGAGGGGTGGCGGAGAGGACACTCTTTTGTTATTGCCTTACCTTAGTTATGTTGTGGACTAACAATTGCAAATGATGCAAAGTGTGTCTGCGCAAAGCACAGTAAATTTAGTTGACTTAATTGTATTTTAAAGTTTATTTGTATTTTATCTGCGATTTTTAACCTTTATTTAACAGGGCTAATCCAGAGAAAAAAACAATAAGTGTAAGATATTAAGAGTAAAAGAAAATTTTAAACAGACCGAGAACATAGCATGATTAATAAAGGCGACAAATCGGTGTGTACTTCATGTTCTGGGACAGTTATACGTAAAATATCATCTGTAAAACTCATTACGGATATATTTAACTGTTTATGAAGTTGAATCATGATATTTTAACCATATTTTCATCTGCCTATGGCTGCGAGTCATTATTTTCAGAGATGAATAACATTAAAACTCTTTTAGAAACCGTTTGGCAGATGACTCCAATTCAGCATGCATTCTGCGAAAAATAATATTTTACAATGAAAAATGTGTTTTTTTCGTGCAAATAAAGAGTTTTGTTTATTATTATTTCTAATGATCCCAAAGCAAAGTTATTTGACGTCACGTCTATTCCTCACTAAGCATTTCTTTAGAAAAAATGGCACGTTGATCCACGCAGGTTCGCCACTCCTGCGCTACATAGTTAGTTATATTGATTTCATCATACCCTTTCGTGGAGTACTGCTTTTTATCTAATATTATTGAATCAATTGTAGTTTTAACCAAAATGAAAACTAGTATTCACGCATATTGTCCTGGAGATACATCTCAAAAATTGTTACATATGTGATATCTATTTAATAGTTCTGGAATTTTAATCTATCGACTATTTAATTTCTTTCAAAAAATTGCGTCATTCTTATAAAAAATCTTCTAAAACACTGTCAGGAAAACAAATTCATTGTTTGCTCCTTACTTATAAAAAATATCTATTCAACTCATTTTAACGTATTTTATTTATTATCGAATCAATGTCAAACGAATCAATGATTCGTTCTTTAAGGGATTCAGAGAGCGAAGCAAAAACAAATAGAATCTAGTTGAATATCTTTTACACAAAGAACGACTCTCAAAGGGACGGAGAGTAAATAAGACCGTTCTAAAGTGCATTACGTCTTCATAATGGCTGGTTTTCTTGCCCTTTTCTTTCCGAAATGAATGAAGGACATAAATTTATTATTTTCCACCTGATGGCCACAGAAATAGGAAAAAGAACAAAGACAGGACATTTGTCGTGAATCCACGAGACGGGAATCCACGATCCGTAAAACCTGGTTAGAATTCATCTCACTCTTTTTCATCTCACCTTATTTTTCAGTTCTGCTTCATGGAATTTTTAAGAAATGTTGAATGGAAGTTTTGCTTTACTATTACATATATATATATATATATATATATATATCCTGAAATTCTTTTCAGAATTTTTCTCCAGGATAGATCTACGTTTCTTTTTATTCTGATTTAATTCTTTTTCACTTTAAAATAAATGACTATGGAATATATTTTTGAAGAACAATTTTTTAATTGACATAAAAATTAATCTTGTGCACTTCAATTTGTGGCAGCTCTATCCACTTCCTTCTGACTAACAATTCCTCTTGGAAAATCTTTGGTCCTTTAAAACTATTTTATTTTGCAACGCACCCTCTAAAGAAGAGAATGTGATTATGTAAATAAGGTCACCATATGTAGTCTAAGCTTTTAGGCTAAAGTGATAGAGAGATAGAAATAGGATAGATTGCTAGTGGATCAGTGATTAATTAAATTTATAGTGTAACGCAGATATTCGATAATTGTAATAATTAAAGTGGCGATTGGTCACTAGATATTAAATAGAAATTAGATAGATAGGAAGATATTGTATTCGAACCTGAAGTAAGTCTACTGGTATTTAAAGTCTTCTCATACTTCGCGTACCTCGTTATTTAGCTTTGTATGGCTTCAAATTGGCGTATTTCTTAGCTTTGATTGGTTGAACTTGTATTGTTAGGTGCGTTATAATGAATTATCTAAGTTTGAACATGGCTATTCTTCCTTCCCTTCCTCTCACATCTCTATGCGCGGATCTAAGAACCTTACAATTTGAATTTGGAAGTCCGCGGTATTTAAAAAACTTCTTACATTTGACATACTATGAAATGACAAGAAATAATATAACAATTATATATTATATGTATTTTTGGTTGCTACAAAAACGTTTTAAATTTAAACTTTAACATTAAACAACATGTTGTGACGGATCTATAGGCATCCTCAGACTAATCCTCTTGGGGAATCTTTGTGCTAGCATTCGCGTTTAATTCACAACCATCCCTCTGATGAAGAAACCGTAATATTCAGATTAGTTCGACTATTTAAAGCCAGAGTTTTGTATTTATAGCGAAGGAGGTAGGATGCAGCTATATTCGCTACGCAGGTAAGATTGAACAAGGTTTACTTTCACATGTAAAGATTAAGAAAGGTGTTTTGCTACTGTGTTGAATTTGTAGATTTGGGGTTAGGAATCAACGAAACGTTGAGTTAAATGAGTTCATTCCACATATTTGCTTAGTAATCATTGTTTTCTCCATGCTACTCATTTGACATTCATTTTGGGAATAGATTGTTGTTAGTTAGTTTGTTTGACTAAATAAATAATTGTGATTATGGAATTCTCTGGTTCTGCTTTCGTTCCTCTCACACTCTTAGGTAGGCAACACAGTGAGAGAGAAACTTCGGGAAGAAGTTTCTCACAATATAAATATTACTTTACACAAATATCTTTGGATTCGTATTGAATCCCACAATATTCATCTTAATAGTATTTATATATGCGAAATTATAGATCAGGATTTTTAAATTTTTGACACACTATCAAATTACAAGAAATATAATAAAAAGAATCTATTCTATGTCTGTGTTCTGTTGCTAGGAAGACGTTTTAAATTTAAACTCGAACATTCAACAGAATGTAAGTATTACTTCACACAAACATCTTTGTATTCGTATTTGAATCTCCTATATTCATTTTATAAGTATTTATATATATATAAATACAGGTTAAGATTTTAAAATTCTTTTTAAAGAGAATTTTCTTAGAGTTAAAATTTATAACCTTATTTACTCTGGAGTCAAACATACATTTTTGATCCCTGTACTTTCATAAAAGGTACAAAATCAGAAACTCGGAAATTAATGAATGCCAATTTTGAAAGAAATAAAATGATGCAAAGCACTTTTGTCTAATTCAAAAACAATTCTGAAAGCTTATAAACATTTATCCACAAAATCAAAGAATATTTGAGAATTGTTTTCAATACATCCAGGTTATAGGAGGAATATTATATTCTAAATCTTATTTTTAAATCATAGCTATATTTATTATAAAGCTGTCGGTAAAAGTTTTAGAGCTTACTGCCGCAGCCATAGCATAAAATACTTTCACTTTTATTGCGTAACTTACGTCAGTTTATTTTCCTTGTAGGTCATCAAACGATTCCAATTCTTTAAAAACCTTTTTACCTAAGGTAGTAGAAATTTAAATCATTTTCTTAAGATTCAAATAATGTATCCTCTTATTTTTATTATCATGTTAAAAAAACCTGGAAAATATTTTAAATTCACTTATTTTTAGACGTTTTGTTTACTACAAAGTTTCCTGAAATATAATTCCTGGTTAAACTAATGGTAAATACTAGAAAAAAACCTTTTTTTCTAAACGTAATATACGAGGTATGATCAGAAAAAAAAGGCTATAAGCCGCAGCTTTAAACATATTGGGGAGAAATTTTTGCCCCCAAAAGAACAATTTGACTATTTCCCCATCAGCTGGTTTGGGGAAAAGGGGAAAGTTCCAGATGGTTCAGGAGATTGAAATGGAAAAGACTCTTAAGAAATTGGTCCTTTTTTGGGAATGCGGCCCCGATTTGATTTTTTTGGGAAAAAAAAACGTCCACCATTCAGTCAAATATGGGCGTTTATTGAAGAAAATGAACAGACAAAGCAGAGAAATGGGTCACTTTTTTTTCCCGGAACGGATGATGAAAACGGCAATGGACAGGGAGCAGCTGGCAAAGTTCTTCAATGACAGAAATCAACACAGTACCAATTGAAGAACTCTGCGTGAAATCTCGTCAGAACTGGGACTGCTTTGTTGTAGCGTGCAAATATCTTTTGGGTGTGCGCAATTTTCCGGCAGGCGGGAAAAAATCCCCGAGCACTTTGGTGAACAGGATGATTCCACCAAGATGGGTTAAGCAAGTTGGCTCTGCGTTTTGATAAATTCCTAAATAGACTATGATTATGTGTCATAAGGCACGTACGCCTCATAATTCCCTTTTGTATTTTTTGCCTAATGTTAATAAATATTTCTTTATTCGACTTGTAACTTTTCTTTTGAAGTGATAACTTTTATTGGCACGTTTTTCTAGAGAGTGAACTTGACTGAACGTCATGCTCAGGAATGTAATGCTAATTCGGCTTTTTTGGCTTCAGTCGAACATCATACCCCTAAAAAATAAAGGAGTACCGTTTTTCCCCTCCAGCCATCCTACCCTTTCTAAAACGCGCTTTGTCTCCCCACCAATAGACAGTAACAATAAAGTTCCCAGCTTCGATCTAAGTGCCCCCCCCCCGCGCCACCTCTTTCTACTTAAATGAATGTGGGATCAATTTTAATCCTAGTTGAAGCAGGAAAATGAAACGTAATATTTTTTTAAAAAATAGACTTAGAGAGAAAGAAAAATCTTACACTAGAGTTTCACATAAAATGTAGAAAAAGGACAATTTTTTATAGAAGTAAATAGTATAATTATCATTAGCAATATTGCAGTGATCGTAAGAATAAAAATATATTTTTCTTATAAGAATCGGAATAACGATGAAAAAATTGTTCTTTTAATCACATTACTTAAATATACTTTGATTCTAAAAAGAAAATTAAAACAATTAAAGATTTAATATATAACAAAATCTAGTGTGTATACAGGTATTAAAAAAAGTTACACTAAATAATTTAAATACAAGAAAACAAAATATAATTAAGAAGACTTTCCTTGCAGCAGCACCAGATATTTTTGTACAAAACTGCCATACAATGACAAAATACCTAGTATAAGCCAGAGATTATGTGATATAAATCTTCTGATTAAATCCGTTTTTAAAGGTTTTGACCTAGATTCCTCTCTTCCCAATCAATCTCTTCTTACCGGTCTTACTACCCCTTTGCTTAAGTTAATTCATGGATATAATTGAATATTATCAAATTACAACCAAAATTACCAAAACCGGATCAAGTCATCTGAACAAATTGTTATGAGTTTAAGTAGGAATTTTAAAGTAGATTTTTCAAAAGACAAATTAAAACCTTTAGTTAATTTTTTTTAAAATCAAAATCCAGTTTAATTATGCCAAATGATCCAAATGAAGCACGAGGATGTACGGAACAACGCTTAACGAAGTTTTTTTTTTAGATATTTAAATAAAATTTTGAATCTTAGGTATTTACAACCTATTTCAGCTACCATAAACCTATTGTTTCCTGCTTAGAATACAATTAATTCCAAAATATGATTGTATATTTAGCACAAAAATATTACTTTATGAGTACAGACATATGAATAAACAATTTTATAGGACAATCCTAATATCCTCTTGTTTTTTATTATCTTAACTAATCCCTGAAATATCATTACAAAATTTGAAGTAATCACTTCTATCATGTGGTCATAAGCACACACACTTTTTTTCAACCCTCGTAGATAACGAAATTAAGTTATTAAATTTTTCAATAAACAATTTATTTCATAGAAAAATTAATAATAAAAATGAGTTATATTATTCACTACTATCTTTGATCCCTCACTAATATTCTGGCAGAAGGTGAATCCTAGATCATTCCCCTGAAAGTTTTAAAGAAAAAGGTCTTTTTTAGATGACAAATATCAAAGATGCGGTGACATATTTTGTTTAATGGATACTTAAAATAGTGTAAATAATTTATATCTTGTTGTGTGATACGTTTATATTACTTTCTGTTTTATTTATTGTATGTTAAAATTTTAATATTCGCAAGCAATGCCGTTCCTTTCTTTATAATAGCAACTCAAAGGAAGCTGGAAAAATTATTGTCGATAGAGCCAAATTGATATCAATTTCGGTGACTATATTGAAGATTTGGCGAACATTCTTGGGAGTTGGTGACCGTATGGAGGCTATTGAAGATTCCTGGATTAATCTGCTAATATCACAATGTATGACGTAAGCGGCTTTTTCGAGAAAAAGTACAGTTCGTAAATATGTAGTCTCTCACCGAAACTAGGATGTGTATCGCCTTGACCGTTGAAGAGTTGACCTGCGTTGAGTTCGGCTGTTGAATAGGATGAGAGAGTGCTTGTGAATAATCTTTAATATACTTGTATTTTACCACTAATAGTGGTATTTGAGTGTTGTAGAAGATAAGAATACCTTCTAAGGTTTATTCGGCTCTAATGTATCATAAATTTTAAGAAATGTTCTTCGACAAAAAATGTTCTTCTCTCCTGAAGAGCAGTCTTGCCCTTTGAGACAGATATCATAAAATCCTCGAACCCTGATCTACGTAGCAATACTTTGGGCTAAAAGAGATGGTCAAGAGTCAAGTTGGCACCGTAGAGAAGTTAAACCTCCCAAACTTTCCTGTGATTTCTTAACGACTGATAAAGCCCTTGCAATGAAAGGCAATTGGACGATTATGCCGATGGACGATTCTAAGACTTTTCGGCAGATTGTCAAAAGAAAACAATAAAAGGCGACATAGATGTTTTCATAAGGAGGTACGTCAATGTAGGAAATTATATTTCATGAATATTACAAAATATTTAATAAATAGCATATAAAATATACATGCTTGTTACATAAGGTTAAAATTTTATAACTTCAAGGTAGTTTACTATGAGGACACTTTATGCGTTTTTATTTAATATTAATTTCAAAACGAAATAAGATAATATTAAAGCTAAAGCTAATATTTAACAACCTAATAATTATATATTAAGATTTGAACTCTCTGAAGTGGCATATTTCTTCTTAACCCTTTGTCTGCTGGTGATTGTACTTATAAATACTCCTCACTTTAAAAACTACCTAGAAAACCCATTCTTCGAATATTGTAAATGACAATATATTTAGATGAAACACTATTTAACTTCCACTTTTCCAGGATTCATAGCAGCACATGTTCTATGAGGAGTATTTTGGTGAGGGGAGAGGGCGAATTATTTTAAAATAGGAGTTGTATTTTCAGCTCAAGTTTTAATCGGATTGCGAAGATTGTCCTTTTTGTTCCGAAAAAGGAGTTGATGTCAAAAGGTAAGTGTCTTATTTTTTTGTGTTTTAGGTAAGATCATAGAAAACACTTTCATTATTTATTTTAAGTGAACAATGTATATACTTAATTTTAGAATTGAATAACTTTGTGTTACTTATACCGATAATACACTTGATGTTACAGCAATAACTTCGATATTTTTTGATCATGAGCTTATTGTTTTTGTTGGGTTTTAGCTTCATTACTGTAGTGAAATAGAGTTATGCCTTTTCAGCATTTCTTTTTAGCTTATCTTGCTTATTTTGCTTCTTCATTTTTTATTCTGATGTTTTTAAAAAATTTAAACTTTGAATTTGAGCTTGTTCTTTTTGCCGTACAATTCAGGGAAGTATTTGCTCCTTGTTCAAAAATTAGAAATAGTTTAATTTCTTTAAAAGTGTAACTGAGGTTTAAAAATAACAAGATATTTCAAGGTGCTATATTTTTTTTTTTTGAGTGTCTGGAAAAAAGAAGCTTATGATGCTTTTGATTTATTACAGAATCTACCATCCGTAAGCAGTGATGCACTAAGAGATGGTTCTTCAGAAGAAGAATTCCCAGCAAATTATCTGCTGGAATTTTTGTTAGATTCTTAAGAAGACGATCAAGTGACTGAAAAGACTCAAGGAGCAAAAATTCATGTTCAAAAACATGCAGTATTTTCTACATCAGGGTATAATGCTTTAACAAACATTTGATGAAACCTCAATCAAAATGCATAACGTGTTATAAAATTTTGTATATTAATGAAAAGAAAAATTATTTCTTCGAATATCATCAAATTAAGTTTTGTAAAAACCGTTTTTATGGGGGGGAAAAAATAACATTTTAACATTTTATAATTTTCGAAATGAAATACTCTGTTCTGTAAGATATTAGCATTCTCTGATTTTTAAGCATCTGTAAGAGTTAAAATTTCGTTAAAAAAGTCATAGGGTAGTTTTGTATTACGAGAATTTTTTGAATATCCATGTACTGACGGTATTTTAAAGTATCAATTTAATTAACCCGCGATCACTCGCGCGGGGTGTTCTGTACACCCCAGCAACAAGAAAATCCTCCCAGGATTGTAAAAAGAATGCGCAGAACCCCGATTTTTTTCTGTAGCTGCACATTTTAGGTCATTGAACCTTCAGGCTTGATACAACCCCTCTTTCTCGAACGATTGGAATGTAATGACCTTCAAAAATTTATCTGGGGGGCTGAGAACTCCCGCGAGAAGTTGAGCCTTTGTATACAGTCGTCTCTGAATGTTTGGAGAATGATTAAAATATTATTTTTATACTTTCTACTATCATTATCTCATTAATTCTAATGTATATTTATTACTGGAATATACGTTTTACTGGTTTATGAAAAAATATAAAATTATGTGTTTTAAAATGAAAATTTTGTATGTTTAGTTTAAATTAATGTTAGTCTCATTTGTATGCCATAAATTTAACAATTTTATTTGCATAATACAAAGAAACATCTTGTACTTTATAAATATGTATCATAATGACTTAATTTTATTTTCATAATTAAATACACGTGTTAAAAGTTTGGGGTGTTCTCTACACCCCGCGAGTGACGACGGTAGCAAAAACAGGCGCGAGTGACCGCGGGTTAATTAGCTCTCACAGATTAAATTCCCCAAAGTTGAGTATTTTTTAATTGTGTATATCCCTTAATTATCAATGTAGTGATTAAAAAAGAAAAGAAAGAAATATTGCATGAAAAATAAAGCAGTAAATCATAATGCGGTAAATAAAGAGTTAAGAATAAAATCTGCGCTAATTTTTGGTTTTATTAAATTCAGAAATTAGTTTCCAGTTTACTCTATAAATTTAAAATCAATCATCCATGATTCTGTAAGCGTAAGTGCAATGCATTAAATATTTTGTACGATGATAAACTCATATGTTATTAGTGAGTACATAAAATATTTCCAGTGAAGTCACAATCTTAGTAATCAAGTTATTCCAAGCTTATTATTGTTTCCTTATGCAAAGTGACACTTGGATAAAGGCTGTCCCCACCTTACAGCATGCTTGTTTTTTTCACTGAAATTGAAGTACATTCAATAATGAAGAATCTCTGCAGAAAAAGTAGAAAAAGAACGATCTAATTAATGTCAGTGTTTCCATTAAAATAATTGACTACATTAATGGCGTACAATTAATTTCAGAAATTCGTAATAATGTTGCTATTATTAAGAAACATGTATGTCTTCAAATGAACGGTAATTATTTAATTGGCGTGTAACTCACTTTACACATGATTTTTACTATAATCATGCTCTATAAATAAACAAAAAAAATTTTAAAATCTGAAGACACAATAGAAACATTGTTTCATTATTTTCTGTCATTAGTAGTTTGTTAAATTTTAGAAAAAAAATGTTAACTGCTTTTTTGCATAACGTAGTTTATTTTTTCAGGTTTTCTTCGATATTTAATATGGTTCCATTTTAATAAATGTCAAAGAAAAAATTCTTATAAAAGCAATGTAGTGTAAAATCAATTTTATAAAAATACGGTTAATTTCTATAAAATATGCTGTTTATGAAAATACCAAACTTTGTGTGTTTAAAAATTACTAGATAAAAATTATATTACACATACATATTCAGAATATATGTATTTGCTTTTCAGTGAATCTTGTACTGCGTTTCCTGTTATTATGAACACACTGGGTTTCATCTAAAATTTAACATTAGTGAAAGAGAAATGAGCACAAAAACATAACAATTATTCCAAAATAATTTTTATATTATAATAATAATGAATAAATTGTGGATGAAAAATGATTCGTTTTAGGAAATTTAACAAATCAAAAAAATTTTAATATGGTTTATTTTTTTAATGTTCATTCCTGTAAGAAATTTATTTTTCTAGGGAAAAAAAATAAAGCAAAAAGCATTGAAACGATTATATTTATAATAAAAAGAGTTTTGATTTTTACAAACACATTCACACACACAAACACAAACCCACTCTCTCTCACACACACATAAGCTGTACAACGCTACAGAAATTTACAATATACTTACTTTGTAACAAATGTCAATAAGTTAAAACACACGTATTTATTTCTTATGATATAACTTTTCTTCTTAAAATATTGTTAAGAATCGGCAGTTTCGAAAAGAATTATGGTACCAAAATGCTTTTAAATCTAAGAATTAATGTAAAAAACTTCTCGAGATTAAATTAACTCTTATTCTTACATAAAATATCTCATTTTTTTATTTAATGAGTAATTAAATTTATTTATGTACTCAATTGCAAAAATTGTTTATTGAAGCGCAGAAATTTTATTAAAAATAAATAAATAAAAATGTTATTTTAATTTTCAACGAGTTCTTTCCTAAGGAATCTAAAGGTTTTTGGTGTCGTTTATATTTGAATTGAAACACACATATTTTTTTAAATTTATATTTCCGTGAAAGTTATTTTAAGTGACATAATTTGTTAGAGAGTATAAATAGTTTGATGTTAGATTGTTTACCTAGTTAAAATGTATATAGAAACATTGCATATGCATAAAAATGTACACACTATTAAATTTTAGGCAAACACACTGAAGTTTTCTCTTTTGCCTTTTTAGTTGCGTAAATAGCTGGAAAAGAGAACAAATAAAATGTAATCAAGTTTCCTTTTTCGATAATCTAATTTAAATCCTCAGAGTTTTAAAAAGAAAAGAAACATTTCTACTTCTTATTCAATAACAGTATCAAGACAAATGCTTTATTCTACAAATACCTTAAAATGTACTCAATATACATATATCCAAACATTGAGAGAAAATTCACTTTTTTAATAATGCAAAATTCACCTAATGGACGAAAAGCAAAAGAAGTACATTGAATCTCACTGGTATTTGTTTTTGCAAAAAGATATTTAACGTGGACAAAAATCAGAAACACTAAATGTAATCATCTCAAAGGAATAACAAAAAAATTGGCAAAACTTATCTTCTCAAAGAAATAAGTTATTATAAACTAACCATGCAGGTTATTTGCTTGGATAATTTACAAAATCAACAATTGAATTGGAAGTATAGATATTTTTAATGAGATGAAATTTTAAAATAGTGCTTTGAATAACTTTATGAGACCTGTTTGTTGGATTTCAAGAAAAAAAAACAATTTAGTAAATAATAATAAGAAAAAACACATTCACATGAATAATAATAATAATAAAACCATCTGGATAAAAGTAGCTGAATTACACGGCGTTTACTGTGTACATGTGAGGAAATGTGAAAAAAATGCAGATAAAAAAGAAATTTTTATATAGAACTGGAACTCGAAAACTCGGAACAAATGTTTTTGCTTTAATTTAATATTTTATAAAAAAAAAAGTATATCTTGATATGAAATTAAAAGCATTAATTTCATATAAATTTCAAGCAAACACTTGCGAATGTACAACATGTTTTGCTTTTCCACTTGGTTTGTAGAATTATTGATTTTTTGATTTAGAGAAAAAAAATAGTAAGAACTAATTTTTTACAATCTATTTGTGTAGATGCATTTTAAAAAATAGCAACACATAAATGAAGTATTATACTTGGGTCAAAAATACTGTATTCTAAATATCCATAGCATTGGCGTGCTAGTCTTGAGTAGGTCCTGTATCATAGTTCCTTGAAGGACCTTGCTAGTGCCCCCTTAACAGCCAGAGTTTGGGGGCCCCGTATCATTGATACGACTGATGCGGCAGTAGCTACGCGACTGATCCATAAGGAAAATTATTATTTGCATTGATAAATATAGAAAATGTAATGCTATAAAAACCGTACTTTAAACTTTTAATTATTTATTCGTGTAGCATTTTAACAAAACTTTTTTCTTTCATTACTGTTTTATAAAAATATATTTTTAAATTTACTGAATTTTAACTACTGTTTTCTCCTATATACTCAAAATATGAATTCTGACCGAGGAGAACTGTTCATAAATACTGTGTGTGTGACTTATTTAAAATTAATAATCATTTAAGTTTTGTTATTATAAGGGGTATTCAAATGAGAAAATTATTCGAGGTGTATACTCATGAGATACGAAAGATCAGATATGAGGCAGATACATAAATAGAAAAAACAATATTTAATGAAGGAAATGCATACAAAAATTGTTAAACTATGTCATCCATGGAGTTTAGGCAGGTGTCTTATATTGATTAGGTAGGTTACGAATTCCATCCACGAAGAACAATGACAGTTTATCATGGAACCAGTTCAGAACTTCAAGCCTTTAAGTCATCGTCGTAAGGAAATCGTTGACCCATTTGGATATTCTTCACTGGTAAAAAAGCAACGCATCAAGTGTCTGGGTGTTCCGTTGAACATTGACGATGCAATCCGGCTCCTTATTAAAAATTAGCTAAAGTCTCATTTCAGTATAATCAGAAAGGTATATTTTAATTGTATTAAAAATTCAAGCATGTAAATATAACAGATATTGAGAAAAGGTACATCGAAAACAGCCAATTTAACATTGTCAGTATAGATAGAGAAATAGGTTTTTAACTCCCCTTAAGTCTACTATATATAGTCTAGGTTTTCTAACTAGCAATGAGGATTAAGAGAGAGAACGTGATAAGATAGAGTTCACTGCTACTGATTGGACATTATAACTCTTTCCATATAGAAATTCAAATATTTAATAGAGGAAAGATTTAAAGTGATGATGGTGACTATAGTCGAATTAGTATCAGATAACGAGAGAAAATAGATTTAATCCTACATTAAGAGTATTGATATTGATAGTCTTCGAATAATTCGTGTATCTTGCTATTGATCCACATTTTGAGAATATTTCCTCACGCTCAAATTTATTGAATCAATGCTGCTGTTTTCGTGAGATCAATAAATAGATTGTTTTCGATTATGTCTAATGTTTCTTCCCTTCCTCCCTCATTTCGAAATGGTCAAGAGAGAGGGACCAATTCCTCACAGAAGGAACGTGATATTCCTTTAAATGGGGGGGAGGGCACGCGATTATGAAAAAGATGAAAATAAAAGATTTTAAAAAAAGTACAAGGTAAACAAAAGAGTTCTTGTTGTTTTTGTGTTACCATTGAAAGAAGTGAGAATAAGTATGCCAATTGGTGTATGACGTGATTAAGAAACCGTCAGTCAAAAGTAGGAATATCAGTTGTTATAAACTCACCACTGCTCACATTCATCATTTGGAAACCGTACTGTAATGAAGCGAATCGGACGAATCGAAGGAGATCGTTCGGGGTTGTTTACTTACGACTTCAAAGTGGTCTTATCAGCCACTGTATCATGTCGCCGAATATGTCAAACGTTTGGGGATAGTGCTGTCAATGAACGTATGGAAGGCATTAGTTTCAAAAATTCAGGTCAGGAGATTTGTCCTTCTGTGATAAAGCTCGAACAAAACGACCAAAGGCCTTGGACGACGAAAGCCCTGCAGGCGGTCATTGAAGAGCACATTAGTTAAACGTGTGGTGAACTTTCTAGACAATTCAACATTTCCAGTGAAATGGTTAGACTTCATCTGTACCGCTTAGTTAAGACGTACATGCTGAGAAAGTGGGTTCCTCACACGCTGTTGGAAGTCCATAAGCAACAACGACTGGCAGCCTGTTTTTTGTTGCTTTCTCGCCACCACAGCGCATCCATATTCAATTGGGTGCTGACCAGAGACGAGAAGTAGGTCCTGAATGACACATCCAAGTGTTCCAAACATTGGTTGTCACCCCAGGATACTGTCCCGCACAGCGCAAGACCACCTATGAACCCACGCAAGATTATACTTTGTATCTGGTGGACTTGTCGTCAAGTGGTTCACTATGAGTTGCTACCAACGTGACAAACGGTCAGTGCGAACCTCTATTTGCAGCAATTGGAACGTGTACAACATGCACTGCATCAGAAGGAGCCAGCACTGGTTAATCGAAAGGGTGTACTGCTATTGCATGATAACGTGAGGCCGCATGTCGCGTGGGTGGACCAGGAATACGATACAGCGACTTGGTCGGGTGATTTTGTGCCATCCTTCTTACTCACCTGACCTTGCACCATCAGATTACCACCTCCTCCATTCTTTGGACAATCATCTTTGTAGTAAATCCTTGACTAATGAAGCAGACGTGTGCCAAGATCTCACGGACTTCTTTGCGTCCCACACTAGCGAGTGTTACGGCAAGGGGATTGAAAAACTGGAGACACATTGGCAGAAGGTGCTGGATGCCGATAGTGATTACTTCGAGGACTAACAATTGGTTTTCGCTGTTTGTATGTCATGTTCTTTGCGTTATTACCTGGTTTTAATTTACTAAAAGGAAGTAAAGCAAAATTCATTCTGACTTAATAAAAATTAAATACACATTTACTTTGTTATAATATATTTATAAATATATCAGTAGTTCACAATGTTTTTGATAATTAATTTATCCATATATATATTCCATCCTTATATTGATAGTTTGTATGGCTTATAGTTCAAGTCGTATTGTAACATTTACGTAAAAGTATATATGTATTGAGTTCAATACATTATTATTGTATGGGGAGGGTGGAGGTGCGATGAAATTACGATTGAAGATTGCGTCGTAAATATTCAGTAAAGTTTCAGGTAAAAAAATATATAGTAATATATAGTAAAGTTTCAGGAACAATGTTTCAATAGAACAGCAAAGCATATACAAATTATCGTTAAGACATATTGGTTAAGGTATCCGAACACGTTCGGAGTACTTTTTACAAAATCACATATTTAAACATTTTAAATACTTTTTTTAGGAGTCAATACCAATGAAGAATAATGTTTAACTAAAAATGATTCTAAAATAATTATCGCAATTTTACAAAACTCACAATTATATGTGATATTTTAGCAATACTTTTTAAAAACTTCAAAGCAATTAGATAAAAAAAGTAATAAACATATCAGTAAAATATTACTAAAACAAATTGGATGCATTTATCTAGAAAATGCATAAAATTTTAATGTTTTACTAAAATTTGAAATTTTTAGAGATGATTGAGTAAACATTACAAGAACTGTGACATTCTTTATGATACCTTCATTTAAATAACAAATCATAACTAAAAAAATATTTCTTCAATAACAAATATTTTAGCACATTATCTAGCAAATAACATAAATACCAGGTTCAAAAGGTTTACAGAAATACACGTGTAACACTTCGAGTTATCAGAGCTCACCATGATAGTTTTCGAGCAATTTTAATGCCCAATTCTGGTAGATCCAAAATCCACTTTTGGTTTTTTCTACTTCTGTAAAATTGACTGTAACTTGGCCCCTTTAGCTAGCACAGAAACAAAACAAAGTGTGTTTTGTACAGCCATAAGAGCTCTATTCAATAAAATATAAAACAAAATTATCTGTTTTGACAATTTAGTCATTTTCAACGAGGTCAGATCCCTTAAATTATAGAAACAATACCTACATTTAACACCCACATTGACATCATTCTAAAAATAGCACATTTCAAGCCTTGTAAGGATAATCTTATACATTAAGGTCCAGAATTTTCTGAACCCATTATATCCATCACGGTGTTCCTCTTTTCCGGCAGTAATGGTCATCGCAACTGAACCTCCTTTATAGGTTAAGAGGGGTGATTTGCGTCATCCCAACCTGATATACTGAAGGCAATCTCTTCTAGAAAAAAGTCGGGTTGACGGCACTTCCTTGTTTCTGTTGGTGTTGCAATATACCCTAGTTGGATTTCTTTTGTTACATCTTATTCTTAGTGATTTCCTTCACCACTAAAGACATGAATGAGAATAGAAAAAGAGAGGGAAAAATCCATTTTATAATTGTATAAAATTCCAAAAGTGTTTTTAATCAGTTTTTTTTTTTCATTTGAAAAAATTCACTGTAAGCATATATTGAGATTATCTGTAATGTCACAATTCATAAATGAGTGAATCACACAGACGATCTGGAACATTATGCCAAAAATTAATCTACAAAACCTCTAGAAAAGAAAATTTAAGAAATTTTACATACTTGACTGAATTTTGCTTCACATTTATGAAGTTACTGATTACCAACCAGAAAGGTCGCTACCCCTACTTGCGAGTTGCATATTATTTAGTATAAGCAATTTTTAAAAACACAGGAATCTGAACAAAGTAACCCGGCACTTATCGCGCTGGATATGTCATACCCACCGTCTAACTTTATGCAACGCGCCTTCTAAACATTTTTTTAGAAAATGGATAGTTCCTTGTGTAGCAGACTTTAAGATCACATTCTTTGAGGTGCCTTAGCTTGTAGGTGAATTCTAAATATATATTTATAGAATTTATAATATTAAATTAGACCACCTCTTTGGTTATGTCATACCTTGGGAAGGGATCATCGTTACAGCTCTGAATGCATGAGCACGTTTTAAATATTGCTTATGCTATAGCGAATTTTTGTAGATATGATGAAGAAATGTGATATATCAGTAATTTAATAGATACAGTATTTAATAGATAAAGTACAACAGCATTTTCGGATGAAGAAATTGTCATCGCGGTTATGATCAGGAAGGATCAAATGATGCAGAGTATAACAGCTAGTATGATTCCTCCACTGAAATCAATACAGATTCAGAAAAAGGAGACACTGTAGAAAATAGTTGTTTTATATGCAGAGACACAAAAACATTTGGGAAAAACGTAATTTTAAAGGACAAAGCTGATACACATCTTCACTTTCAGATGAAAGTTAAAAAAAAAATATTGATAGAACAATAAGTGAACATAACAAAGGATTTCCAAAATTTTTGATTTTAACGAGAAGAGAAGCTTATTCCTTTATGTTTAGTTTTAAAAAGATACAGATTTAAAAAATAATTAAGATCCAATGAAAACTTCGCACTTTCTCAAGACGAAATTAAGGGATTGTATAAACAATGTACTGAATGCCCAAATAAAAAGAAGAGAAAAACTAAATTTACGTGTGAAAAATGTAATAAACATCTTGTATTTCCTACTTTCTTCCTTTTTATCTTTTTAATACAAATTTTACGATTAAAACTGAATGTAAACACCTTTGGGTATGAGATACCTTCCGCCAGAACTTCCGGTAGCTTTTTTCACGCGAATGATGCCCGAGTTAATATTTGCTGAATTTAAAGCATATTATTCAATGAACATCCTTTTATACATTATAAGTATCATATATAAATGAGTTCTTTTGTTGTAAAAAAAGCAGAATTAATACATTCATTGTTTTACAAAATAAGCAATCAAAATTTAAATTTTGTAACACAGATGGTACTGGCTCCTAAATATGGGTGGGAATGATTCAGTGATGGATTTTTTAATTTCTGGGTTTAGTTACGGAAATACATTAATCTGAAAATGGAGCAATATATTTGTACATTGTTAAGTATTAGTTTTAGCTAAAATTTTAGAACTTAAAAAAATTAAACTACGGGAGTGTCAAATAGTTAATTATCTTGTTATTTTATATGATTTCATTCTAATTCATTGTGTCTACGGTTTTTTGTTAAATTTGTTACGTTATGAGTGTACTGCAGCGCCATCTGTAAAAATGTATAAAATGTATGAGTCGAGAGCTCTACCCCACCACAAACGGATACACCAGAGTTTCTCAAACTTTTTTGTCTCATAGATCCTTTGTCATGTTTTCCGGTTTTGTGTAGACTCCTACTCGCCTAATATTAAATTTTTGCCAGTTTATCAACTTGAATGTTTTTGACAGCAGGTATAGCACTACTTACTTTAAAAGTTTTATGTTTCAAACTGTAGTTAAGTAGAGTGTGTAAAACTTAAGAAACGCATGTGAATTAATAAAATTAAAATTTAATTAACAGATGAAATAGTTGTTACATAAAATAACTGAGCAAAAAACAAATGTTTTTAATGGGTGGGATGAATCTGTTGCTTCAGTTCCAAATTCTCAACATTTGGTTTTAATCTTTTCGGGTTTAACCCTATATCTCCTCGGTTAGTAGTATCCAATCTTTCTTTTATTCTTTCTCGTTTTATTTTGGAGATTGGCAAGAGCACTGAAACTCCTCCTTCTTTCAGGGTAAATCAATTCAAATCTTTCTTGAGATGTTCCATAAATCGGTATAAATAACAGGTATATCTTTTTAATGCCAAAATTGCTGTGACATTCGTTTCTAAACTTTACTTTAAGATATTCGTTAGGGCTGTTAAAATCAGTTCCTTTTGAAATCAGACATTTTTTAATGTGACAACATGAATTCATTATCTACTGGATATTAACATAGTCAAAGCATTCTCAAACCTGAATAAAGGGCATTTAAATGCTGAACATAGATTAAAACGTATTTTTTGTAGATTGTGTGTGACAAGTTGAGAAACTGTTAAAATTCACGACGCCGAGTTTTATATTCCTTTAGCTTGATTCTGACATACACACAAGGAACACTGAAATTATGGTCCTTTTAATAAAATTTAGGTTGTCACCTTGTAACTGAAAATTAAAGTCAGTAAATGTAGTAAATGAAGATGTTAAAAGGTTTATCTGGTTTACACTTGGTTAAATTTTTATTTAAAATTAAAGTCACTATCTGGTTTAGATTATTATAGACCCCCATGTACACTTCATGAACCCCCAAATTATTTTTTCGCTTAAGTTGACCTCTTGCAGGTCATTATAGATCCTGGGGGTTCATAAAGACCATTTTAGAGTCCCAGGGGAAAAGAATAAATTTAGCTTAGCGTTGCGAAATATTAATTTTTTATCACATACTAGATTACAGTCCACTCAATACGACGAAACATTGGTCGTAAGACGCCACAGAAATGGATAGAAAACATAGTGTAAAAGGATGCCAGTGTCACTGAAATAAAAGTAAAGCTAAAAAAAAAATGAGCAACTGCAGATCAATCTGTATAAAATTTCTGAGGATTATTGTGAAATGGAAACTTCCGAAAATCTGAAAATTTTCCAGCTGGACATCAAAGAAATAAATGAACACATGAAAAAACAAAGGTAGGTCTCAAACTCTTAATGTATTTTTTGAAAAATAATAAAATATAAACATTAGATTCAAAATGACAGTGGTAAAAATATATATAGTATCCGCTTACCTCAAAGTTCATTGCCAGAGTTTCTGGGTGTAATAGCAGATTTTCCTATATAATTTCAAAAATCAATTTTTTAACTTAATAAGCAATAATGATGAATTGAATGATTCGCAAGAACTATAATACCTTCGAGCATCTTTAAAAGGAGAATCAAAGCTATTGGAATCACTTAGCAATAGTTCTGATTCCCTCGTTAAATCATTAAGTAGATCGTTACGAAAACTAACGTCAGTTGATAGATTCTCATGTCTTTGAAATAATAAATTATGAGAAAATTTATAGCGAACCATCGAAAAAAATTATGCCCTTTAATAGATTGTATTTAAAAAAAAACCTTAGAGAACCCTTGAAAGTTCTGAAATACGAACAGAAGGATCAATCAGACATAATGTTAATAAATATAATTCTTCAAAAAATTGATAAAGAATCGAGAAAACTGTTCTAATTTCCACTATAAAAAGAAGAAATCCCTACATTTGCGTCCCTCCGATTGGCTGCACGGGAGGCTGAGAATTGGGAAAGTGGGTGGAGCTTTTCCAGTGGGGTAAGTTAGAATTTACGATGGGAAAAATTAAGAGAAGGAATGAAAAAGTAAAATTTTTCTTATATGTAATAATTAAAAAAAATATTGCGATGAAATTAAAAATATTATGGAGGGTTAAGAGAATCTAAAAGAATTCTTTTGGCGTTTAAGTTTTATTGTTAGGATTATAAGGAGTTAAATTAAACATATTAGCATTATTAGTTTAAGGTAAAGCATTAAATAGTTAATTGCAATTAATCTTCTGAATATGAGATTTAAAGCTATTGATTTTTAATGCTTTATATAGGACATCATTGCGCATATATAATGTAGCTTTGACGATCCACGCGTCAAATGAGCTTCGCACTATATTTAAAAATCTCAGTCTTGTGGAAAGGAAAGGTGCAAAGAGACCAATTCGAATACAACCGGGTTTTGAAGGTCAGGCAGAAATATCTGTTTAAACGTTTGGAAACGTTTTATTAAATACATTTGTGTGTGTGCGGGGTACTTAAAAGTTGGGGATTGCTCTGCAGAGTGAAATTAAGAAGTTTATTAGATGTCGCCTCACCAATAGTATCATGTAAGAAGATATAGCAAGGAAGTTAGGAATTACATTCAGATGTGTAAATCAATCAATAACAGGCATTAACGGAATTACACAATAGCCAAAGTATTCAGCTAATATTGAGGAATCAAATTGTGATTATACTTTTTCACGCAGTGTGCAATTTTCACTTCTATCTAAAATTTCCGATGCGATTCCTGTATCGAAATTAAAAATATCGGATTTAAATATTCCAGCTTCAATTAAGCTAGCAGATTCTAATTTCCTCATGTCATATCAAATTGATACATTGGTCGAAAGTGAACTATTTTTTGAAATTTTTAACCCAGAACAACATTATTTGCAGAACGAAAAAGTAATTTTACAAAATACAAAATTTGGCTGTTTAGATACAGGTACCCTTTCTCAGTCACAAAAATAAGTCGATTGTTGTTTAATAAGTGAATCAAGCTTAGATGCAACAGTAAAGAAATTCTTTGAACTGGAATCTCTTCCAGATGATTCTAAATCAATTATTAAAAGTAAATAGGAAGTTTATTGGGAGAAACATTTTGTTAGGACCTATAAAAAAGATAAAACGGGAAGATTTATATTTCGGATACCTACAAAGGAAAATGCAGAAACATTACTAGAATATTTTACAGAGTATGTGGTCAAACGACTGAATGGTATTTGGGAAAAATTAAACAAAAATAATAAAATGGGAACTGCGTGTAAAGAATTTATGAGTGAATATGAACTTTAGACTATATGGGGGGAATAGACTGAAAAGGAAGCCATAAGTAAGATTAAATATTGCATTCCTCATCATTTCGTATATAAAGACCAAATAAAACATCCACTCCATTAAGAGTTGTCTTCGATGCTCGTGCAAAAACCTCAAGCGGTTTTTCTCTCAACTCCATCTTACTAAAAGGAGGAATTGTTTAACTAGCTTTCTTTCCATAGTCGGTAGATTTAGAAAACACGAAAAGCGTTTAGTGCAGATATTAAAAGAAAGGTACAGTCAGATACTTCTTTATCCTAATAAAATGTATTTACAAAGATCTGTTAAAAGGACTAGTGCAGATGCTCCAGTCCAGGCTTATAAATTATCTACCGTAACCTTCGGGACAGTTTGTGCACCATTTTTAGGTACCAGGATCTTAAAGATCTTAGCAAATGAGGAAAGAAAGGACTTCTGATGCAGCAGGACTTTTCTGAAATTGTAACGATGTTTACATGTGTAGATGATATTCTTTCTGGAGTGTCCACATCAGAGGGTGCTAAAAAACTCTAAACCAAAATATCTCAACTTCTCCCGAGAGCTGCATTTAAGCTACACAAATGGTTGTCAAATATAGCCTAGTTTTTGTAAAAATTAAAATATCCCTTATCTTGAAGGTCAATTAAAAATGAATACCAAAATAATACATCAAAATTGAAAAATTGAGAATTTACTCAAAAACGTTTTGTATGGAGTGGGCCCCGTTTAGCAAATTTTGTAAATTGTTACCAATTGTTACCATTTTAGTAGTAATAATTTATTTTTCTCTTCTTAGTAATAATTTTTTTTCCTTAAAATGTAGTAAATAAATCTAAAACCACACAAAAATTTATATGCCTCCATTTATTTAAAAAAAGGTGTCGCAAGTATAGTCGGATACCTTCAACCACTCACCATAAAACATCTTTTCGTGGCTGTGGTAGCCTTGTCATCCAAATAACGGACGCGTGGCTGGCGTGTCTTGAGTTCCAGCCTAGTACCACTGAAGATCCACAATGCAGACGGGATCCATGCATGTTGAATATGTCGAGGCTCAAATGTACTCCCGTAGGTGTGACGTGGGAAAAGAGATGCCAGCTCAGGTGTCGTCCTTGTCATTTGACCGTGGCACAAAATCACAAGATCCAACATCAAAGCCCTCCAGCTGTAGAAACGTTATATTCACTCCCTCCCTCAGAACATCTTTTCCGCAAACAGGTAGGTGCCCATTAATAAAAATTTTGTATCCTCCATATACCCGCAATCGACCCGAATGCACATATTTCGATATTTACCCACAGGTAAAAAAGATAGTAAATGTATATTTAATTAGGAGTAATTTTAACTAAGTTTTATGTAATATTTGTGAATTGTTTTTCAATTTCTACTATTAGCTCACACTGTCTATGTATTTATTTATTTATTTATCTTGGTGGGATTTTCAATCGTTAATAAAATAAATTTTAAAGAGTTTCAATTGATCTGAAATTTTATATACATGATTATTTTGGATGCCAATACAGTAATTTAATTATAATTAATAAAAATTAATCGATTAAAACTAATTATTTACCAATACAGTCACGTTGGTATCATTTTTTGGCGACTTGTGTCAAACTTGAAAAAAATATTTTCTCACTTTTAAAGCATTCAGTTGAACTAAAATTATATATACACGATTATTTTCGGTGACAATACAATACTTTAATGATAATTAATAAAATTTAACTAACACTTAATGTTGTGATTTTGTCCTATGTATATACATATTTATATTAATTGTAACTATTTAATAAAAAGTAGCTGAAATAAAAAATTTTCTTTGCTGATCTAAGTAGGAATTGATTTAAAAAAATATTTTTATATTAATTGTTTTTGCAAAAGTACTTTCAAAAAATAGCATAAAAAGATTCTTCATATAAAGAAACACGTAACTAATTTATCTTTTTTTTTTTCATTCGTAGCACTAATATAGAATCATTAAAGATCCGAAATTATTGAAGAAAAACGAGAGTGAAATGATCCCAGACATACTTTTTGATGTCTCCTTCATGAAGCACATTCAGGATTTACTGGGAGGGTTTCTGCATACATCTTGGAATGATGTCGATTTAATCCAAAAATTGGAAACACTTCTGGAGAATATTCGCATTCTATTATCTGGAAAGTGTATCAGCCTATGTTTAACCATGTGGCAACTTACCTCCAGGCCTTAGGTTAATCAACGCGTTATCGATTTCTTTCACTGTGTAAAATTGAGATTTTGAAGAAATCATTCAATTATTCTGAAACTGAGTAGCTTTTTTTTTTTTAATCCAGAATACCATCCCAACCATTCATTTTTATTTCTATTATGTTTTTTTCTCACGTAATACTTGCAAAGATATTTATGGCTCATTTAAAGTTAAATCCATTAAAATTCTTTAGCATTTAATTTATAGTTTTGTTTGATTATATCATGTTTTGATATTACTTCGGAAGAGAGTTTTATTTGTGTTTAGATCGTCTTATATATTTAAGGAAAAAAATTGTTTGTTTAAAAAATGAAAACATCTTTTTAAATTAGAACTTATTTTGCAAATTTAAAGATTGGAAACTGGTATTTTATTTTCCACTTAAACTCATTTTGTGTTGTTTTTCTCGTTTTCCATTTCCATTTACTTTAAAGAATGACGTCATAAAAGGAAACAGTTTGTGAACTGTTAAGTAAAACTTGATTGTTTTAAGTGTTTGATTAAAAAAAAATCATTTGTACGCCAAGTAATATCAATTGTAACATTGCTTACTGTAACACTTTTATCTCTATTATGTCTTTTGTATCTTTCGTAGAAAACTACCTAATATCTCCAAAACAAATTTCTATCGATATCTATGCTTAGATAGGCCAATATTCGTATTAACGGCGAAATTGCGTGCTATCTTTTCCACCGCAACCCATCAATATGACATATTAAAGAAAAAGGAAATTATTCATTATATGAGTAGATAAGAATATCATTCTGAATAAAAAAAATTAATCATTCTGTCTGCGCCAAAATGGTTAACTATCGGAAACACCCTTACAAATGCAGTGTAAATGAGACAGTTACATTAGAGATACTTTATTTGAAGGAAATTCCTTTTAAAGGATGGAGGGGAAAGGCAAATTAGTCTCTATTCGTTAAACATAATATACATTTTATGTAAAAGTAGACTCTCTCTATACTTTTCTCTTCGAAACTGTATCACTTTCTTGAGTTACAAATTTTGAGAATCTTAATTTAAATATATATATATATATATATATATATATATATATATTTTATGTATATATATACTTATATATATATTATATATGATATATATATATATATATATATATATATATTATATTTATATATATATATATATATATATATATATGTGTGTGTGTGTGTGTGTGTTTTCCATTCTATTTTCATGATTAACTCAGGTTTTACTTTGTAACTGGGATAATTCATAGAATGCAGACGAACAAAATTAAAGAATAATGAGAGGTGGAGGTTTTACATGATGCTTATTTGAAAACTATGCAGGGGAAACACGTATATTTCTTGCAAAACCTTTTAGCTACACCAGTGTAGGACAGTATATTATCTATGTAAACAATGCTGCATTATTTGATTTATTTACTGTTTAACCAATTAACTGCCGATTAACATTTATTCGATGCCACTTTTTTTTCACATAGGCTCGCGTTTGTAGGTTTATTGGGGAGGCACAGATAAGCATATTTTTCTCTAAAATAAGTAAATCCTTCGCAGAAACTGTCAAGGCAATTTTAAATCATTCCAAAACTTTCGGAATATCTTAGTGACAGCATTGTAAAGATAAAAAATATCATGTTTTGAGGGATGTATATAAACGTCCAAGGCTCTCAACGCTCCAGTTGCGCAAGACGGATATATATATAAGCGAGCGGAAGGTAAGGGATTTAAAAGTAACTATACCAATTGCAACATTGTTTGTGTGTCCAATCAGAAAAATTGTTTAAAAGTGTAAAGATGCTTTGAAAATGTTTTAATTAAAATCAATTTAATAACTTTTTGGACTATGTTCACTGCAACTAATCTTGTTTGTGTTGAATATGTTTGTTTTATTTAGTGATAAGTTATGATTTACAGCATAACTTTTATCTTTTAAGCAACTCTTCATTTGAATATTTTCCTCGGAAATATATAGTGATTTGCTACCATACCGACAAACTTGCTAGGGTGTGTAGGGGTTACACAGACATCTCGGAATCATATAGGAATGCAGGGTCGCAAATGACATAGTTGCAAACTTGGTGCAATTAACAGAAAAGGCAACATAGTTATGAGACAGAGAACATTTCATTTAAAGGTTAAATTATAACAAGTGTTTGAAATTACGACCAGAATTCATCTGACAGCCCTGAGAGCAGCGTTGCATTGTATTTCTTTTTTTTTTTTTTCTGGAAGATTCTTGGCAACTCACGTATCCTCCCGGCAGCTTCTACTCGAATGATGCGGTTTTCAGCTAAAGGAATGGGTATCTCGTACACCAAAATACCCCACTTAACTCGTTAAAGAACCAATATCATATAACCTTATGTTCACACTTACGAAGGTTGTGTCATGTGGAACATGCCTGTTCCGGTAGCGTTTCTGGCACAATCGTCTAGCGGCGTGCCTGTTATAATCCTCATCTCCATGTGATGGATGGGCTGTCCCATCCATTAGTGTACGGAAGTTATAAGGAATATTAGTCATAGTCAAAACAGACACAATTTATTAACAAATCTCAACAACCTAACACATCTGAACAACCCAAGTTAGAAAATGCCCCTTTAGATAAATATGGGAGCTAAAGAGAGGTAGACAAGATAATTGAATGTTTAATTATTAATCGAATCATTTAATCTTGGAACATTCCAGCAATACACCTTCTAAATATTCAAATTTGCGTTCTAAGTTGTGAGCAACTTACACCTGAAGTTGCTCCTTCACCGTCTTGCCTACCTAAGGTTGAAGGAGGAATGAAAGCAGTACCACACAGACTTCCATAATATCAAATATTTATTTACTCAAACACACTAATCAACAACAACTTATTCTCAAAGTGGATGTCAAAAGTGTAGCAGATGAAAGCAATGAATATTAAGCAAATATGAGTAAGTAACTTATTTAACTCCACCTAATCTAACGAGGATTCCTAACCTTAAATCTACTACTTCATCACAGTGGCCAAACACCACTCACTTTTAATCTTTACATGGCAAAGTCAACTTTATTGAATCTCAACTGCGTAGCAAATGTTGCAGCTTCTACCTCTTTCTTCTATAGTTTCAATATCTGGCTTTATATCGTCGAAATAATCTGCATATCACAGTTTCTTCTTGAGAGGGATAGCTGTGAATTAAATGCGAAAGCTAGCCCAAAGAATCCCCAAGAGGATTAGTGATAGAACGCGTAAAGATCCGTAACAAAGTTAATCTACTTCAATCCGACATATTCCAAATTAAACAACCAAATCGTCAATCTTAAATACAAAGCAAGTAATCTACGAATAACCCTCGACTAGCTTTCTATTACTTTACATTATTCACCAACTCCTATCATTTAGCTCACAACATTTATCTTCTTTCGAACCTGAAAGTTAATCTTTAAATATAAGCCTTGACTTGGATAAGTCACGTCATCTTTTTCGGGGGAAGTTTTCAAATAGACTAATCTTTAAAGAAACAGTTTTACCCCAAGAAAATTAGTAGGAGATTCACGAATACATCCGTTACATCTATACAGTATCAGTACTTCGATCAGTTTCTCGTCTGAATACGACTTCAACTTACTACCTTGGGAAACGGATCGCAAATGATGACTTCCAGCATCATCGGTGTTAATGAAAACTTCAAGAGTGCTATCTACAATAAATCTGCCTGAAGAATCTAGAACGTCAGACGACTTCTGTTCGTAATTTCGAATACCAGATGTTGTACAACCTTTGAATAAAATATTTCATCCCCATTAAAGTACTGCTATTTCTGTCCTTTTTTCTGCTTCTTTGGCACCATCGGTCACAATTGCGTCACTTGTGCTACCCTGCATTCCTGTACGATTCCGAGTCATCTCTGTACCCCCGACACAACCTGTAAGATCGTCGGTCTAGTAGCGAACCATCCTCAATGTAAACATCTTGGTATATTCTTCATTAGTTTTTATGTAATAAGATGAAAAAGTACTTGGAACAAAGAAACTTTGTGGATAATTCAATAATTTATTACAAGAAGAGAGAGAAGAGATAAATACCAGAGGATTTATTGTAAAAAGAACATTGAATCGGAATTATTAGAAGGAATGATTTTAAATCAGAACTGAATGAAACGTACTTTAACGGTAAAAGAAAAAATAATTTTGTATTTTTATTTTCCTTAAAAGTAATAAAATTAAAATTTAAATTTGGACCTTTGTAGATATGTTTAGTGTACTTTCATAATACCAGATGATCATTTTTCATATCGGATCATCTTTATTCATAATATAGAATTCTTGATCCTTACGTCTCATTGGCTGTTAGTACCTCCTATTGAATTTCACTGGTAGGAAGAAATGTCTTCTGGCATTTCTTCTGTCTACCCAGAATTTCACTCTGACGAAGGGAATATATAAATTCGAACTTAGTTTTTAGTTGTTATTTGCTGTTGAGGAAATAAAGTATATTTTTGATAAATCGCTGCTATTTTACTTTGCCACCTAACACACCAAAAATGCATCTATTTTATAATTCTTAATAAAACAATGGTCAATAAAAAGAACAACCCAATCATATATCTTAAATTTTTATTTTATTAAACTAACCATTAAAGAGAAAACAATTTTTCTCTTGCGTGACAGATATACGGAATTTTATTGTAAATTCACTTTTTCTCTCTGTGTTTGAGATGAATATTATTTTATGGATGGAATCTCTCTTTTTATTTTGAATTTTCTTCTGATCGAGTAGATGACCGAGAAAAGCAATTTTCTATTCCTCGGGAGAGCACTTAAAGTGCCGGTTACAGGAAAGGATGGATTTTCTTCTCATTCTCGAAAAGGGTTTACAGAAAAGAAAACATTATTTATACCGCTACACTTCACACCCACTGGGGAAGATTGATCTCAGTTTTTATTTTCTGTCCATCCCTAACATTAGGACGTGTCACAGACACGCATACAAAAAAAGAAATACATTTCGGAAACCGATGTTAAAAAGTCATAAATAAGAGAAACAGCTGATAGTGTTGAAAAAAAAAATACATTGAAAATAAATTTTTAAAAAGTTTAACAATTATTATTTTTATAAAAAAAAACATTCATAAACTATATTTTAATGACTAGGAAGATTTACATAATTTAAATGTTCAGGGTATCAGGAATGAGTGACCCGATTACAAAATGTAATAATTCCCAGTTTAAAATACAGAAATTAATCATTAAAACATCATTGTAAAGATATAATATGAAATTTTTAGTTTGCAACATTGTTTTTGTCGAGTAGGTGGGCAGAAATGTTGTATTCAAGATGTTTTTGAAATTGTGAATATAAATAAAAATACGGTTGCAGCGGAAGTGAGTGAGCGAGTGAATATTAACGTCCACGATTCAGCTACACGGGGTCTTTTGTCAACGGACTACGTAATTTTGAGCCATAGTCAAGCGACGTGGATGACACCTGATCTGGCACACCCCTCTTCTAACTACCGCACCACACCAACCGGGAGGACGTTTGAGCTCTCGACAGATTTAACGTGCATAGCTCCCTACACTGTGGGTCTTTAGTGGTACTGGGCTCGAACTCGTGACAAGGCCAGGCGGGAAAAGGCATTTTGTGTGTTCTCGTTTACAGAAAGTCTGATTAAGCACGGTTCAGTGTGGTTTCGGAGAAAGTGCCATAAAAATGCAAGGACATCTAAGAGCATAAGAAGATGGTATAAACAGTTCAAGGAAACTGGATGCCTGGTTAAAGGTATAAGTCCAGTGTGACCACGTTGTTTGCCAGAGAATGTTGAAAGAGTGTGATAGACTTTTATAAGGTCCTAAGATCTGGACTAAGTTACTTTCGTTTTACGATTTACAGGAAAAATAGGGATTTGTAGGCAATATGGAAAATTTGGAGGAAGTGCTCATCAATAGGTGAACTTAATATTTTATGATGCTTCTTTTTCACATTATTCTCCTGAACTGATTAAAGGCAGTCAGTCGGGTAAAAACCTTTTGGAAATCGATTTTGAGTTTTTGGTATTTCTAATATCTTCAAATCAAGAGCTTTCCAATGATATAACATACAAGCCATTATATGAATTATAATTATTTAAAATGATTTTTAAAAATAATCCGCTGATTTACCACGCCCATTATGACAGATAGAAATGTAAACATCGTCTTTTTAAAACTGGGGAAAAGTTGCAAAGCCTCGATTAATTTTTATTTTTTAATACCCAAATTAACTTTAGATGCCTGTATATATATATATTTATAAAACTGCAATTCTCTGTTCCTTTGGAGGCAATTTCAGATTTTCATGTAGGTTTTAGTAAATGTTATACTTAAATGTAGTCATTTTTTACTGAAATTTAGGTCTTTTCTTTAGTTTAAATTCATTTTTAATTAAATATTATTACTGATTACTTATATTCGCGTGTTTACGTAAGTGTTAAAAGAAAAAAAATTAGGTCATATGATTGGACTAGGTGAAAAACATACGTAATGAATTTAATTTTATAACTGCATAAAGCATAATGAAGATAATATGCGATGGAAAATTTATTGGATAATATTTTACAAGGTAAGATTTTTTATTAAAATTGTTTTTTAATTTTTTTTTAAAATTGTGTTAATTTACTGAATGCATGTACTGTTTTTTAAATCCAATTGTGTATACTGAAGTGACATTTTTGAAATATTCTTAAGCAGATATCATAACAAAAAATGACGATTTTTAATAAATTAATAATAATCATATTTGCTCGCTCAACAAAAAGTTTGTTTTGGAAAAACTAATTAATATATTTAAAAAATTTTCCCTTTAGTATATATATAAATGTATAATTAAACATATATAAAATCTTGACACTTTATGTTTTTAAAAGTTTCGGATAAGGATGAGATGATACCAAATGTGATGTTGCGGGAAATTTGTTACATCAAAATACATAAATTTTTCCCGTTTAAACATAAAATAGTTTTATTTTGGCTGTTTTAGAAATCATTTGTCCAGTTTAGAGTAACTTTTGTTTAAAACTTAGAAACTGTCAGCAACAAGAAAACCAATATATATAATAATTTTACAAAAACCTCAAGAAAACTTAGGAGATGTCATATAATCAGTTATTTTTATATACCATCTCAAATTCATAGCAAAACCATATTGATACATTTTCACATTATATTTATGATGCTTTATTTTAAAATTTGATATTAGAAATGCATAAAAGCTACAAATTCTTCAAAAATTGATATAAAATTTGAGAAAATTGATGTATTACTAGAAAATATCTCTTTAAAAAAAACTGAAAAATGCTATTCTGGCAATTTAAGACTTTTTTGTTAACTATTTTATGCAAAATAAATTTCAAAGATGCTAATGTTTAATAAAATGAGACAAATACATTATGGAATGCATTATTTTTGTGACAAAGTTGCACTTTATAGTAGACATTCAATTGTCTCAAAAATGATGTTTTTAAAATTGCTTTTACCTTTTACTTAGAATGTAATGCATGATTGTACATGAAATGTTTTTTCTCATGTTACTGATATGTAACTATATATATTCATGTGAGGTTTTTGGAGATTTTCCCAAAATATTTGACTGGAGTTCATATATTGGGACAAAAATGTTTTTTAAATTCATATTATTTTTTATGTTGCATTTTTTTGGAAAAATAACAATATATTTTAAATATTTCAATTTTCAAATATTAACGTTTATTTTTTTCAGACAATTTTTTTTAAGCTTTAATATTAAAAGGTATTACAATAAATGGTAACAAATTATAACTCAGATGTGAATAATTTTGTCGTTCTAGAAGCTTGTTACATGCAAAAAAATAAACAAATTTAATGTTTTAAAAACAAAAAAACAGTTTTTTTTTTAATTTTTTTAGAAATCTCTTGTACAGCAAAAACTTTGAATTTTTTTTCAGAAATTGTGTTTTTTGCATGTAAATACAGTTTCATAATGATATATCACATTTTCCCCCAAACCATTTTTTCATATTGATACATGTTTCATTATATTTATGATGTTTTAAGGTCAAATTTGATGTTTGTTATCCATAAAAGTTAAGCATTTTTCCCAAATTGTTAAAAATTTAAAAAAAAGATGCAAAATGCAAAAAAAATCTCGTTGAACAAAACTAAAAATATATGTATTTTTTAACTTTTTAAGACTTTTTGTTTCCTATTTTATGCTTAAAATTAAAAAATACTAATGTTTAATATAATATGGCAAATACATGCTGTAATTCATTATTTTTGTGATGAAGTGCCTTTTTACATTAAAAATGCAATTTTCTCAAAATGATTGTTTTCAAGCCGCGTGTACCCTTTTCAGAGAACCTACTGAATTCATGTCCTTGCAATTTTTACTGCACATAAATAATATGTGGCTATACATAATGAAGCTACTTTTTTGGAGATTTCCCCAGAATATTTTGCTGAAAACGTTTCGTAAAAATGCAATTTTAAAATTTTAAAAAGTGATACTTTTGTAATTTTTGAAAAAAAGTCAACAATATATTTGATACAGTTTTTATATTAAATAGTTTCTTAGAAACAGAGATCTAAAAAAGCTCAATTTAACATTGTCGGTATAGGGGTATCGACTAACCTTAAAATAAGTTTAAGCTTTGTATAAGAGTAAATAGATATTATCTAAACTAAAACATTTTTAAATGAGTATTTTGAAAAGATGCTGTTCCATTGATCTTGCTTTTTAAGTGGTTTGAAAATTATAGCGAGAGATAATTCGCAGTGTTTTCAGTCTATTAATTGTAAATTACTAAATTAAAACTCATCAATTACGCACTCTTGCATCATTCACATAATCGGTCACACCATAAATGTCTTTCCCTCGGAATTTACATAATTCGAGCAGTTTCCGGTTGATGAAAACTTTTAAAGGTTGAGATCTCATGAATGAATACTGAGTTTTTTTTTTTTTCCTCGTTATTTTCACGATTACGAGAACCTCTAAAAAAAAAGAATCTCCTTAATACCAAAATACATTAAATCAAGTTCATAATTTTATATGTATATGTAGTCGGGGCCCGATTTAACGAATCTCATGATTGAATGAATATTTCTCTTCCCCCAATCTAAATGGAGGCGAAAATCCCTACTTAACCAAAAATAAACCCGGAATTAACGAATTGTTTCAACAGCTGGAATTTTTTTTTATTTGTTGCTTTTACAAAAAAAATTGGATTTTTTTTTCAAATGACATCTTTTTGGTCCGGAACAGAACATTTCTTTTAAGCAACGGTTTTCAACGCGATTGGGTGAAGATCATTATTAGACTTAAAAAATACTGAAGAGTCATGAGAGTAACCTATCGTATGAGTCTTGTGTGAGTAGGATAGGAAATTTCTTTTTTCATTCAATCCACAACGTAGGTGATATTTTAAGATTTTAATGATCCAGACAATTTGATGGCAGACTGCCTACTGTGCAACTAAAATTGAAGAAATATTTGATTTGGTGGAGCCAATGAATAGCGATTCTGATACAGAAATTGGTAGGAAAGTCCTATCACAACTGTTACATTTTCTAATGTTTCACATTGTTTTGAAACTAAAAACACCCTGCCTCTTTTTTGTACAGCAGGATGTAAATGGTGCAGTATTTTCTTCTCTGTTGAAGTCGAATAAAACTTTTCAAAATCAAGGTCAGAAGATTTTTCAACATTTTAGCAATATTTTAAAAATTTCCATTAACTGGTGATAATAATTCACTAATACTAGTTTTCGCAGATGAATAAAAAGTGTGTGATTTCTAACTAGGAATTGTTTTTTAAAGTTTTGTGTATAATTTTTAAAGGTAAATGCAAAAATTGTACTTCATCAACCGGTTTTTAACGACAACCTAAATTCAAGCAATGTCGGTACCAATGAATTCATTAAATCAAAGGGGGCCAAATGTTTTTTATATATATAGATATGTTTCTAGTCATACCATAACTCCTGAATTAATTACATAGGAGTTATAAAATTTAAAAAATTCTAAAGATATTTCAAATAAAATCTTTTTAAAGATTTTTATTTTACTTTTAACATATAATGAACGTTCTTTTAAACACTAAAACATCCAACGTTGTCAATTGGAAACCAGAATCTGTTTAGTTTGCTCTCTCCTTTCCACATTTTGCCATTTTTGGATTTTTTTTAATCTTTTTTTCCTGGTATTGGACAGAAAAGGGTTTTTTGGGTTTTTGTTAATTTGGAATTTACAGCTAAATCTAGCCTAATGTCCTTTGGCGTGGTTTTAACACCAAGGCAATTTATCATTAAAAATAGCTGCCGTTCATCAAAAAATAGTTCACTAAGTAGATACGATTATTGAAACATACTTCCGGAAGTAATATCATATATTTGCTTATCTGCTCATAAAAAAAATCATTTGATTTTTTAACCTTGTAGAGAGCACACACGTTTAAACATTGGTACGTAGTACAGGTCTAAACCTAATGAAATTGCTAATTTGTTGTGAAAGATTTCTGAGAATGAATGGGATGGTATAGTGAGCTGTCTCTTGCTGTCATTTAGATATTCTGATGGAGACATAAGTTTCAGTGAAGGGGATTGTGAAGAGTCTGAAGAAAGTGTACTTGTAATGCATAATATTACAGTACATTCTGATGTACATGTCTTTAGAATGGATGCCGCATAATAGTGATGTTTCTGGAAGATTTAAGTCTCAAATGTGTGTGTTTTGCGACAAAGCAGTGGTCCAACATTCTTCGCGAAGCATAAAGTTATCGTCAATTTTTTATGATATATAAGGGCCATAATATATAATTATTACATGAAATAATATTAAAAAGTCTTAAAACTAAACCCTACTGAACAGTGGTCCTGCAATATTATTTAGTTTTATTACAATTACTGTATACATTTTATATCGCCGTGTCAAAACATCTCCGGTGGACTTTTAAGGGTTATAGAAACATCGGACACTCTAGTGTTAAAAGCACCACCAATTTTAAATCACAAAGGTATTAAGTTTATTTGAACACTTATTGTTCGAGGCAAGTGTTTTCTCAAAACGTTTTCTTCGGTACGCAGTCGAACGTCACAGATTTTTACTATATGACACATCGTTTTTACTAAAATATCCACATGTTTAACAAGAAAGATCTCACCATTTATAATACGGTGGTGAACACTGTAAGCTTCAGAAAATACCTTAATTGTCTAATAAATGAATAACTTTTGATGCCTAATTGCTTAGAAGAATTAAACACTAGTGTGAAAAACAGGAGCATATTTCAAGAAGCATCTGCTTTAGCTGTCTGGTGTTCTCAGGTGCATTCGGTCTTCTGCCAAACATTTCTTCGAAAATCCCACACATATTCGATGGAATTCAAATAAATTGGAAGACCACGCTGATGAGTCAACTTTTCAGTATGCTCATTTTCTAGAATTCTTCTCAACAATAGAGGTATTGTGTGGACGTGCATTATTATCCGCAGAAAAAAGTTGGAGAGGAGAATTTTATGGCAGTAACGATAGTGAACTACTGACGAAATTATGAATATTTTGGTCAAATTCTAATGAATCCACCGCACACAGGAATCCTCAAACGTTCTAAAAGCCATAAAAAATAATTTAATTTATAACAAATTTCAAATATAATTGCATCCAATATAATTGTCATCATCTCTTTAAGCATTCATTTAAAAAATGTAGCCCAGCATGCTAAATAAAGCAGCGGTCACAAATCCTCGGGCCACGGACTGGTACCGCTCCATGGATCAAATAGCACCTGGCTGAATAAGGAAACTTAAGTAACTTCCATTTTATTTACTGTGGTGTAATTTTCTCGGGTTTGGGGTGACTTTTTTTATGGAAAAAACTTTATTTTTGTTAAACAATATTATAGTTATTTTTTAGTGTTATTGTATTTTATTCTGACGGCATGTTTAAATACAATTAAACTAAAAATTTTTTAAATCAAAACAATTTAAAATATGAAATCATTGTCCTCTCCCCTCAGTAGGTCACCTATGATTATCAAACATTGACCGGTCCGCGGCTGTCAAGAAATTGGTGTAAGAATATGTGGTGTAGTGTTTCGAAATAATTCTTTTTTTGGCAAAATAGTACAACAATGCTTATCAAACTTTCCATATTCGCAACCCAATTTTCAGTCATAATTTTCATCGCGCATCCCTCTTACAACAGCAAAGTATTGACTGCAATAATAATTTACTCTGACTCTAAAGCTACAATATGACTTCAATTATAAACCGTACAAGTTATCAAGATTTAATTTTGTATATGTAAGCTAACGGGAGTCACTAATAGTTATTAAACTTGCTTTTAATTTACTATTGATAAAACGCTTTTAATTTGGTATAGATAATAGCTTTTAATTCAGTAATGTATTAGTACTGCACAAATATTTTGTGCAATATTAATACATTTATAAGTATATTCTATTAGTGTGAATGTGTATTTTATTTTTTATTACGTCATAATGTATTTTGTTTTTCTTCTTTTCAATAAATTAATACTTATTTAAAATATTCTATTTTCGACTTTTTAATATTCTCGCGTCCTTAAGTAGGGTTAGGAAGCCCTCCCCCAGAGGGAGACGCACCCCAGATTTTGAGAAATGCTGTGGTACACACAATATCAATAATTTTATTGGAGAAGACACATTACTGAACGATACTGGAACATAAAGGGCGGGAATATACACAAACACTAAAACAATGAAAACACGTGTAGCCAGTTAAGCTTCCAATATACATCTTAGAGGGAAACAGGAATCCTCTATTATTTTCCCCGGATGGATCATAGAGTGATTAAAACTCTAACAGTTGGTAACACTGAAATAAAGAAACTGACTTTTTAATTTACACTTATTCAGTAGTTCACCCTCCTCCAAATTTACAGATCTACTTTTTTAGTCTTTACACCATTTAGGAATAAATCTTTCCTTATTTCATTCATGCATTTCCTATTAACCACCAAAAATTCGCATTTTCTGATCACGTAACTAGGTAGTCAGAAATAGCTATCTGCCGTTTCGTAAAAATGACGATACAAAATAGAACTCCACAACACAAGAACCGTGACAAATCATGAATTCAGGTCACAATTACAGAATGAATGAGAATAGTTATTTATTTAGGGCCTAAGGCAGCATTTCTTAAATTGTGGGGCGTGATGTCACTGTAAGGGGGCACCGGTTTATTGAAAAGACGACAGTAAAAGATTTGAAATAAGCATTAATTTACTGAAAGGAAGTAAAACAAAATTCCTTTGTAAAAAAAAATTTAAAAACACACTTTTCCCCCTGATATAATATACTTAAAAAGTGTATAAAGGTACTTCCGGGGTTTTTTATATTAAATTTATCAATTTTAAAATTTAAAAAACTTTTAAATTTACAAAAGGGACTCTCATGGACTTGTCATTTTTAAATTGAAATTTTATATTTTGATAGTTTGTATTTTTTATAATTAATTTTTTTTTTGACCTTACATGAAAAAAATATTTTTTTTGTTTTAATACTTTTTTTATACTGTATGGGGGGGCATTAAAAAAATGATTGAAAATTGGGTGCAATTATTGAAAGTTTGAGAAGCACTGGTCAAAACCCTTTGGTTCCTTGAAGAAAAATAGTTTTGCAGAACTTTTTTAAAAAGGGGGAAAATTAAAATTATCGGAAAAAAAAAACTTGAGTGAAAAAAAGATAAACAATAATATAACGTAAATAAACAATATTCACTTAGATGCTAACAAATGAAAAAAAAAAAAACGCATAAATTAAGACAGTCTATATCGTTTCTTAAATTTGAAAACAATTATTTTTAAATAAGTAAAATTGACTAAGTATGTCATTCAGTGAGTATATTAAAATAAATCTACATTATATCCCTATTTGATTCACAATTCAATTTCCCTTCATAATAACATATTGATAAACAATTCTAAACATTTAAAACAATGCTTAAAAATATAAATTGAAAATCATTTTCATATCATGATAAATGCTATTATTTTCTTTGCAAAATGTCAAAATCCCATTCTAATATTGTCTCTCTGAGAGACTATTTAATAAACTTCTCAAAAGCCTTTCCAAAATGAAGGAAAGTATTGAAATTCAGAACATAATTTTTTCGCATTAAAGTAACTTTGTGAATTGGAAATTTTATAACTATCTGAAAATCCATTATATATGTATAAATATTTATTCTGTCTATATCTTAACTCTTGAAATTTGGGGCTGGATGTAGCAAAAAAGTGTTCTGGAAAGTTCCATTAAACTTGAATCCTAGAGTTGAATTTCGCTATGCAAGGTAATATACAGGTATATGCGAATGTTGCAATCAGACGCACAGAAAAATACATTCCATTAAGCAGCGAAAGTAAATGGAAAATACACGTAATAAAATATTTCCAATCACTAGTCTAGGATAAGCAAGATTATGAAATTTGAAGCAATTAATGTTTCTCTGGTCCTTCATCCCGGAAGACGATGGAAGTATGTTGCAGCATAAGTAATGAAACGCAACGCAAGTGGAAAAGGATATGATACTGCATTCTAGGGAACACTGATGTACGAAATATTGTGAAGTTGTTTTTTGTTTCGTATCCCACTTAATCGACAAAAAACATCTAAATCAGGTCAGTGAACTCATGCGTTTTTAAACAATGAATAACTGTAGAAGACTAGAGAATATCTTCTTTGATAATCAATACAAGCTATGATGTAGGCAGGAGTGGCTTGGGTCACATTGCAATCTGGTTGGGGGGACGATGTACTGTAAACACTGGTTTAAGATACTGTTAAGGTATACGACTACGTTCGGAACAGTGATTTTGCAAAAGCATATAAGTATTTTATTTACTTAGAAAAAAAACCCTATACAATTTTTTTTTCGAATGTTTTAAAATAAACAATTATTTTACAATATTTTGAAAAAAAAATGAGCATAAAATAAAAAATTTTTTCAAAATATTCCCCCTTTTTGAAAAGTCTTCTATTATAATATTTTCCCGAATATCAGACATCTCTACAGAGGCTCAACTAGAATAACTGAAATAAAAGCTTAAAGGGGTTTACCCATTTTTGCAGAGGAACAATTTTTTAAGAAAAAACTCGAAAATTACAAGGGGTTTTTGAAACTTAAAAATAATGTGAATTTTTGAAAAATATAGTTGATTCTCTGTCAGGTTCTGGGGCTAATACCCCAAATATTATAATAGAAGTTTTTTTCAAAAAAGGGAACAAAAAAAAGGTTTTTTAAGTTAATTTTTGCAAATTGTTTTTAAAATTTTTTTTTCAAAATTCCTTAAAAAAATTTTTAAACTGTATTTTAATCTGACTAAATATCATAAAAATTTCCCTTTTATGGATTTTTTAAAATCCGGCCCGAACGTGTCGGTCCTCCAAACTAAAAATTTTTATCAACTCCTCCAAAACTATACTTGCTTGCAGTTAGTTCCCCATGATATTATTAAAAAAAAAAACTTGTATTGCTTTTTCTAATATGATATCTGCTACAAAGTCAATGTCCAGAAATTAATCTGTGGCCAGACGAGGTCCACTTCCGTTTTGATGGTGATGTTAATTTGCTTAAATATCGAAGTTTTGGAAACCAACACAAATTTATCCAAATTATGTTAAACTATTCATTTCCATAACTTGTGGATGTCTCAAAAAACAACGTTTATAAAGATGATATGTCGCACACATATCTATTTATCTGAAATAAGTGCTAAAATGCATTTCTAATAATGACAGAGGTAAAGTGTGTTTCATTCTTCAACGGTAAGGCGTGCCAAACCCCTATACTTGAATACTAGAGATTTATGGTTGTGGGATTTATGTTGTGATCCACTGGGAATTTTATCACATCTCATCCAAAATTAAATGCAGCATAATACATAACAAAAAGCAATATTTTATTGTGTACACCTTTTTCTACACTTTGAGCTGCCAGATGGCAGCAAATAACTGTCAGAACCATATCGAACACGCTTTTTTCAACTGGAGAGGTAGTAATTTGGCATATGATTTATGGTTTACAGTAAATAACTCTTTCATTTTGAATTTCTTTCAGCTTTCTTGTGAAGGGGCTAAGCGATTGTTAAGTTAAAGTTTGAAGAGTTGAGGGAGGGGCAATTCTGTAGCCAATTGTTTTCCCTCCTGCTACTTCGAAATGCTATTTAATTTGTTGGTAAATTGAACATTCAGGGCAAACAAAAAAAGGATGGTCACAATTATTTTCCCTTGGCCTCTTGTGGGAACAAAACTGTTTTGCCCCTTTATTTCAAAAGTGGCAATTTTTATTGTGATTTCTAGAGGTGAACTTGAATGAATCCCCGCTCGAAACGTAACACTCCTTCCCCCGGGTTTCTTTTAACCCACGATAGAAGTGATAACTTCAAATTTTTTGAATTTATTTTAGGGTTATTTGGGTGAATAAAAAAAGGGGGTTTTTTTTTTATTTGTCATATAAAATTATTCATTCATATGTCTGTACACAAAAAAGTAATATTTTTGTAAATATACTTTATTGTTAATTAATTGTCTTTAAGAAAACAATAGGTTTATGGTATAAAATAGGTTATAAATAATTTAGATTCAAATTAGTTAAATATCTAAAAACCCTAACGCTGTTCCGTACTTTGTCGTGCTTTTTTTGGATCTTTGACATAATTAAATTGAAGATTTTAAAAATCTACTAAAGACTTTGTTTTTTGTCTTTTGAAAAATCTACATTAAAATCCCCACTAAAAATAATAGGCAATTTGTGTTCAGAAGAGTTGATCCGTCTTCATACACATTGTAGACAACTAAATTTTTGTCAATGAATTCAATATTTTTTTTTTTACACTTTGATTGGGTGAAATATAAATAATAACCACTAGAAATATTTTGTATTTTTTCCCTTTACATTTCGCTGCACAAAAATTTTCAATACATGAGTCATTAAACCCAAATGATTCAGTAGTATTTGTGCTACATCCATTTTGAAGTGACATAAGTTGTCGTGTCTCCTTTTTTTTATATTAGCAACTCCACCAGCTCTGTGATTGTGTCTTTGGGAAATTTTCAATAAAGAAAATTTGGAAAATCTATGATTCTTCATTATTTATCAAGTTTCTGTTAAAAGTAATGTAGTTACATGTTGCATAACACTGTCTTTAGATCAAATATTGCCTAAAATTTGACAATTCAAAGAATATATTGATATTCCCTTTTTTTTTTGGAAATGAAATTTGTGAAGATATCTGGATTGTTTTAAATTTTTTCTGGGAACCAAAAACTTTCCCTAATCTCTTAGAGATGTTTGATTCTCTTAGGCCATTAAAAATTTTGGGTCGGGAAATTTTTCCCTAAAAATGTAAGTACTTCAAGACTTGTCACTCTTGATAACGCAACATATACCAATTGTTGAAAATGTGTTTTCTCATACTTATAAACAATTTCGTTAAATGATGCTTCTTGTGACTTATGAATTGTTATAGCGCGTGCTGAAACTACGGGAAAATAATTACGTTTGGCGTTTATAGTTTTTTTATTATTAAAGGATATTATGCATGATGTTCTAGTTATGATACTTTATTGACAATTGTATCGACTTCCACAGGAACATTAACTACTTGCCCAAAAATTCCGTACTGTCCCTGGACATGACCAAGTCTTCTTATTTGCATAAATGGAATTCTAGGCGAAATCAATCTTTCTGACACTAAATATAATGGACAATTAAGCAAATTATCAGGAATGGCTGGATATTTAAAACCATTATGTACAGCAATGCTAGGTATAGATTATATTTGGATGCTGTGGCGAGAGGTAGAACAAATTGCAATGGAACATTCGTCAATGTTTGAAAGAAATGTCTTTACGAACTTCATACTTCCATCATCTAAGTTTTTCAAGTCATTTTTAAACCACAGTCGATCGCAAATTTTGCAAACATGTTCAAATCCGTTTTAAATAAACAGTTTTTGAAATAACTTATGAGCAGTGTTGTCTCGTGTCCTAGAACTGTAAGTTGAATTATCTGTTGGCATGTTGGCTACGCGATGTTCATGATTATGATTTCTATTTTCTGAATTATGATCCATAATAAGAGGAATATCCATATTCGTAGAAGTTCCGGCTATCTGAGAATCCTGAAGGATAGTAATTTGGCCTCTTGTTACAAATAGTGGGTTAGCTTGTGAAGTGCCAGGAATTTGCGAGTTGTGAATCAAATAGTCAACAATTTCCAAAGCATTTATACGTTTCCTCTCCCGATACATTCTTGAACGTTCCCCGGTTAATTTTCTCCGTTGTTAGACTTTTTATTCGTCTTCGATTGGTTGTTCTGCAATGTTTTTCATTTCGTCCATCACAGACTCATTCTGGGCAAGAGCCAAATCCAATTGTTGAAATAAACTTTGCTTTCTTTTACGACATTTCGCACGCGGGCGTTAACTATATTTCTTTTTCCTGCCAATTCATTGGTGTTAATTTTGTCCATTTTCTGTTTTCTGTAAAGGGCAATGTTTAAATAACTATGCATTCTTATATATTTATATACTAGTACATACGATTTATATATATATATATATATATATATATATATCTGTTAATTAGAAAAATTATTTAACAATAATTATAAATAAATTACTTGTATAGATTATATTTACATAATATATATACTATACTGTTCGAATTAATTGGGACAAACATGTTTTTCTTGTTTAAGTTGAGCTAGGAAAACTTATGCCCAGATAGGAACATGGCATGGCAGCTTTTTGATGACGTGACGAAAGGAAGGAATACACTACTCGCAGTCGCTGTCAATAATATAAAGCTTATGACATTTATTTTTATTTTTAAGTCATAGACTAATATTTCCACATTTATATTATTTTTTATAATTCTCACTTAAAATATTTTCAGATAGAAGTTATGTATTAATACTTCAGAAGAGTGTCTAATATTTTACAGGAAAAAGGGACAAATATCACTCATGAAAGGCGCATAAGAATATAAGAAACATCTAAGAAAAAAGCTGACTCAATGTAAAATAATTTCACTTAGATAAAAAAAAAATCCTGTTTACACTAATAATTAATCTTTATAAAACTGTTCTTGCATAGAAAAGCGTGTTTTTAGAAGATGTATACAAGCAAAAAAATCCAGTATTGATGCATATTAATTAACATAAAAGTACTACAAAAGTGCAAAGAAATATATATATGTATACCGTAAAATCCGGCGTATAACGCGCACTTTGAACACAAAAATAAGATCGAAAGTTAAGGGTGCGCGTTATACGCCGGGTATAAAAACGATAGCTTTAATAATAACAAAAAGAATAGACATAAAAAAAAATTACTTCTAGATGTATCGATACAATGTTTATTTAAGAGAAACAACTTGCCTTATGTACAAGAATAGTTGTAGTTCTAGAAGTATGCTATTTTTTCAAAAGTCTGGGATAATACCTTGAATAAATTATTTCAAAACATAAAACAATGAATTAAATGATTTGAGATTTCCAAAAAAGGGGGTCCCTTATCCCGGGAGCAAAACCAAAAAAATTAAAAAAAAATGGCTTGAAAGTGAAAAGGAAGGTTATAAAAGGGTTTGGGTTATACGCCGGTTTTTTACGGTTATATATATATATATATAAATATAAAAAAATTTTAAAAATTTTTAACTGATGAAAACCCAAAAAAATTTAAGAAAAAAAAAAAAATTTGGTTTTTTCCCAAAATTTTTTACGCCACCTTTGTGGGGGCCCCAAAAGCAAAATTGTTTTTTTTCCCCTTAATATGATAAAAAAATTTTTGACTTTTTCCCCAAGTCTTGGAAAAAAAAAAAAAAATTAAGAAAAAATTTAAAATTACCGTTTGCATTTTAAAGGGAAAAGAAGAACAATTGAAGAAATTGTATTTGCGTTTTTTTGGGTTTTAAAATTTGCGTAAACCATTTTTCCGAAAATGGTATTTTCTGAAGGGGTCTTTTTAAACCCTTTTTTTATTATACCCGGGCAAAAATTAAAGCGGGGGGTTTTTTGGGGGGTACCCTTCTAGGGAACTTTTTCCCCACGGGGGTTTTTTACCTAAAATGGAATCTGCCTGCTTGGGAATAATTGAATATTTTCCCCTGTTTTTTTAAAACCCTTTGTTGACGAAAACAATTTACTGTACGAGTAATTATTTTCCAAAACAGTCTAATGTTTAAATATATATAAAGTAAATAAAAAAATTTTTAAAAATATGGAAAAAAAAAAGGGGGAAAAAATTTTTTTAGAAAAATTTTTAAATTTTAAAAAAACAAAGGGGGGGAAAAGGGGAGGCGCAAACGTCTCTTAAAGCACAGAGTAAAAAAGAAAACCCCAAAAGGTATTTAGCAGCTTGGATTTATGAATCTTATTGAAACTATAACTTAATAATAAAACTAGTAAACAGAAGGAGGGAGTGCACATATTTTTTATGGAGGAGGAGGAGGAGGCCGGAATTATGTTTTTCTTTTTTTTTCTTTTAAAAGAGATAAAAAGGGACGAGCCGTAATCTTTATGCTAGATATTAAAAATCTACTGGTGTTTGAGGGGGGGGGGAAGATTTGAAAAAAATCCGGGGTTTTTGGAACTTTATCCCGCTTTAAAACCCGGGGACCATGATACCAAAAAGAGTGTTGCAGATTGAGATAAAAACAGTGCTTCCCCAAACTTTTAATATTTGCGACCCAACCCCGTCAGAATATTCATCGTGCTACCCTTCTTGTAGTAACAATTGCTGTATGTTATTATAATGTCTTTATGGGAAAACCACGATACAAAAGACTTTTTAAATTTTAAACCGTACTAATTATCAAGATGCATATTAAGTTTGCATATGACCAAATCCAAAGGGGGTCACTTTGTAATTACCAAACTTGTTTTTTTAAATTTAAAATTGATAAATTAACCATCAAATTCCTTTTTTCAGTACTGATTCATTTATATTAGTGTGTAATATATCAGTGTGAATGTGTATGTAATCTTTTATTACATAAGAATGTATTTTATTTTGTAATTATTTGAAATTGTAATTTATTGTATTAAATTGCTAATTCTTTTAAATATTTAGATTTCCATTTCTCGCGATATGATCGTGCCTCTCACCAAGTAGGGTTATCTTGCCCTTCTAGGTGGGCGCGCCCCACAGTTTGAGAAACGTTGCGATAAAGATTTTATTTTGTGTTTGGAAAAAAATTTAATAACCGTATGCATGAAACAAAATAATATTTGGGAAGATAAACCAAGTGATTTACATAAAAATTTGGCAGACAGAGAAACGAAGATTTAATAATTTAGATATAAAAAATGAAAGAGAATAATTGGGTTTTAAATAAACACTAGGCGGTTGTACGCGTTCTCTGTAATTTTAATTTTTTCTCCCTCCAATTGTTTGCGCCCTAGGCATGCGCCTAGCGTTCCTAAGTGGAAAAGAGGGCCTGTCTCTCCAGAAGTCTCAAATTTTTTGCCCTTTCGACATTTTCTGAATCAAAATTGATTTTTTTATCTACTACAAATCTATATTTGTAGTCGTAGCTTTCGAATTTTATATTATAAAAGCAATAACCCGCTATGTACTTTAAAACTTGATACTCTTCTATTGAAATATCATCTGATTTATTTTTAAATTTCCTAGGGATTGTGTGTGTGTGTGTCTTTTGAAGTTCTGTTAATCTTTTGAGAAACAAGAAAACCAAAACGTAAAGTTGCCAAGTTTATAAGATGACCACTTGGGCCCAGAGCAATAACGATGGATTAGTATGAAATGTGTGCAGCTTTAGGTTGATCAATTAATAATATTTTTAAGTTAATTACGATTTGACAGAATAAACAAAACACTAATTTCTCATATAAAACAAAATATCTTAAATTTATACATAATTAGGGATGTTGGCATAAATGCATTAGTTTAATATATCATGCCCTCAAAACTAAAAAGAAGGAAATTCAATAATGACACAAGAATAAAGGGGAGTAAATACGAAGAATGGGTTGTCGGAGTACCTGTTTCCGCAAGGGAAATTTCACCTCTTATCTTTTTGACTTTATGAGTGAGCATTGCTTCGGCTTCAGGGGAGAAATGGGAACAAAAACCCTTGGAGAACGTCCCTCTTTTTTAGTGACGTGATTTCTTTTTAGGAATGGCCAATCTTGTCGGAGCAAGTTTTCCGAATACAGGCTTTAATGCTTTTTTAGAGGCTGAGTTTTCCTCGCTACCTCTTTTGTTCTAAAATATTTTGAATGAAAGGCTACACTTTTCCTCTGTGAACAACTTTGTGGGTTTGATTGATGTGTTGTACGATTATAAATGTAAATGAACAGAATGTAACAAAAGCTATTTAAATTCCGTAATTTGCAGCCTAAGGCTGTGGACTTACAACTTTCAATATTTGCGACCCAATTTTTAGACATAACTTTCATTTTGAACTCCCATAACAATGTGTTGAATGCATTACTAAAACACTTAAAAGTTAAAGGTACAATACGCGTGATTGTAATTATAAACTGTACTAATTATCAAGATAAGTATATTAAATTTTGTATACGGTGGTTTAAAGTAGTACATGTTTTAAAAAGATTTTTTGGGGTACTTCAAAAAAATCAATTAAAAAATCGATTTTTAAATTTGTTTGAAAAATAAAATCATTTTTTTTTTCTTTCTAATGCAATTTAAATTTTTGCTCTAGCTGAATTAGAAGTTTTTTTTAATTTTTTTTAAAAAGTTGTTTACATTTGTCAAACCCTAAAACATCTGACTGCCACGCCCCTTTTTAAACAAAAAAAGACACATACTACTTTTCCCCTATCAAATATTTTAAATTTTAATAAAAAGAATTTATTTTGATCACACTTATTCAGGAAAGAATGAATGAATATTGTAGCTGTTTATTTACGGTAACCGCTTGCTATTTTTTTCCCATTAAATAAAAAAGAATTTCTGCTATCTTGAAATATTTTCCCATAAAAAACAATAACGGTAAAATGTTTAAAACGTTTTAAAACTTGGTTAAATAAAAAAACGTTTGAAAAACAAAAAGTTTAAAAATATATAAAAAACCCAAACTTTGATAAATTTAAAACCCTTGCATAACAGTCGACGATTTCAACAAAAATAATTCAGTTTTTAAAATTAAAGTTAGGTAATTTTAAATAAAGATTGTTTTTTTTTTGATTCATTTGAATGTTTCTGTGAAATAACTGACATTGTATTTTTTTGTGCTTTGAAACAACATTAATAACATAAATAAATGTAAAACCAATATTCACATAAATTTAGGCTAAAAAATTGAAATATGTTGTGACTTTTGTGGTTTATTCAAACATTTTTTAATCCCGGTTTACTAAAACAGTAGTTAATAAAAAAAAAGATACAAAATTATATGAAGTAAACAATGACTTTCATATGGTATAGATCTTTAAAAGAAGATTTAAAAAAATTTTTTTGGGGTCATGAATTTGTCACCACACTAAAGTGGACTTTCATACATTAAAAAAGCGACGAGAAAAAATAAATTGTCTATGGCTGTCATTACTGCGAAAACGTTAATTTTAAATTGGATGCCAAAATTCCTGTTATTGATGGTACCTGGAAAAAAAAAGGAGCCATACTTTATAAATGGGACCGCATTTGGGTTTTGGGAACTGGGAAAGTTGTTGATACTAAAAATATTGTCGGGGTGCTCATGAAATTTTTAACAGCAATGTACATATCGATGAGTGTTGGGAAAGTTACATTGTAAATAGTGGGGGAATGGATGTTGAAGAGGTGTATTTTTTATTTTGATCTTCCATCGCTCGCAGACATTACAAATTTTCGATATACAAATATTTGGACTCTATGGGGACTCTAAAGCATACAAAACAGTTTTAAATCTAAACCTCAGAGATATGTCAATATTAAAAAATTAGAATGTGTTGGTCATGTGTGTGTTTTGGAAAATGATGGGGACATGACTTAAAGCTTTAAAAATAAAAATTAAAAGACAAAAGCTTGAGGACAAAAATCTCTAGAATGCCATAATGGCTTGACAGATGCAGAAATAGACAAATTGCAAAGATACTATGTTTTGGGTATTCAAAACAACTCGTGAAAATTTGTTAGCCGTAAAACAAACTATTTGAGCATATTTTGATAAAATGTTCACAGATTTGAATCTACGTCATGGTTTATGCCCCATGGGAAGTGACTTGTGGTGTAGATATAATATGTCCATACTGAAAGGTTAAAATATGCATAAACACGACTTACCTATTGCAATTGAAATAGCATAAAAAAATATTTGAGGTCTCTAATCTTGAACTTTTGTTGATGGCCTTTAAAAAATCAAAATATTAGTGAATGCGGAAATATATTTGGTGTATAATTCCAAAAAATGTATTTGTGCAATTGGGTACTTAAAAAATATGTACATGAAGCTATATATTTATATAATCAAGGCTTCAGTACCAAATTAAAAATTTTTGATGTATTAAACATTCAACCCTGATTTTTTCAAATGTCGAGCATTGCAAGAAGTAGATTATGCGTTTTTAAGGAAAACAGAATAGGCAGTTTTACAATGAACCAAAAAAAGTGAATTAAAACAAAAATTAAAAAACAAGAAGATGACTTCAGATGACACTAGCAACAAATTACAGTTTTTTATTTATTAGTTAACGTGGTTTTACTTTAAATCCTATTTCTCAAAATTAATTTCAACCGGAACATTTTTGAAAAACTACTTATTTTTTTAGCCTTGACACTTTGCACATTTTTTAACACTATACAAATAAATATTTTAATGAGAGATTTTGCAAAAAATTATTCAAAAAAAATCATGGATTAAAAACAAAAATTTTCACTGTTTTAAAAATTTTGACGTGTTACTCCACATATAAATTTTTTTAAAAAAATAATCAAAATTTTAAAAAAAAGCTCCCTTAAAAAAAATAAAAAAAATATAATGAATGCATACAAAAAATTACTTAAAAACCCAATTTTTTTTAAAAAAGTTCCTTAAAATTGGTCATTTTAACATTGGAAGGGGAAAAATGCTGCGTGAAGTGACCCCCTTAAGTAATATGATACATTCTATGTTAGTGTAATAGTTAATAGAATAAGTATTATTTTGTTAGTATTGATGAATTAATTATCAAATACATTGTACAATACTAATACACTTATAATTATTTAACATCCTTACATCTCCCAAATAATACAAAAAATCAAACATATCTACAGTGAATGTGATGGCATATTCTGTCCGACGAAGTAACATTTAGAAATAATTTAATTTTAAAAGAATATCAAGAAAAAAATTCTGTTCTTGGAGTTTGAAACTCCGTTTCAGCACTGAAGATTATTTGGGAAGGATAAATACAATGTAGGTGTTCACCAGCTGATTATTCTAGAATCCGGAGCAATGCTCTTACTTAATGGCCTATTCGATATTCTGGTCATGTTCTTAAAAAATAAATTCCAAAAATATGTTAAAGCAATATCTTTTAATTAATGAAATAAATTGTCTTTTCCCCAGTGTCACTGAAGTAGACTGAAATTAATTTCAACCTTCAAGCATGAATGAACATCATTTGGTGAGAAACATCATTTGCAGATAGCGTAACCATACCCAGTATCTGTGACGTTGAAACTATAAAGAGATTGGTTCTCTTTGGGAATATTCAAGACCTTTGACATTTTTTAAGACTTATTAAAATGTATATAATAAAAGACAGTGAATAATGTGCTCACAATGCTAAAAAGTAAATATTTCATCAATTTATTTATCAGTCAGACATTGATTTTAGTGGCGATATAACAGCATAAAATTCTCGTATAAAATTTTATTTTCCCTTTTTTGGTAAGAAACATTAAAGAAGTATGCCATTTGGCTCAATTGTTATTCCTCAGAAAAGACTAGCACATAATGTAATCAATTTAAATGCATGCAATGTACTTGATTACTCTTGATAGAATGGATAGGTGCTAGCGATATCTTAGGCCAGCGTTTTTCAAACTTTGGGGTACTCCACGTAGGTGGAGTGAGAGCACTAAGAGGGGGCACGAGCTTATCGAAAATATATAGCGTAGATATGTATTTTCGGAGGATTCAGTTAATTGGTTAATATAGAATCCTTTATAAGGCATATATATGATTGCACATATATTAAAAAAAATATTGTTAGTGGGAATGCGGATTATTATTTTTCCAGTTGTGATCTAATACATTTCTTGGAAGCAAATATTACAATTATTATGGCAAAATAATGGCATATACCAATTTCCACAATATAATTTTGACGCAAAATGTTCCTCCTCAGAGGGAGGCACCTGAGCACTGACTGCGCGAAACTGCACTAGGATTTTAACAGGCACTCTAGGCATCTTTAAAATGCGACATGTACGCTGTTAAATTTCTGTTTCATGAAAATCCACCGACCTGGACCGGAGTTCAACTCTCAATCTTGGGCATACAAGGCAAGTGCCCCTATCCAACTACATCACCCAGCCATTTAACTTTAAACTACATAGCATATTTTTTTAAAGTACATTAATACATTCAAATAAACAATGAATTCATAATCTTTTAGAATTTATCATGCCTTGCTAAGACCATTTTGCTTATGCTTTCAGTGGATGCATAGTATATCTAAATATATGTAAGGCATTTTTTAGGTACTATTGAGGAATATTTATTAGTTCTTATATATTCACCATGTCATATCGATAAATAATGTTGGCGTAAAAAGGAATTATCTCCTGACAATAACTCAATGAGCGATATCCCCATCATCCACTTGATAGACTTTTCCTGGGGGGTCACAAATGCCTTTGACAAGCCTTAATTAAATTTTGGAGTGGGCTGTTATAGTTCTTTCATTTGAAGAGCAGAGTGCTATATTTTATACCCCACTGCAGTCCAAAGAAGATCCCATCTAGCACGAAAGCTATGGAACTCTCAGATGTTTGTCCCTCTAAGGGACAAAATTCGATTGTCGGCTCTGTTATAAGCGGCTGAAAGTCATTAGGGAATAATGAAAGGCAGGTTGAGGGACGAAAGCAGAGTGAGCTGGTTTAAAGACAAAGAACGTTTGAAATGGATATTGCTTTCCAGTTTATCGCGTGTGAGTGCTTCTTTGATAGAGGTGTTGTAAGAAATTAAAAATAAATTTGATTTAAAACATTGCTTCGAAAGAAATTAAACAGGGGACATGAGTGTGGCAGAAAAAGAGCTTTTCTGTAGCATATGTGGTTTTCTTCACGATGGTAATAATATATTCAGATGGATTAAAAATATTCTGCATTTTCAAAAGAGTGATTGCTGCCAATATCAGCAACGTTATTTTAAAAAAGGATAAAGAGATTACTTTGTTCTTGATGTTCTGAAATTTGAAATTTAGTACCTAATAAATACACATTCTGAACTTTTAAATATTAGTGTAAAACATATAATAATTTTTTAATATTTTCGTAACAACATTATTGAAAAGGGCTGAAATTCTAATTCAATTTAGATACAAAAATATTCTTTAACGTCTCGTATACATTTCATAATTTAAATTTGCGTAATAGTTAACCATAAGTAATTTTAGAGGTATAAAAAAGTGACAAAATTATCAATGTTGATAAAATATTTTAAAAATTCAAAAACTCAGAACTTTGAAATTAAATATTAACTGTCACTATGTAAGTAAGTAAAACTTCTTTATATGCACTTTCAATAAAATCTCGAGTACGAAATCTTGTATAAATATCGAATTAATTACAATTTAAGATGAATTTAACACAATAAATATAATTAAAAATAATAAGTAAGACTTTATTTTATTTTTATCAGGAATATTTATAATTTCCAAAATTTTACTAAGCAAAAGATTTTTAAATTTCTTAAAATAGTTTTATCCTTATAAAAGGAATGAATAACCAACACATTCATTACTCTTGTATTTATAAAAGCAGTGAAGTTCACAAGATACAAAAAAGCAAACTGGATTCACTAAAATTCCTTTTTTAAAATAAGGGTAAGGTTATTTTTTCAGGTAACAGTTCCAACAAATAATTCTGAACTTTTGAACATTCTCCTCTGATCTTTTTTTGTGAAATGTAAGATGTGGATGTAAAATAATGTAAATTAACTTCAGTAGCATTCCGCAAATAATAAATATTATCACGTGACAAGAGGGAAAAGACTCGTGAGTGTTTTAAGTGATTAAACTTGACAATGAAACTGATAATTTATTTTCAGAGAAAGCAGTGAAGACAGGTATTTAAGAAAAAAATGCGAGTTTCACCCTCTTATATTCATTTTCTAATTTTTGTCAAAAGAGTATATAACATATAAAAACACAGCCTTGATTTTCACTCGATTTCTTTTTAGTCATGTAAAGTTAGCTTGATTCTGATTGTGACTAGTCTTAAATGGGGAAGCATGATTCTCGTGGGATCTCAAGGGCTTTAAATTTTGTTTCGAGAGCTGAAAATATATATAATTATTTCGATTAGATATAATTCCTTGAGGTTATAATTAAATAATATGATTATTTTACACATTATTTATAAAACAAACAAAAAATTACAAAAAAGTGTAAAATAATTAAAATATAATCATAATTTTAAAAATTAAAAGCATTTGAATAAAAGAAACAATTCTTTTAAATATATTAATTCAGTTTCACTTTTCACTTTGTTCATAATTTTTTTTTTAAAAAAAAAAGTAGCTCTAATTACTTTTATTAAATTGATTCATAAAGTTAAATATATCCTTACTACACTTCACAGTTAGATATATATATATATATATAGAATATTATATAACATTATTTTACAAAATATATATAAAAAAATTACATTATTTGTGTTTTTAATTTTTTTAAGTTTCAATAATTTAAAATTGTTTTGAAATAGAAAGGATATATAATAATAAAATTTAGAAGGGTCTAAAGCAGGGATACTCAAACTTTTTATGCCGGGCCGCATACATATGATGATGGGCCGCAACGTGAGGATTAATGGAGGGGCAGGAGAAATGCTTGAAGACCAAGATTTAAAATGTGGAAAATTGATCAAAATATTAAAACTCCTATTTGGCTTTTTTATAAATTATTATTTTTTTTTATTTTATTTTTGTCACTGAACTTTTCTAAATTGGAAGCATTTAAGAATCACTTCTTCACACTATCTGCATTGTTAAACGGGGTTTCATATGATTACCAATAATGAGACAAATTTAATAGGGTTCCTTTGTTACCGCTGACCAACTACCACTGACAAATCACTTGTTTGCTGTTGTAAAAATTATTCTTAAAAAAGCCTATTTATCACCTCTTGAAATATATCTTTGAGGAAAAGTGTCATTGAAAATTCCTGTTTATTGGTATTTTTTAAATACAGCACTTTCGTGACAAATCACACAATTACTAATCCATGTTTGTTTTTCACTACAAAAAAAAATCAACTTGCCGATCGTCTTAAAACTATCAATTTCTTCGAATATTTTTCTCTTGCAAATATATGAAAATTTGTTAACAATTCACTTTACCCATACAAAAGTCGCTAATCCACTGTTGTATTAATAATCAGAAAAAAAAATATATCAATTCGCTCCCATACGACATCGACACCAAAAAACAAAGTGGAAATATTTGATTTCTTAAAAAACAGAATTTTCCACGAAATTTTCACAGATAAATGAATTTCTCCGAGCAATGAACCATGACCCGGCTACTTATAAAGGCCAGGAGGGCCGTATGGGACCGCAGCGTAAGGTTGAGTATCGCTGGTCTAAAGAATACGATACATTTAAGAATTCTGCGCAGTTATAAACATCAAAAGCTATTTTTAGAAAATAACGTACGCAACGCAAGATTTAAATATTTCTTACAGAGAAATGTTCCTTATTTTCATTTTGTGTGCCTATAATTTTTAAAATTATAATTTTATTTTAAACATGTTAAATTTTTTTGAAACCTCATTCCTTTATGAATAGTTTATAAAAGAATAGAGTAACTTATTCTACTTATCGATTATGCGGTATTCGTATCATTTTTAAATTCTGAATTTCTTAAAATTAGTACAAAGTCTAGAGCGAAGATTCATTTCTTTCCGAGATCAGGATTCTGTTTTTAAAAGTTATTTCTTTGAATGAGCTTATGGGTTTCCAGGTCCAATTTTTTATAACGGTTTCGTTTAAATGAGTGAAAAGGTCGCTGTAACCCAATAGCTTTGGTTATGAGATGTTGATCATGTAGATAGTCATATGTCCTAGCTTGAAGTAATGCGGTGTAGAAGAGATATATGTGCCACGGCTCAAAGTCCTAATGCTGGTACGAATGGCCGTTTGGAGAAGGGTGTCATAACTCTGGTGCCGTTTTTGTCACTTTACTGTGGTTCAAAATAGAAATTTTTGACTGATTGATTTATTTTATGCAGGCCTTATACATCAATTAAGGTCATAGATATAACTTGTATAAAATAAAGTCTTCATTTGGACGTTTTCTTTTGTCACCGACTCACATATATACGGCGTAAAAGTTAGAGACGTGCCTCCACTATAGGTGTCTTACTCGCCATTTGAGTAAAGTTCAGAATTACAGGTCCTTTTTGCCAACAATTTCCATGTCTAAATCGATTTGACATGAGCAGCGTTGGTTAGAATATCGTTGTTAATTTTTAATGTCTAACCTGTCCATAGCATTACCTGCAAGTCATGAATAGCCTGACTGTAGCATTATGTGTAAGTAAATATCTTACCTAAAATCACTTGCGGTTTGTGTGACACTTCTTAGCATATTGCTTTGATGTGAGTTATTATGTAGAATATTTATGTAGCTATTTAGTTTTACGTTCACCTAATTTCTCTGTTAATCTCATAGACTACTGATAAAGTATGCTATCGATTAATTGATAGTATTTATATAAGTTCTAGAGATTCTAGAGTTCTAGATCGTATTTTGTCTAAATTTGTCTAGTTCTTACTTGTTTGACCCCTTCATCTCAATTTCATTTATGATGCATTATCACACCTTAGTCTATAATTTAGAAATTATATTTACTTTATCTACTACTCAGACTTTTTTCATTGTATTATTCTCTTTTTGATATACTATAAAATATATTTCCATTCGTAGAGCGCTATGGTTTTCTTTCAGAATTTTATTAGTCTTCAGTTTACATATTGCTTCTATATAAAATGCTATCAGTAGTTTTATCGTTTAGATTACTTCCGAAATAATTTCACTCCGTTACCCACCAATCTAAGACTTATTTAAAAAACACATTTCTTCGTTAGCATATCACTCATACATTTTCTAGAAAAATACTATTTTGTTGGAAACTCTGCAAGACATCTATCTTCATTTTTTAACATGATTAACTTTTAATAGTGTTACATCTGTTCCATCAAAAGCAAAGGGATTTTTATCTGAATTGATTTATCAAACCAGGCACCAAATCTATCATGTACGGACTGAGTTTTACAAATCGTGTTCGAACCATATATTTAATGTCTGAAGCTCATAAACTGTTCCTAACAATTCAACAGAAATTTATGCCATAAATGTTTGCCAAGAAATGGGAGAAATCTGTTAAAAAGTCTTAACACACTGTGGACATTATCAACTTGGAAAAATTTCCTTGTTTTCTTTTAATTCTGCATAAATTTACATACATTTCTGTATACATTGCATTTTAATTTGGGCTACTCTTAGAGGTTTACTTATACAGCGTTGTTAATAGCTAACTGCTTGTTATATCTTCGATACACTTGGTTATTTCTCGTAAATGTACTTATGATTACAAATAGATACTGTGATGTCTCATTTAACTTCGTTTTATTTCGGAGATTTAAATTTACTACATTCTTAAACTTAAGAAAACACTTTCATATTCTACGAATCTATATGCTAATAAGATTACTTGCGCTATCTTAATCCATTCATGTTTAGAACAAGTAGTTTCAAAATTTTTAGTTTAAAACTATCAATCAATTCACGTAATAAGTTTGATATTAAAAATGTAAAATGTCAGTCTTTTTCCTAGTTTCACCAAATATTAAGCACATTTCTTATGATACTTGTATTTATGTTAAACCTTTTCAATAGCATGTGTGTATTGTGTAATCTTTTGTCGTAGAGATTTTTTCTTCTGACTCACAGTAAAAATCTTCACAGTATCAGAGAGTAACAAACACACACAAAAATTGATACTCTGTCCTCGACATTGATGCCTACTCGCTTCACTTTCCTTTCAAATAATGAATAGATACAAAGATATCTTATCAATATTCGGCTCAAATTTTGGTTTCACTTTTGTGAAAGTACAAACACAACCTTTGTTCTGAAATATCTTGCCTCTGCAACGAAATATCGAATTTCAATTCCCAGCTCCAATTTCTAATATTTTAAGTTATATTCCGTTTATTTTGAAGTTACTTAACAAAAAGTGGCATCTTTTCCAGAAAGCAAACTCTACTTCCTGAGATTAAAAGTTCATTACAATTTCTTTTCTAAGGAAGAGCAACTTAAGCGAGGGCTTTGGCGCATTATCGCCCGTTTGGCGATTTGGAGTTTTTCATCGTTTGATAAGAATTGAATTTTTGAAATATGTAAGTTGGGCGAGAGTGCGTAATATGTGTACAAAATAAATGATCATAAAATCCTTTAAAAAAATTTATAGTGATATGAGATGATTAAAACTTTGAGTGCTAATTTGATATCCGATTGCAACCCGCCAAGTTGTTGTTTATGTTCGCCAAGATGGACCATAACATTACAATGAGGTTTCCCTGATACTTTTCTCATGTAGTAATTTGATTGCCATGGGGATGACGCATATTATAGTTAGTTTATATTGTTTTATTTCCATGGTAACCCTTTTAATTTCAGACGATTTTCATCCGATTTCTTTACAAATTTTACCATTTTCATGGCAAACATTCTACTGCTTCATTCTTATGTTCTATTTTGTGCTATTTTCGAGAATATGTATATTTCTAATATCATTGGTTAGTATATGTTTATTTTGTTTTCAAAGAATATGTTTATGTTTTAAATTATTGAGCATTCCACTTTATTTTAATTTTAAATAATGCACTTTTAAACGTTCCGTGTTCGATGTTCGTGAAAGGAAATCGTTGTTTCCAGAATATTGTACGTCATCAGCAATTTTTAACTGATACTCATTAGTGATTAATTTTAATTTATATTTAATTTATATTATGCAATTATTTTATGTATAATGTAAGATGTATATAATACAATTATTACATAAAATAACTATTATTATATGATCATTATTTTATATTAAATAATATAATTATATTGTTAAAATATATTATATATAATACAATTATAACTATGTTGTATTGATATGTAATTATTCATTGATATTGGTTATTTTCATCTGTTCCTATATTCCTTATTTGAAATATATTTCTCAGCATATTTAAAAACATTTCTTAAAATTTATTTTTCTGATGATTTGCTATCGTTAATCATCTTGGATTCCATATCACTCGACCAGAAGTATTGCTTGCCGTGGTTATGGAATCGCGCCAAACAGCGCTTGGCGCCTTGCATTCGGATATCAAATTAGTTTCAAAATTAGAATGGGATTGAAAAATAATAATAATTCATCTAAATAAACTGTATTTGAAGCAAGAACGATTTAAGTACACACAAAAATAAAATATTGTGCAAGTTATCAAATTTATATATATATATATATATTTAATATTTCTTCATTAAAGAAAGACATAAGAGATATACTGTATATGGAAACGAAATTTTCTCAAAGAAGAAAATTATGACAAAATCTTTTCTACTCCTCATACTGTACAGGTAAAATGAATGTATTATGTAATCTACATTTCCAATTCTAAAACCGTTTCAGTAATTTTTAAAGTTCTTAATGTAAATAAATGCTCTTATATAAAGAATAATTTTGAGCATTCCTTATGAGATTATATATTAGTCATTAGTTATTCTCTCTCTACTCTTATATTATTTCTTTTCAGACACGTATAAATGATTTTCTAAACTTATTTTGGATAAATCGATAATTTTATTATTTAAAAAAATTGACACTTATTAAAAATATCTTATTTTTATTCAATTATCTAATGAACTGTAATAAAGGTCTCTGTAGCTTGACTTTGAATTTAAACTTATAAAACAATTCTATTACCTAAAGTTTGACGTTAACTTCAAACGTGTGCAGAATCCTTTAGATAATGTGTTAAATTTATTACATAGAACAAAATTTGTCTGTAAATTCGCATGTGTACCTATGTTGATAAAAGATGCAGTTATCACGAAACATTGACCCTAATTAAACACGTTCATAGCACGTGACCATAAGATGATGCATCTACTAACAATGCAACATTGTTACTAGATGCAGATATATTTTTCGTTGTCTAGAGCGAAATGTGGAATGGTATGCAACACGCAAGGTTCTTGAAAGAAAAACAACTCTATCACAATAAAACGCTCCCACGCAAGTACTTCAAATCGATTGTCCTACATATTCTGCTTGCATAGCGTGAATAGGAAAGTAAAATAAAAAAAAAAGGTTTAATTAATCAAAATGCTTTCCACCCATTTTGCACATCTTCTAATTCAGAAGCTTACTCCTTTCACGTACAAAAAATTACTTTTTTTTTCTATTTATTATAAAAATATATAAAAAAAGTAAACATTTGCCTTGGAAACTGAAGAAAAATTCTGTTTAAAACATACTTCATTTGAATGAAGAACTGTGCAGCATTTGAAGTATATTGCACAATAAGCTCAAATTTAAAGTACTTAATTAATTAACATTAGCTAGAAAAAAGTATCACATACGTCAAAAAGGTTGTTAGCCCATTGAATAGTCTAATTTTAGAAATACTCAGTTTAAATGAAATTGTGAATTATTTATTTTTGAAAAAGTATATTTGAAATACATTCAGTTTCTTCTTTCTTTTTTAACTTCAGAAAGAGCCTGAATTTCATATAGTAATACAGTGAATCGTTTAAATTTTCTACTATCTGATATCACATTTCCACTTCAGATATCACAAAAACACCAATCCATTGAATGCTACCGAGAATAAAAAACAAAGTTTGAACGAAAATAGGAAAAATTGTCTCATGAGTTAAAAAAAAAACACTTAAAGAAAAGAAGAAATAATTACTCTCGGTTAATACTTCATGGAACCTTTTCAAAGATAAAAATGGTCTACATCCTTTTTCAACGGAGCCCTAATCAGTTCTTTGTGAGCAAAAAGAAAGCATTCTATCTACAACAGGCTCGAAATAAGTCATCTCCTATCTTTAGAATGTTGCTTTCTCAACTTGTATGGAGCCGTAATGGAAATGTTTTTCTAAAGTACCTATCAATTTAAGCCATCCAAATAGCTGTTCAGCCATATAGTTTGCTCGACAATTGCTGTTACAGATTTCATTTGGATGTTAGAATTGATCAACTACCTTTCTACCAAGACTTGAAGATAAACTTACAAAAAAAAACCCTTCCTGGCATTTTTATATAATTTTCTTGATGGAATTATATTATGTGTTAGAATAAATTCGATGGAAAAATGAAAAATTAAATAAACAAACCATTGAACTATTTAAGTGTATTTTGGTCTATTATTATTGTTATTTCAGCTGACAATAAATTGTACCTCATTAATTCTTAAATGTTTGCGTTCATGAATAATAAATTCATGCATAGTGTGTATGTTATAACAGTGATAATTTTTTTCTTATGATTAGTTTTGGAATAGAACCATGCTTCTCAAACTTTCAATGCCTGCGATCCAATTTTCAATCATAATTATCATCGCTCCTCTCTGTATAATAACAATATATAGAATGTAATAATAATGGACTATGACGTAAGGCTACAGTACGACCGACTCTAATTATACAACACACAAATTAATAAGATATTAAATTTTCCATATACAACGACGTCAATATGTATAGGAAAAGCAAATGGAAGAGTCACTAGTAAGTTTTAAACCTGTTCTTAACAAAGTATTGATAAATTAGTTATATATCAAATACATTGTGCAGTATTGATACATTTATAAGTATATTATATCAATATACACTGGTGTGCAAAACTTAAGCAACAATGTAAAAATTTAGCAGATAGCCATGAAATTGCAGAAAAGGAGGTCTGGAGATCAGTAGAGGGAACACGTAAGTCAGTAGAAACGTCATGCGTATGCAAATATCAGGAACAAAATGTCAGAAGCGATGTGAGCGTACGCAAAACGCGTGATGTCGGCGCGCTGTAACAGTAGAATGAAATGAAGGACGGAGACGCAATTCACCATATTCTCTGCAAGTGCCAGTGAGTCAGTTCGTGAAATATGGCTAGAAGAAATCATCTGGATGACTTCACACGTGGAAGAATGATCGGAAAGCTGGAGGAGAGGCGTAATGTCACCAGTGTAGCTGCAGAGTTCGGAATCAACAAAAGTGTCGCTTCGCGCGCTTGGAAAGCGTTCCAAACCACAGGTACAGCTGTTAGAAAGGGTGGTGTGGCCGCCGGGACGACAACTGCGGGGATGACCGATATATCATCCTGCAGGCGAAAAAGTTCGACAGCACTCAGCAAGCGCCATTGCTCAGAAACTCTGTACAGCAACAGGTCGACAAGTGTAGCGGTTTACTGTGGCCAGACGCCTTCACAAAGGGGGCCTGTTCACGCGCCGTCTTGAACGCTGCCTCCCGTTGAAAGATGGCCACTGAAGCCACCGTTTACAGTGGGACAGAGAGCACAAAAACTGGACAACTGATCAATGGAGTCGTGTCTCTTTACGGATGAGAGTCGGTTCAGTACCAGAAGCGATTATCAAACGCGTTTTGATTTGGAGAGAGATCGGGACCCGGTTTTATTCCAGTAACATCAAGGAAAGACATCGTTACTTTAGTCCTGGAGTTCTTGTCTGGGTTGGCATTATGCTGAACGGCGGAACTGAGCTTCCCATTTTCGACAGAGGGTCTGTAACCGGGGATTGCTATTGTGAGGAGGTACTTCTTCCCCATCTGCATCTTTTCCGAGGTGCCATTGGCTCAGACTTCATCTTTATGGATGACAATGCACTGCCACATCGCACTTTTGCTGTTGAGGAGCTGCTGGAAAGTGAAGATATCACTGGAATGGATTGGCCAGCATGCTCCCCAGATTTAAATCCCATCGAACATGTGTGGGATGCTTTGGGGAGACGTATTGCCACACTCTCACATCATCCGGAGTACAACCAACAACTCAAACAGATGTTGATTGAGGAATGGGCACTCCCACCTCAAGAAATGTTGCACCAGCTGGTTCTGAGTATGCGGAGACGGTGCAAAGCAATCATTGTAGTAAGGGGAGGGCATATACCATATTAAGGAACATCTCCTCGTTGTTCTTCCTGTTGGATAGACAATCATGAGTCACGATACTATGCGTTCAATAAAGCTTGTTTTGTTTGATTTCATACCGTATGCATTGTATTCCTTTTTCAGCGCCGATGCTTTCGTCATCCTTTACGTACATAATACCCTCCCTCATTTCAGAATTTCATGTCTCTCAGATGATTTTTCGTGAAGTTATGGCAATAAACCCACCTGTTGCTTAAGTTTTGCACACCAGTGTAAATATGTCAGGATGTATTTTGTTTTGCTTCTTTTAAGTAAATTGATAATTTTTTAGATAGTCTTCAAACAATTGATATATTATAATGATTTAAACGCAATGAAGAGAATTTAAGGAATAATTAAAATAGAATCAAATTATTGATCATTTTACGACGATTATGAGACTATCATGTTTATCTTTTGAACTGTTTGTTTGTCTCTTGGGATTTTTCTTTTCTTGCCACATTTTGGATTAAGGTGCTTAGTACCCCAAAAATTTAATTTTTACCAAAAAATGTTTTTTTTTGCATTTTCTATTGACTCATATCATTGAGAATCTTGCCGCGAAATTTCAGATCTGTTAGCAAATTAGTTTTTAAGATATTTGAAGCTTTATGAGCTATAGTTTTGGTTTCGGTTTCATTTTAAAGCATTTTCCACTCTTAAATTGAATTAATTAAAAATATTTTTGAGCTTTTAGTTTAAAATCGTTATTAATTCCAATTTCCATTACTAAAATCATTTCTGCTTGATTATGTTTTGAGTGTTTTGAGTTCTCCTAATTAATTAATTAAGATTAATTTCATGGCCAATTTCTGCTTTAAAAATTGTTTGCATAACTTAAAAACTTTATCATTAATTTTTTTCCTGTAGAGCAAATGTGTGCAAAATGGCAAATGCGTTCTCAGTTTGCTGTGAGAAACAATATTTCGATGAGATGGAATACTACTGAAAATGATGTATCTAAAAATCAGTCCTCGGCTGATTCTGCAATTAGACTTCCGAATACAATTATTCTGAATTAAAATGTTGCAGATAGAACTGAATATTTTCTTGATGTACCAAACTGCAGTATACTAAACATGTTGTAGTACTATATTTTAGTATTTTTGAACGTAATTCAAAATTACAAGAGATCCAATCATTATCAATCTGTTGCCTCGAAGTATGGCGAGTTGTGACAAGTCTATCCGTGTTCTCTGAAAGTACTAATTCTCTTGGAAAATATTGGGTCTTTAAAAATTATTATATTATTATATTTAAAATTATTATTTCTCCCGAAGAAGAAGACGTAGCCATGCAAATAAAGACATATATAAAATTAAAATTATCAGGTTAGAATGGAGAGATAGGGTAGATTGCTGACGGGAGTAGTGATTAATTAAACTTGAAGTGAGGTTTAGATATTTAGTAAATAATAATTGTAATGCTTAAGTTAATTATCGGTCACCTAAGAGTTAGCTAGATTATAGGTAGCTAAGAGGTAAAAGCTATTGAAGGTAAGTGTTCAAATTATTTAGTCTTCTCATATCTCGCGTACCTCGTTCATTGCTATCCATATTTGATAATTGGGTGCATCTTTTGACTTTGGTAAATTGAAGTTGTGTTGTTTTTGGTACTGTGAATAAATTGAGTTATTTTTTTTGAATATGGCTTCTCTATCTCCCAAACCTATAGACGCGTTTGGCAGACCTTTACCAAGTAAAACGAGCGTGTAAGTACGAAATTGATTTACAATATACTTGATACCGTAATAAGCTAAAAAGAGTTAAATTAATGAAAAATATTTTTTATTTTTTATTTTTTCAAAATTTTTCTAGTTAAAAAGAGTACATTTTCCATTCGCATTAATATATTTTTGCACTTGTTAATATGTTTCTTTATTTATAACCCCCCTCCCCCCACTATTAGCTCACACTTTCTATTTATTTATTTATCTTGGTGAAATTTTCAATCGTCAATAAAATACATTTTAAAGAGCTCAATTGAGCTGAAATTTTATATATATGATTATTTTAGATGACTTCAGTAATTTAATTATAATTAATAAAAATTAATGGATTAAAACTAATTATTTAAATAATTATAAATACAGCCACATTGGCATCATTTTTGGCGACTTGTATCAAAATTTGAAAAGTTTTTCTCACGTGTTAAAGCATTCAGTTGAACTTAAATTTTATATACACGATTATTTTGGAAGAAAATACGATATTTTAATGATAATTAATAAAAAATTAATTACCACTTAATGTTGCGATTCTATCATATGTATATACATATTTATAGTAATTGTAACTATTTAGTAGCTTAAATAAAGTTTTTCTTTGTTGATCTAAGTAGGAATTGAGACTTAAAAACTTTTTTTATATATTACTTGTTTTTAATCAACATTTTAGGTCAATGTATTTTCTTAGAAAGTTAAACTGGTGTTATAATTTGTGTAAACAAAATTTTAAGAATCCTCAAAATGTAAAAAACCCTAACTGATTAACACGTTTCGTAATATATATATATTTTTAATTCAGAATACTTTGACGATAAATATATATAAGACGAAAAGTGCATTAATAGTAGTAATGCATTTGAAAGACTTTAACCTCTCAACTGGTATATCTGTACGCTGTACAGGCACTGATGTTTTCTTTCTATTTTTGATTTGTAAATATTGTTAATTATTACAGTGAGAATATTAGTGCTAGGTTTTTTTAAGAGATACAATTTGGTGCTGTTACTGAATGACTTCTCATCCAGGATTTTCTTTGGATTTTTCATTGAAGATAGGAATTTTGACTCTTGAAAATATTCGATAAAGAACAGGATTTGAAAAGGCAGTGTGTAATTGGTTGCTTGAGAAGAAAAGAAAATGGAAGGGTATTATGAAACAGCCGATATTATTTCTGTCTCCTTACAACGTAAGATTTAGTATATTATTTAGGATTGTAAAAGGGTTCAAATTGTGTTTGCTTACATATATTGTACACCCCCACACACAATAATCATCAATCGTTTAAAAAAGAGGTACGAACATGGAATTTTTCGGTAAGTATAAAAGAAATTCTTTAAGATATACGAAACATCCTTCATAGCGTGTAAAGTATTCTAATAAAAAATAAACAATTTAGATTTTTTGTGTACCATAAGTATTAATAAAACAATGTCAAAATTTTAAAATTGAAAATTAAAATTAAATTCTTCCGTTTGCCCATTTTGTTAAGCAAAATGCTTGGTTATATGTAATAAAAAATTGACCTTATTTGGAACATTCTGGGTAAAACAATTGACCGCTTAAGGAATTCAATTGAGTCGTTGTATAAAAGTTTTGCCATACTTATTATAGAAAAGCACATAAAGACTAAAAATGATGATATATGTATCTGCTATTCAATAATTGCTAATGTGGAACTGGATATGAATTTATTTTTTACATAATTTTTATGGGTATAATTGTAAATTTATAAAACGATTACCTTCTCTAAGTCAAATAAATAAATGAAGGTAAATGTTATAAGTATGTTCATAATTCAAAATTTGATAATTTATTTATTCAGTATATGTGCTCAAATATAAATATTGTACATAAAAACACATACAGTAGAACCTGTTTTCGTACGGTCCTTTTTTTTTGCGAGTTTTTTTGTTATTTTTCTTTTATACGGTACCGGTTTCCCAAACCTTTTTGCGCCACTGTAATGTTTTTTTATCAATGCCCCCGTGGCAATTGGGGGAATGTTAGAGCCCCGCGGCAAAAATCAGGTTTTTTCCCCCCCAAAATTTTATATATTGGGTAAATACGCACTAGGTTTTAGTCAGGCCTTGGACCACCAAGACTCCTTGCCCCCCTTCCCCCCACGAGGCGGGATTGGGGAAGGTGTAATTTTACCTGCTGTGCCCCTTTCCTTCAAAACTCTCTGTTAATTTGTTATAAACAGTCTCCCGAGAATGTGTGTTCAGTTGTTTTCTATCAACGCTTCAACAGCTCGCGTTTAATTCAAGACGAAACTTTTAGTCACAGTGACATTATCAATAATTTAATAGATTATGAAGATGGACAAGAATAATGCGGATTCTTTGAGAGTGGATAAAATATATGCAGTGATACATCTTTCCAACAAATTGTCAATCATTTTTTTTTAAAAAAATAGATACCAATTCCAAAAGGAGAATGAAATTTCAAAAAGAGCTTCGATCATGCCTATCTGGTTATCCTTTTAAGACCCAAACCGCATCGTCGTGCGAGTTAGACATTCTTATACATTTTGCTCGGAATAAGTCAGCAAAAAATCAACGATTGAGCGTGTTTGCAGAAGTTGTAAAGTATCATTTTTTATCAACATATGGTAGTTGTAGTCCATGTTTTACTTTCAGCTGGCAAATCCATTTTGTTTTTCAAATACAAAGAAAATACGAATTTTTATCTGTCATAAAAAAGTAATAATCAATATATTTCTAATTGCTTTGATACAAATTATTGTATTAATGTTTATATAATTGTAAAATAGAAAAATTTTTAACTATACTCTATTAATGTGGCTTCTAGGGCTCAGTATTCCGTTACCCGCAGAATCGTGCGGGTTGGACGTTACTTGAGACACTGCAGCTTTAAAGGTAAGTACTTACCATGCGAATTTTTTTTCTGTTTCAATAATATTGATGAAAGACTACATAAAAATGAAATATAAATAAATAAATATATATATATATAGTTATATAATTAATACCAAATTTTCTTGTGGATCGCCATGGATGAGAGTCGCCTTTTTTTCTTCTCTCTCTTGCAATTAATTTTCTTTTCCATACATTTGTTAAGAAGTATGTCATTTTTATCCTCTCCACAGATTTCTGCATCCATATCACTTCTCCCCTCAAAAAAAAAAAAACTGGTTTTTCCAGTGGTAGTTAGCAAGTGTGGTTTAAATATATATATATATTATATATATATATATATATATATATATATATATATATATATAATAAAATTTTCTGATACATTTTAATAATTTTCATGGAATACTGTGTTAACTTTTAACCAAAAACTTTTTCAGGTGTCTAAAAGGAGAAGAATTCTCACAGAAGAAATTTTTCAATTGATAGATAAATCAGATTGAACTTAGATTAGAACTTAGTGATCTCTGGGAGGATGACAATGCTGCGAACAAAACATATGAATCACGTATACTGGAAAGATAATCAAGTTCGGATGAGAGCGATGAAGAAACACATGGGAATATTTGAAATGAAAAGACAATTTTGGATCTTTCTTTACCATAAATGTCTCTTGAACACATTCATTACATTGCTTTATCTGTTGCAAATTCTTGGTTTTGGTACAAACAAGGTGCAACATCAAATAAAAATTCCTCTAAAAATCAAATTGGATCGCTTGAAATTTGAGTTAGAGATAATAGAAGGATTTTTAGCCTCTCCACCTACTAACAAAAGTATCTTAACTGATGATGAAGATAAGAGTGTTGTAATTCCACTTGCAAAAAGATCGACGCGTTATAATCTATCTACTATACATGTCATGACTTTTATCCTGGCCATTCCTGGATAAAAGGATTGCTATATATATAGCCATTTGAGATGTGTTGATGACATTTCAAATCCTCACAAGTGCAGATTTGAAAACTGATAGCATTTCGGAAAAAATGTTGTGAAAAATGCTAAGGTTATTTACATTTTTCAAAAACAAAACAAACGAGATTTTTACAGTAAATAAGTAATGAATTAATAAAAGAGTTAATTTTCATCAATAATTTCCTTATTTGTAACAATTTTAGTTGAATTAAGAGTGTTTCTTCTATCAACTTAGAGCTAAAAATGTATATCTTGTAAAATTCCATGGGTGACCTGTTTCACAGGTAACGCCCAACCCGCACGATCGTCGGGTTCCCATCTACATTCCAGAAGGGGGGAGCGGGAATTTTTTTATTCTTTTTCCCAATCTTATTTGGATCCATATAGTATTAATAACCAGAAGAATTTAATATTTGAGGATAAAAAAATAATTCGGGTCTTAAAGGGTTGTCATGACATTTACAAGCCGACCGACCGCCCCTCAAACTTATCTCTCATACATTATGATGCCAAAAACTAAATCAATTAAAATTCTACCTTCAAGAGACGAAAGTGATTTTGAATTTATTTATCAGATAAAGATTAGCACTTTGGATTACACGACTAGTAGCAGGGAATTATGCAAGATACATTTTGAAAATTTATCCTCTTGCAGATTGAGAAACTAAATGTTTTTAAAATATTTCCTTGTGAAATGTAATTATTTATTGTGTTATGGAAGTACTTTTGCATAAATTTCGTAAATAATCGGCGTATTTTCTAAGTGCGGCTTTTGTATGCGAAATTTTCGAATATTTTTTCTGTGCTGTCTTTTCTTTATGCGGTCCCTACCTACCGCACAGAAACAAGTTTTATTGTATATGTCTACAATGTTTGCTACTGTAATAAAAATACAAAAATATATTTTTCCAATTAAAGGAAATTATTAATTTTTAAAACTTTTAAATTCAATTACATTAGTTTAAGTGTAGAACGCTGACATCAAGACTTTTTTTGTAGAAAAGTACTATTCTTTTTAAAATAACGAGGCTTACATCTTTGCTTTAAAAAAAAAACTTTCAGTGCAATAAGTAAAACAAAAATTCATATTATGATACTTTATGTATTTAGTATCACACAGTTATACAGTTTAGTATTACACAATTTAGGCATTGTAATTATTTTTATGTAACCAAATGCAGTGTAATTAATGTAACATATGTAAAAAATAATTATCACTAATTTTTTGGTAAAATTGAAAGAAGCTATGAAACTGAAAAACAGGTCATGTAAAATAACAACGTAACCTTTTTTCTCAACTAATTCTAATTTTATAATTCTTTCGCTTTTATTTATGGAATTCAGAGTTTAAACAAAAAAAGGGGGAGAACAAAGAAGCACAGAAACTTGTGATCATTCTTCAGAAAAGCATCAAAGTGAGATGTTCTAAAAAGGATTGAGGATTCAATCGATTGAAAGACAATGCTGACCGAGAAATGACGTATCGTCTGGAAAAATTTCTGTGAGAGAACCATTACTGATACCATTGGAAATAAAAGAAATTTAAAACTCACAGATCAGCGGAAAATGAACGGAATTACATCTGTTTAAATGGATTTATAGATAAAGGAAAATAAAATTCTTTCAAGTACTTGCTGATCGATGAGAATACTTTGTTTTGGTTCTATGCAATGTAACAGAGCTTACTTGGTAAACTTTTCAAACATTCTATTTTGTTTTAAAAATATACATGTAAATCAATACTTCATTATTTGTACCATTTTATGTATTTTGAACAGTTAACTCTAGATTTATTTAAAATTAGCTCTAAAAGAGCATCGGGTCCAAATGAAATTTATTACATATAAAAAGAGTGAAATATACATTTGATTAAAAACACAAGCTAATTAGATGACCACAAATGTGTGAGCGTGTGGACATTTTCAATATCCTGTAATAATTCTTCGTATTTCAAGGCATGATGCTGCACTTTCCAGCATTGACTTAAAGTGCCAACTGTTGTCCTGAGGCATATTGACACACACATATATCTGGACGATCCACCTGTAAATTCTACAAAGAATGCCACGATAACAGCTGGCATTTCAGATGATCCAATATAGGATCCCAATACGATATATTTTCGGGAAAGGGCAAGACATTGATGAATCTGCATTCAATGTAGAAAATTTTAGTAATGCAATACATGGATACGGTGAACAAATGCAAACTGTGAATTTGTGTTCGTGGTCAATACATATTTTACTAAGGTACTCATGCCTCCATGATTCTGATATGAAGATCAATCTTTTCGTGGCTGTTTGAAATCATCCTAGGAGTATTTTATACATATTTTTTTTATTTTTAAGTTTTTTATTCTTTGATGTAGCGATATCTGTATCATTCTGCCTTATAATAAATGTATATCGTCCCTACAAAATACGAAATTAGTTTCATTTTTTCAATTATTGTCTATTCTTAATTATTCCGAAAAAAGTAACTGTTCCTTAACAATTGTCAAGGAGTGTATATAAATTATTTATGTGACATATATTTATATAATATGTATTCTTCCTACTACGCAATGCCGTCATATTTTTATACAGCGCTGTGTACTGTGTAAAGCAAGGAAAATTGAGACCAAGTGAGCTGTTTACTATTCTTAATACTCTAAGCAAACAAAATCAGAGGTTTCGTACCTTTTTCACAATCATTGCTTTTATTTTCCCGTATTCTCTTAGTTGTCATCGCTAATATAAACTAAAATTTTGGAAACTTTCTTACCAATTATCTTCGTTTAAATTTCAGACTTTTAATTCTTTTTGGCACATTTCTGTGCTTGAATGATCTTTCTACCGAATCAAAAAATAGATCCCGTAATTCGTTTCTTTTTTTCTTTGATCTCTTACATAAGAATAATCTTTTTTTTTTCAATTATTTTCGTTAGTGCTACTCTTCTCTGATTCACTCACTGAACTTGAGTAGTGATGGCCTGCATGATAATACTATTTAATTAAAAAAACAAAACTTTACAGAGAAAGATACACACGAACTGTTTTCTTAAAAAAACGTACTTAAATAGTTTTCAATTCAAAAGTAAGCTTTCTTCTCTGATGTAAGCATGGTTGCCGAGTGGAGCTGAGTAAATCCGATTGAGCGTAAGGCAGCCGAACCTGACGATTAACTTAAATTTACTTTGCAGCTAAGCGAACTTAGAGAAATTATAAGTTCAAAAACGATTAACAACGCTGATGCAAGGAGAACGGAAGGGAGCAATTTGCAATAGTACGTCACGTAGCAAACTTTTGTAGCAACACCAAAAACTTTTCGAGTTTTACATTGAAGTGAAATCCCATATACTGGTTTTTTGAACCCTCTCCCTCCTATCAGGAAAAAAATAAACAAAGGCACAAAATATCAGATGGTCGTTGTGTCAAAGTACTGGAACACCTTGCCTTGTCCATTGTTTTAAAACTAGATTGCCCATAGGAAGTCATTTTGATTGCTTTTTAATTTCAATCAGAAAAAAAAATTACATAATAATGAGCAATTTCTTAGAATTTTTTAAAATATATGTTTTTTTCCCTAGTGAAATTTTTTTATTGTTAATATTTACTAATAACTTGCGTTATGTAACCGTACATAATATAAAAAATTAATTTTAAACAAATTTCTTTACACCTTAATCCTTCTTTCACAATGCAGTCATTTTGACTGTTTGATGACAATATAAATATATACTAAGTTTCAGTCTTTCTAGTATTAAACATGACCTCCAACTGGTGTGGTACCTCCCCTTCAAAATAGGGTGAAGTTCCGAAATTCTAGAATCACATAATCCACCAAAGTTGAGCAGCCTCCAACAAATTTGGAAGCACCTGCGTCAGTTACCCCATGTATTTGCCATTGGTATGACCTTCCTATTAAACGATTCCCGGTTGATTTCTTCCCCGACATTGATGGAAATGTGCAGATGAGAAAATGTTGAGTGATTGAGTGTATGAATGTGAAATTTAATAGTACAATCACCAATTTCGAGTTTGCTGCGTCACAAAGGCATGATTAATATAAAATAAAAGACTCAAAAATATACCCAAAATGACTGGTAAAAAAAGTGAAAATTATGTGGAAGAAACCCAAATTTGTGGTGGAATATAAATGGATTGGAGTGAGAAAACATTTGGGGTGGGAATGGCCCAACCGGGTCAGTTGAGGTCAGAGTTTATCAAACTGTGGTGCGTGCCATAGGGGCATGCGAGCATATTAAAAGTTGGAAAAGAAAAATTATTTAAAACACTATTTATTATTTAAAAGTGAAAAAACAAAATATATTATGACATAATAATAATAAAACAACATTTACACTGTTATAATACATTTATAATTGTATCGGTACTGCACAATATATTTTTAATTCATTTAACGATACTAAGTTAGAACAAGTTTACTTATTATCAGTGACATCATGGGCTTGTCATTTATAAAATTATGCACAAAATTTAACACTTATCTTGTGTGTGTGTGTGATAATTTCTACGGTTTAAAATTAATTCCTTAACGGCCGATTAAAAGTTACACGATATGCTCCCCAATGCCACCCGTATGTGATGTACTGGGGAGGAAAAATAAATAAGCAAATCCTTCGCAAACACTGTCAAGATCCTTGTTTTGCATTCCAAAATCTTCGGATTAATTTTTATGGGTAGCAGTGCACAGAAAAGATCGTGCTTCAAAAAGATGTATATACGTCCCGGGCAATTAATACTTTGCCTGAGCGAGACGTTTATATACACCGGTGGCACTTAGGAGATTAAAGCCGTAATGTAGCTTTAGCGTCAAAGTATAGTTTTATTGAATACATTTTTTTTTTTATGGTGGAGTACGCGATGAAAATTATGATTGGATATTGGGTAGCAGATATTGAAAGTTTGAGAAGCACTAGTTTAGGATCAAATAGGTGATTATAAAAAAGTAACACGATGTTGATAAAATACTGGACAGTCAATTAATAAGTGACGAGTGGTGTGAGCTACTTTCCCTGTATGAAATACATAGATCTTCCTCGGTATTAAAATGAATACGCTCAATGAAAGAACGAGTAAGTTGGACGTCATTTATTTGCACTTGGATTATGGACTATGCTCTGATGACATGATTCATGTAGTGCAATTTGTTCTTCAAGATCAAACTCCACTATTTCTATCATGGTGTTTTCTGGAGAATACATGTGTGTAAATGTATAGTGCCTTAGCTGGGGTACTCTTACTAGCGTCGAGATGAAAGTAATCTCGTGATATTTGTGAAAAAAGGAAGAGAAGTTTGAGACCCCTGATCACCCACAAAGTGTTCCCAATCTAAATTGGGAGGAATCAAGCTTAATCGCATTGCCACTTGAATGCTGCTCAAATGCTATGGATAACGGCCGACATAACAAATTATCCCTTTAGTGCGACGAATTACGCTGGCCTCGATCTGACTCAACAGCCAGGTGGCATCAGATTTTTATTTTTTTTTTATTTTACAAATGCCACACACTACAATTGCACCTATGCCATTAGTTTACGCGATCTCCAATATTTTTCGACTGAATTAAGACTAATTAGTGCAGGACACACTACCAAACACAATGACACGACAATGTTTAGTGGTCATAGGCTGACCAGAGTCAAAAAGAAAACAGCTGGGTGAGTCTGTGATGTTAATGACAGTAGGAATATCAACAATAATTTCTTAAAGTATTTTCCCCAACTTTTATGAACCTCTCTTTCTCGGTAAGTTAAGCAAATGAATTTGTTCAAATCCGCTGTCTTATAGAAAGCATTTACGTAAAAGAAAACTTTAAGACCCTTTTTCAAAATTTTTAAGGAGACAGTTACAGTAAAAATAATTGATGTTTTATACTTAGATTATATTATTACACTGATTCTGTAAATAAAAAGTCAGTTTGACCAGCCATTATTTTACAATTTTAAAAAATTAGGAATTTTTGAAGTTTTTTCAAACTTTTATAAAAAATTCAATTTTTAAAATTTTTTTAGTATTTTAAGTTATTTATGCCTTAGTTACAAAAAAAAAGTTTTTTGGGATTTGTCATTCCTTGTTGTTTTAAAAATTTTTTTTTCTAAAAAAACCGGGAAAAAACACAATTTTTTTTAAATATCAACTTTAGCATTTTAGAAAAATAACTAGAGTTCAGCCCAAAATCCATATAACTTTTTTAAGAACTCGTTTGGGGTATATGAAAAAAATTCGGCTCTATCTTAACGGGAAAAAAAAGCCTTAGGGATTAAAAAAAATTTCCTTCAAATTGAAAGTCTGGAAAAACGTTTTAAAAAGTTTGTAAAGTCATAAAACAAAACTTATAATGTCCGAAAAAACCCCATTTTTTAATATGCTATTTTCCGTATGTTCTCTGCATTAAACACTATTTTAATTAAATATGACTGATAATAATATTTTTAATTCAAAATATATTTTTGCATAATATTGATAGCATTTGTTAAAACGTCAGTTTATTCATCTTTATCTTAACTTAATATTTTCACAAAAATTTTGAAATACAAAGCATTTATGTAAAACATAATAACGATACTAACTTAAGCTAAATATTGTCAGGTTTGTTCATAAAATTAATTTTTTCAGTTTTAAATTGGGGCAGCTTTGAAAGTTTTAGCTCTCTTCGTACGACTCAAGTGAGATAATTGCAACTCAGCTTGTACTATATTGTCCAAGCAACCTCACAATGCCAATGTGAAGACTTAAACATTGACAACTGTAAAGTACATTGTAACGTCAGCACAAAAGAAGAAAACCCCCGTCTATACATGTCAAGATGGACGAATGGAGGGTCAAGTTGCGGAGATGGGTAATTGTGTCTCCAAAAACAGACATCAAATGTCCTTTTCACACGCCTTGGGCATAGCAAGTGTGAACTGTCTCGGAGAATGTTTTTGATGGCACCACATCTTTTCTCTTTTCCAAACCTACAGACGATGGTTAGTCAAAACGGTCAATAGAAGGGAGGTGCGATTTATAGCCCTTTTGTGTTGGGCCCCCTCTCACATACGGGTCGCAGACAACTGAATAGAGAACTGTCGTCAAAGTGAGACAGACACCCTCAGTGAAAACTTGACAAAGCAAGTTTTTGCCCCAGATGTTGGGCACATGTCTCTTTAGAGGTAGAGATTAAACGTGCCGGCCAATCGTTCACACGTACCAATAGAGGGGAACAATGGTTGGAAATTCAATCTCAAATGTGTGACACTCGCCAATATGAGAGGGGACGAGGGGCGTAAAAGCGTCCGCCCATGGAGTTTACAGGGGTTGGCTCGGAAGTGGAGATTAGCTTTATTGACTTCTCGATCTCATGAATTGACTTGACATGAATTTGGAAGCGGACGCAACCACGCTCTAGGTTTACTGATGAACTTTGTTTACAGAGAAACTTTGGTGAACTATAAATTCTTGAACATAGCGGCTCACCGGCTGGACATACCTGAAATAATCTTTGCACAAGAAATTTTCCATAGCGAAAGGCTGCAGTTTTTAGTAGTATTAATATTGAATTAATCGTTATTTAATATTTAATCAAGTAATAAAATGTCTTTTGGCAATTAGCTGTGTGACTGTTAACTTTACCCTGTAACAAAATTACAACATCAACTGCACTGTTTGACGATTATTAAATGATTGAAATAGTTTGAAAAAATACAAGTACTATGGTCAAGAAACACATAAATCTGAGACACGGCCAAGCAAAAAGTAAGACACTTTACCTGGTAAACACTCTCAAAAATCCCCCTCACCCCTAATATTCATCAAGAACATGGAATGAAAAATAATTTAGATGTAACAAAGAAAGTTGTCGACTCTCTTTCACGATATTATGAAGTAATGCTAAACACTAATGGGGATGTATAAAATATTCACACTTCCTTATTTATTAACATTAAGAGGAAATTCATCAGTGAATTCTCAATATTTTTAAGCAAAAAACATATTCAAATAGTTTGTTAAATTCAATAAATATTGTTAATTTCGATGTAAATACTGTTAATTTCTGTTTGCCTTGCATTTTTATATATTTTGTTAATGCAGTGCTTCTCAAACTTTCAATATTTGTGACCCAATATTCCATCATAAGTTTCATCCCCCCACTTCCAGACAATTAACAATGCATTGAATTCAATTATGCTATACTTGGACGCTAAAGCTACAATTCGACTTTAACCTCTTAAGTACCCCTGGCGTATATATACGCCTTGCTCAATCAGTACGTTAAATGCCCCAAAGATATACAAATGTCTTTCAGAAGTTCGGTCTTTTCTTTGCACTGCTATCCATAAATCCTTCCAGAGGCTTTGGAGTGCGATAAAAGACCCTTGCCAATATTTGCGAAGGATTTCCCTAATTATACCTTTACTCCCCCACCCCATTACATCACATACACGCGTCTACGTGGAAAACGGAGGCATTGGGGAGCGAATCGTGTAACTTTTAATCTGCAGCTCTGGGATTATTTATAAACCGTAAAAATTATAAAGATATTTGTTAATTTTTGTATGTATATATTTTTGACTAGCCCATGGGGTCACCGTTAATAATTAAACTTGTTCTTAACTTAGTATTGTTAAATTAATTATAAAATGCATTATGCAGTACTGATGCATTAATAAGTGTATTATATAAGTGTGAATGTTAATTTTATTTTTTTTATTATATCAGAATGCATTTTATTTCTTTTTGAGGAAATTCATAATTTTTTAAAGAATCCTTTGTTCTCGACTTTTAAATATGCCCCCCTCTTGAAAGAGTTATCACGTCCCCCTAAGACGGCGCTCCCCACTGTTTGAGAAACGCTGTGTTAATGCAGAAAAACATATTTATCAAACGCATTTCAATTATAATTGAACATATCTGTATATTTATTTATTTAAAAATTATTATTTATCTAGAAATAAATTGGGCACATTCTTGTTGGATATGAATAATTGGACTTGCCATCTAAATTACGTTCATTGGTTGTTTTTCCTCTGCCTAAAATAAGAAGTTTTATTTGGTGTAATGTAAATTGTTATCTCGCTTCGTTTGTGCATTAACTTTAATTTGTATTCAGTTATATACTGTGAATTCACACAAAGAAAACACTATATTAATGTAAACAATTATGTCATAAATTTTATCATTAATTTTTTTTTTTTATTTTTAAAATGCTTGGTGTATATGTTTCACTGCAGGAAAAAAACAATACCACATAACAGCGTTTCTAAAACTGTGGGTGAGTGAATATTAACGCCGCACAGTGGACAGTTTTCCCAATCTGAGCACGGAAATTATTTTATGGCTTTAAAGTCTTCATAATGATCTAAAATCATAGTATTTAATGTAAATTGGTATTCTTTTCTGTTTTTTACCAACAAATAAGGCTAATAGGGTATTAACTAATTTATGTCAAGTTTGAATTTGATCAAGAATAAATTATTGGTAAGTGGAACTAGTTTTTGAACAAGGATCTAAGGTTATTAACCGAAGCAGTAATATACACCTAGGAGAATATATAAAAAAATAGTGTGACAAGTTGAAAAAAATTAAATTTAATAATTGTTAAAGATTAAACAAATACATTCAAACATAACATTATACATATGCAATAAAGGATAATATGTAGTGATTAAAAGGATTCTGCACCCTTTGAGAATTTTTATTTTATTTATGTATTTAAAAATTACATTTTAGCATTTCATACAATGTTTATTCAAGAAAATGATGCGAGATAAAATTCTTTTCATATATTACTCACACAATTTTACAAAATTAATTTCTTTAAAGAAATTTGGAAATTTTTAAAATTCTACTGTTTTTGTGTTAATTAATTTTTTGACATGAAATTTTTGTAATATTTCCGAGGATGTTTTAAACACCTTTAGGGATCAATTTTACAATACCTTAATTATTTTTGGAGAAAAAAAATATTAAAATTTTGATATATATATATATATGCTAAAATTCAACCAAAAGCCTAATATTTCCCGCATTTTATTTTATTTTTTTTAAAAAAGAAGTATTCAGTTTACAGTAAAATGGATCCCTAATTCTATTACATTCATTACATATAAGACACAGGGTATAAGACGGAAGTGATTGGTAAATAATTGTGGAAGAATGCGAAAAACACAAACTGAGAAAAACCATTTTGAAGTTTATAATTTCGAAAAAATAATTATTATAAGCTTAAATAAATATAAAATACCACACTAAAATATTAGCTTTATATTGTCCTTAAAAATAATAAAATATAATATAAATCTTACTCCCTCGACAACCATACATCATTCGACTTGGTTCATTTCTTTGGCACCTCATCCATTTTCCCCCTACAAACAAGCAGATATTTTTACCAATTTTTTCTAAATTTTAATTGCTGCTGGTCCTTCTATTTATCGAAATTCGTTGCAGTCTTAACTAAACTCAAAACAACATTATTTTTGCGGTAGTATCTTGCTCTTCTTCCATACATTGAATAAGGTACGCCGAGTAATACCATCAGTCAACGCTGAAAAAAAATTAAACTTTAAGAGTAGCAGGAAATAGCAGCTAAATTTTGTATTAAATTTAAGGTCTATATCTACTTTATGTGACTTAAGTGTTACTGTGGTCAATCTGCGTCAATCCCAAACATTCTACTCCAATAAACACAAAAAACGACATATGTTAGTAGGAGTTACATGCTGTACTAAATGTTATGTTTTTACAATTTTTAATGAAACTTGAACCTAATGTGAAAGTCAAATCAAGAAATTACTTACCCATGGCATGTATTTAAAAAAACAAAACGCTTAAATCTGCAAAATCGTTTTCAGACGAAACGGTTGAACTTACTAGAAAATGATGCTCGCGTTTCTTGCAGCAGAAAGAAACCCGATCTAAGTCACTGATTTTAGAATATTTACTTTCGTGTACTGACGAAAACTGTTTACCATATGGCTGGGGAACCTAGGAGGACCATAAATAGAGGTTTTGTTTTATTTCGCGCAAATTCATTTTTGGACTTTCCGAGCGCTAGATTGGGAAAACTGCCCACAGTGCGTCGCACTTTTCAGCTACACTAGGGCTTATGGCGACCGACCAAGTAATTTTGAACCATGTACAAGTGACGTGGACGACACCTCAAGCTGTGGGACATGCCTCCCTAGGGGGCGTGATAATTCAACTTGGGGGTCGCGAGCATATAGAACAGTCGAAAATAAAAGATTTTGAAAAAATTATTCATTTACAAAATTCATTCTGACATAAATAAAAATAAACCGCACATTTACTTTGATATAATATACTTAAAAACATGTCTCTAGAATTACACAATGTATGTGATAATTAATTTATCAAAACTAATTTGAGTTTAATAATTATTAGTATTGGAATTGGAAAAAGCATGTGTACGAAAAACTTTTGTTTTTAGTGCAGAAAATTCCTCATCCACTCCTACCTAAAATTCAAAGAGTGAGTTTTACTAGGTTGCTTTTTGATTTACCCACTTGACGTGAAATTTTTGAATATTTCTTCTTCGGCAGTTGAACGTTTTTCTACATAGAGAGGCTCCTGGTAATCTTAGAACTTTCTTTAATTCAAAATTATATTGCAATCTGTACTAATTCAAAAATTAGAAAATGAAAATAGCATAATTCTTTTAAGTAACTTCCCTAAAACATCTATTACTTTAAATAGCATAATCAAAATTTAATACTTATCATGATAATTTGTACGATTTATAATAAGGCAGCGTTTCTCAAACTGTGGGCCCCCTAAGAGGGCGTAATAAGTCTACGAAGTGGCTCGAGCATATTGAAAAGTCAAAAACCAAATATTATTTAAGAAATAATTAATTCACCTAAAATTAAACAAACAAAATACATTTTACTTAATAAAAAATAAATACACATTTATCCTGATATAATACACTTATAAAAGTATTGCACAATGTATTTAATGCTTAATTTAATGGTTTTTCACTTAATAATATTAAGTGAATAACAAGTTTAATAATTACCAGTGACTCCATGGTATATTGTCATATATAAATTTATGTAGACAAACTAACATTATCATGATAATTTGTATGGTTTATGATTAATCCCTAAATGCAGATTAAAAGTTACTCGATTCACTCTCCAATGCCGCCTTTTAACACGTATGCGAGCGTGTGTGGTGTTTTGGGGGGTAGGGAAGAAAACGAATAAGTAAGCGAATCCTCTGAAATAAATAAATTCTTCACAAACACTGTCTAGGTCTTTGTATTGCATTCCAAAGCCTTCGAATAATTTTTCTGTGCAGTGCACAAATAAGATCTTATAAAAGACGCATATATACGTCTGGGTCAACTAACGCTTTGGCTAAGCGAGACATTTATATACGTTGGTAAAACTTAAAAGGATAAAGTCGTTTTTTAACTTTAGCTTTAAAGTATAGTATTATTTAATTTAAAGAATATTGAGATTGAATATTGGGTTGCAAAGTATTGAAAGTTTGATAAGCACTGTAATAAGGTCCTTATATCACTTTAGAGTCAGATTACATAATTATTGCATTCGATACATTGATTTTGTATTCAGGGTAGCACGATGAAATTTATGACTGAAAATCGGGCAACAAATATTGAAAATTTGAGAAGCACTGCTATACAATGATTTTTCAGTTTATTAAAAAAAAAAAATAATCCATTGACTCAACAGAGCAAGGATGGTAAGAAAGCAAGATATATTACTAATTCTAACTTTGAACAAGTTTAGACAGAAACATTATCACTTTTTATTTGATGAATTCCTTGAGCTACGTTTTTACCTGAAAGAAGAGACTGCTGGAATTTTTTGTATGATATATTGAGAAGAGAATCCCGCTTAAAGAAGCTAGTCTTGCAAATCCCACATTTTTAGTAGTATTGCAATTAATTAGAATTTCCTCTTCAAAATCTGTTCAATTGGATTAAATGTCTTACACATTGACGAATACTGCGTTTTTACTAATTTCGAAGTAGAAAAACAATTTTGAAATGAAGCTAACCGAATTCATTTCAAACAGAAGGATTTTAATATATATACCACTGAAAATATATATCGGTCCCTGAAATGAGAAAAAAATCGGTAAAAAAACCCCTCTGGAACAAGTTTCGGACTTAGAAGAAAATTAAATCACTACCGAAAAGATAGAAACTGTAATACAAAGGAGTCAATTGGTAAATTTTTAACCCGGAGGGAATAAATTCCCAATTTTTCGAGAACAAAAAAAAAAAAAGTAGCTTTTGTTTCAAGATTTACGTTTTGTGACAATTGGTTTTTTTAACCCAAAGTTGCGGTCTACATTCATTTCTCATTTTGTAATAAAAAAGAGACTGGTTTTAAAAACTGGGGAACTTCTATTCACTCAATCATTTTTCGCAGATAAGAACATCTGGGTAGTAAAAGGGGTAAGTTTTATTAAATTTTTAATTAAAGATGTTAAACGTAATGTCAAATTTACTTTAAATGATACTTTCTGCGTTTCTGATATAAGAAGGAATAGAATAAGTAGAGTTAAAAAAGTTTTTTTTTGGATTTAAAATACTTTGGAAACAATAAAATGCTTTTCTTTTTAACCCAAAAATATTATTACTTTATTTTTTTGAAACACACCTACAAACAAATAAAAAGGATTGTTTCGGGGGTGGCTCAGCCAGTAATAGTCTCCTAACCTGTATTTAACCACTATGAATAAAATCGAAGAAATGAACCATCTTGCCTTTTATTAAGATACATAGATGATTTAAGTTATAGGTGACATTGAATTTAAACCTGCATTTTTTTACCGAATACCTAAATTTTACAGACAAATTTTAACCGAGAAAAGTTAAATTTTTTTATTTTGTTGAAATATTATTGACAACAAATTATATGAATTTTTTGGGAAAAAAAGAGAACTTTTTTAAAATTATAAAAGTCCTTTCAATATTTTTTGATAAATCAATATTTAGAAAAAAATTTTAAATTTTTGATGAAATAATAATTTAACTACACAAATATTGATAAATTGAAGCATCAGAAATTTAATTTGGTTGCATACAGAATGTTTATCCATCAATTTCTTGAAAAAAATATATGAAAAAAATATTTAAAGTCTTTTTAAACTCATAAAATTGGCAAATTTTTTAGAAAATGCACAAATTCACCACGCAACATTAGGTCAACAAAGTCAGTTTTTTAGTGGTTCAGCTGTAAAGAATATGTCTATTTCACACACAGGATACATTTTAATACACTCATAGACCAATATTTACACGACTACTCTTTAAAATTATTTATCACCAATCAAACTTTTAAGACAAATCAAACAACTTTTTTGCCTACAATCTCGTTTGCATCTAATACCAAATAGTTAAACTCAAATGTGAGATTATCGATCATTTAGATTGACATGGTATTAGTGGGAGTTATGAGCAAAAAATGAAGGAGTGGTGATTGTTGTAGAAAATATGAGAAATCGTTCAGAAATTGTAAATTGAAGTATTGATAAGATGATCTTGGGTGAACTTTTGATGATTTACGATATTCATTTGTGAAATTAATGGGGTTTTTTTAATTTGAAATTTTGGATTTTAGATATTTTTTTCTTTCTATACGACTATTTTTTAAAAAATGGGTGATACTTTTTTTTTTTGATGTTCACTTATATTTTGATAATTGTTTTAGAATTTTAAAATTTTGATGTTATAATACTTCGAATGCAATGGGGAAATAGTTTAATTTTTCAAGTATTTCTTAACTTTTAAATTTTTGAGAATTGGATATATCCATAATAACATTCCAAGTTGCAATAGGGGGAAGGTTGGTGCCATCAAACAAGTTTAACCCCACTTATCAGTCCTAAGTCCGAGGTTGCACTTGGATATTTAAAAAAAAAATTATTTTATAAAATTTAAATTTTCTTTGAAAACGTCGAAAATTTATTTTCTATATTCGCCATTGATATTTTGAAATGAGATTTAATATTATAAGATTCTGATCTTTCAATTTTTTAATTGACTGTGGAATTGTGATTGATTCATATATATCTAAATATATACATACATAAGGAGAGAGTGATGTGATAGTAGAAATTGAAAAAAATAAATTAGCTTATAATAAATAATTATAATTTAGCTTAAAAAAAATTAATAATAGTTTACCTTAGAACAATAAAACACAATTGTGTTGAATGAATATTTGCCTTCATATTAAATATATATATGTATATTTGCTCTACAGTATTAAGGCTCATGAAGAAATATATGTTTCATCCTGAAGCTAACTTTGATACGAAATGTACCTCCAACCGTGGGATTAATTAAAAGGGAACAATTTATGATATCATTAAGCACGGCGCCCTTGAACTTGTATTGGGTGTGAAAGTGGGGAAAAAAATTTAAAATACCCCGGGGGCCTTTTTTTAAAGATTTATTCCTTTTTGTCTTTCCCCCCCTCCGAACCCGGGAATTTGGGAGTGGAAACAGTTATGGGACTAGAAACGTTTATCGGACTCCCAGAACACAGTGTTTGTGATCGGACGCTTGTAAATCAACGAAATTGGTCTACTTTCAGACTCCAGGAGTGAAAGGCTTCGGGTTAAGGAATTAAATGAATCCTGAATTTGTGTATATTTCTGCTAGAGAAAAATACAGATAAATGCTTAATAATGTATCCAATTTATAAATTATAAAAAAAAAGTGTTCAAATAGGACGTGAAGGAAAATTTAATTAAAGTTAAATTAAACTTAAATTGGAATTTTTTTGAATACGATGTAACAGGAAAACTGACACTTTACGCTGTGGTTTTCTTAAGTAAACATTTATACAGCCTATCAAATACAATAATTCTTTCAGTATAAAATAAGAAATTTGTAAAACTTATGAACATTACAGAAAAAAATTTGTGAAAAAAGGTTGTTTTAGAGATGGTTTAATAAACGTAAACATTTTTAATTCGTTGTTCTAGATCACATTGAGCATGACTTTGAGCACGATTTCCAACTTCAGACGAACAAAGCCGAATGGGCGTTGCAAACTCGAGCGTGACGTTCATTCAAGTTCACTCTCCAGCAAAACACACGTAAAGAAGTTATCACTTTAAAAAAAAAAACATGCATACCAAATTTCATTACTGTAGGACCCGAGCTCAAAAAGATTTTTGCCCTTTTCCCCCCCCTTTCCCCTTACAGTTTTTTTTTAAAATTCACTTTTAGTGTATCTCTATTCAGCACAAGAAACATGCCTACCAAATTTCAAGTCTGTAGGTCTAATAGTTAAAAAACATGAATATTCCATTATTTATCACAGTTAAATTATAGTTTAATTATATTACAAATAATTTATATTTTAAATTATATTTAAATTTAAAAATCAAAAAAATAAATTAAATTTTAATTTTAGCTTAAATTAAATTTACCATTCATTTAAAAGCAATTTAAATAGTTTTTTTAAATTATATTTTAAAAAATGAGGAGGGAAATTTAATTTTTTAAACCCCCTCGGGCCCCGTCTTGGGGGTCGATTTTCGAACAATTTGTTCTTAATAAATAGCTACTCCAGGAATGAAATACTGAACCCAGAACTGAACACAGTGGCGCAACAGCGTATGAGGGCCAAGGCTTAATGTGCCTATCTCAGTTTACGTGATCGGGGGAAATTGGGTTTCATGTGCGGATTTTTTTCCCAGTAAAAGGGATTTGAACAAAAACAAAGTGTTTAGTTCCCAAGCATGTTGGTGCTCTTTTAAATTGATCCCCCCAAAGGGAGGGAAAAAGGCCGAGCACGGAATTTTAACCCTGAACATGTGGCTGGGAAATGAGATACACTATAACTCAGCCACTGGGTTTCAGGAATGCAATATGCCCCCAAAATTTTAAAAACCTAAAAATTTCCTAATTTTTCCCCCGATATATCGGGGATGGATGAAGTGGAGGGAGGGGGGGAATTTTTTCACTTTTCCCTTTTAAAAATAATAGATACAAAAACTGAAGATAAAAATGAAAAAAATAAGGTATTTTTGGCACTGAAGGGATAAAATTAGTTTACATATTCAAAAAAATATGTATATACATCAGTGTTTCTCAAACTTTCAATATTTATGACCCAATACTCAATCAAAATTTCCATTGCGCCCCCTTCCTTACAATAACAATACATTGAATTCAAAGATGCTATACTTTGAGGCTAATGTCACAATACGAATATAACTTCTTAAATGTCACCGGCATTTATAAGCATCCCGCTCACCCAAAACGTTAATTGCCCCGGACGTATACATACATCTTTCCGAAGGACGATCTTCCCTGGCTTTTTACCCAAACCAATTTTTCCCAAAAGTTTTGGAATGCGAAAAAAGGACCTCGTCTGTTTTGGGGGTTATTTTTTTATTTAGAGGATTTCCCAACATGTTTTTTTCTTTTCATCCCCCGCCTCCAGTACATCACATAAACGTACCTACATAGAAAACGGTGGCATTGGGGAGCGAATCGCGTAACTTTTAATCACCTGTTAAGGGATTCATTATAAACCGTACAAATTACCAAGATGAGTGTTAAGTTTTGTACATAATTTTAGTATGACACAGCCCATTGGGTCACTGGTAATTATTGAACTTATTCTTTTAGTATTGTGTTAAATTAATTATGAAATACATTGTGCAATGTAAATTTTTTTTTTTTTTTGGAAAATTTTTTTTTTTTTTAAAAAATTTTTTTTTTAAAAAAAAATTTTTTTTAAATTTTTTTCCCCCCCCTTTTTCCCCCCCGGGGGGCCCCCCCTTTAAAAAAATTTTTTTTTAAAAAAAATTTTAAAAAAAAAAAAGTTAAAAAAAAAAAAAAGAAAAAAAATTTAAAATTTTTTTAAAAAAAAATTTTTTTTTTTTTTTTGGGGGTTTTGGGGGGGGTTTTTAAAATTTTTTTAAAAACCTTTTTTTTTTTTTCCCCCCCTTTTTCCCAAAAAATTTTTTTCCCCCCCAAAAAAATTTTTTTTTTTTTTTTAAAAAAAAATTTTAAAAAAAAAATTTTTAAAAAAAAAAAAAATTTTTAAAAAGGGGGAAAAAAAGGGGTTAAGGGGTTTTTTTGGTTCCCAAAAAAATTTTTTTAAAAAAAACCAAAAAAAATTTTTTTATCCAAAATAAAATTTAAAAATTTTTTTTTTTGGGGGGGGGAAAAAAGGGAATTTTTTAATTTTAAAAAAATTTTAATTTTAAAAGGGGGAAAAAATTTTTTTTTTTCCAAATTTAAAATTTTTTGGGGGTTTTTTTTTTTAAAAAAATTTTTTAAAAAAATTTTTGTAAAAAGTTAAAAAATTTAAAAAATTTTTTTTTTTTAATATTTTTTTTCCCCCCCGCTTTGGGGGGGGGTTTTTTAAAAAAAAAAATTTTTAAAAAAAAATTTGGGGGGTTAATTAAATTTTTTTTTTGGGGGGTTTTTTTTAAAAGGGGGGGGAAAAATTTTTTGGGGAAATTTAAATTTTTTGGGAAAAAAACCCTTTTTTTTTTTAAAAAATTTTTTCCCCCCTTTTTTTTAAAAATTTTTTTTTAAAAAAAATTTTTTTTTTTTTTAAAAAAAAATTTTTTTAAAAAAAAAAAAAACCGGGGTTTTTTTTTAAAAAAAATTAAAATTTTTTTTTAAAAAAAAAAAAATTTTTTTAAAAAAAATTTTTTTTTTTTTTTTTTTTTTGGGCCCTTTTTAAAAATTTTAAATTTAAAAAAAAAAAAACCCCAAATTTTTTTTTTGGTTTAAAATTTAAAAATTTTTAAAATTCAAAGGGGGTTTTTAAAATTTTTAAAAAAGGGGGCCCCAAAAAAATTTTTAAAAAAAATTTTTGGGGGAAAAAAAAAAAAAAAAAATTTTTTTTTTGGGGAAAAAAAAATTTTAAAAAGGGGCAAAAAAATTTTAAAAAAAAAGAACCCCGGGGGGTTTTTTTAAAAAAATTAAAAAAATTTTTAAAAAAAAAATAAGGGGAAAAAAAAAAAAAACCCAAAAATTTTTTTTTTAAAATTTTTGGGAAAAAGGGAGTTTAAAAAAAAGAAATTTTTTTTTGGGGGGAATTTTTTTTTTAAAAAAAATTTTTTTAAAAAAAATTTGGGAAAGGAAAGAAATTTTTTTTGGGGGAAAAAAAAGAAAAATTTTTTTAAAAAAATTTTCCCCTAAAAAAAGGGGGGGTTTTTGGGGGGGGGAAAAAAAATTTTAAAAAAAAAAAGGTTTTTTCCTTTTAAAAAAAAACCCCCTTATAATATCAGGGCTAAATACGCATTTATTTAAGAGGAGAGTCTAATTATTCCTTATATTAGCAATTATCGCATGGAATTATCAAATGATATCTACTCTACCTTTCCATCTATTAAATCTTGATGATGCAATTAACTTTGCCTCAAGTTATAGTAATTATACTTCGCTGTTGCTTTTATTTGGAATAGTTAGTGGCGTAGACATTTATATCTTATATTACAGCTGATAGGTGTTGAGATATTGAGCTATAAACCACATTATATATGCATTAATATTATGATATGGAAATATACGAATGAGTTATTAGGTTTTCTATATTCATCCTTTAATTTGTAATCATTTATATTAAGTTTCATTGGGTATAATCCTTTTAATCAGTTATATAATAGTAATAAGTAATTACATCAATGGATTGTGAGTTTGCTTAGATTGATAAATACGTGGCTAGACAATGCGACCACATTGAATATATTTAAGTTGATATTACGATGTCACTGGAGCTATGTTTTCAGTACCTATGCTCATTTTGAATTGATCAAACTTATGATTCAGAATTTCGAAGTAGTACAAAAAATATATTACGTTCAAAATTTTTCTTCTTTTGTTGCGAAAATTATTCCTTAAAGAGTACATTATTAAAATAATATTAAATAACCATTCAGAACCAGATTACTTAGTGCATAGAATTTTGAATATGCTTCAATAAACATCATTTAGTCAAAAACATTAATCCAGTATGTTAAGTAAATGAATATAACTAAAACAATCCACAATCCAATCCTTTCCACACTTTTTAATGGACTCGTCTGGATGACGTGGGAGCCACGTGATTATGAGAGAATTGTATTTAACTGCTGCCGAAGAAGGTAAGCTATCATTCCTGTACTTACATTTGTGAGTAAGAATAAAGGCGGCTGGACTACTGAAAGAACTATCTGAAAGAGGATAGACTGCAATGACCCGAAGACTAGGAACGAGTATCTCTGAAACAGCATGACTGATAAGTTTATTGTGTTCTGCTGTTTTTTAGTGTTTGTGCGAAGTGGATAAAAAATGGTGAAACCACAGAAACAGACTCCTAGCTGTTGGACGCGTACGCATCATAAAAAAAAAGGAACTCCAGCAATTGTCCCATTTGGTAAAGCAAAGTCAACGCTAGACAATGGGTCAGTTGACAGTCCATAAAAGATGCTGGTTCAAGTACAAATATCTCGGAGCACACAGTTTAGTGGACACTGTTAAATGTGGGACTGCGCAGCCGTCGTCCTACTTGCAGGACTCTGCAGACCAAGCGGCATTGCCAACAATGCCTAGAGAGGGTTCAGAAATATTAATACTTGGCCATAAATAAATGAAAGAAAGTTTCTTGGTTGGATGAATCACGATTTTCCATTCATCACATTGATGGTTGTGTGTGAAAAAGCACTGTCTTCCTGTCAGTTGCTCCCTCCATGTAATCAGACTGGTGTGTGATGACACTATTATGTTTTGGAGAAGATTCTAACGGGTGATTGTGGGAACCTAGTAGAAAGTGAAAGGATCGTAAAGTAGGAGACTATCAGAATAATTGTGGATCAGTTGCACCCTTATACGACGTATATTTTCCAAACTGGGAATAGAATATTCCAGCAGGACAGAGTTCTATGTTAAAGTACAAGCTTCAAGGTGCATAAAGATGAATTCCAATTAATATCAGCCACCTTACTTGGCAGATCTTAATCTGATAGGGCACATTTGGCTTTTTTCATAGAATAACAGTTCACATATCAAATACTTTCATGTTGGAATGAGTCGATTTCACTCGACCACTGCTTAGACAATTAGAACAACTTGTCTTCAGTCATGTAACAAGAACTTGTGGTATCCATGCAAAGGCAAGCTGCAGCTTTTTTGCAGGTAAAAATGGGTGTAATTTTGTTATTGAGAAGGTGTTCATAATATTTTGTCTCTTCTGTGTACATAATAGATTATTTGAGAGGTCATATTTGTATCGGTTTCAAGAAGAGATATTAATATACATCTGTTTGGGGCACTAAAAAGGCAGCACCAAGGAGTAACCACAAAGTGAAAGTACTTAAAATCAAAGATAAACAGCAGTAAACATTAAGTGTAAGTTTTTATCAATGAAGGTACTAAACAATATTTTGTTTCCTTTTATTTCTATGATAATACTTTAATGGTTAAGGTCATAACAGTGCTTCTAAATATTTTAATATTGACGGTCCAGTTTTCAATCATAATTTACATAGCCCCCCCTCCTGGCACAATGATAATGTGTTAAATACAATAAAATATATTTTTACTCTAAAGTTGCAATACAATGTTTTTTTTATAAACTGTAAAAATTATCAGTATAAGCATTAAATGTTGTATATGTTACTTTTAAGTAATAAATATTTGAAATTACTTTTTTCTTAAATAATTGGATAAGTATTAAGTTATTTTTTATAGATTAGAATGTATTTCGATAAACTCACTCATTTCAATAAAGTAATAATTTTTTTTAAATAATTTTTTGTTTTAGACTTTTCAATGTACTCGTGCCCCCCTCGTGCGTTTATGATGCCCCTCAAGCGGGCGCACCCTACAGTTAGTTTGATAAGCACTGGCTTATACGATTCTATGTACAGACCCAATGTGTTAACGCAAGCAAGATCATTCATTGTAATTCAGTTCTTGGTTCTATTCTTTACAAAACTCAAAATGACGGAAAAAAATATTTTGTAAGAAAAATTTCATCTACATTTATCTGAAGTTAACTATGGCGTCAAAGGACATTGGAAAATTTGCAACTATTTCTTTTAAAATGGAAAGACACTGTGATCATAAGCACATGAACAGTGCTATATACCATTATGAATTAAATGAAGCCAATTTTTAGACATCTAGGTGACCCTATGTTATTAAGAAAATGTTTACATGGAAAGACACAGAACCAAATGAGTCAGTTAATAGCACCATATTGTCAGTGATTCTGAAATCTATGTTTGTGGAATTAAAAACTCTAAATTTAGAGGTAAAAATGGCTATTACATGGCTGAATATGAATCACATGTAGCAAAATTAATGATTTTAAAACATTGTGTATTGAACCAATTTATAACTGTGTGCCATGCTTCAAAAAAGTAGATGTAAGCTAATTGTTGAAAATAATGAAAAAAAAGAAAATTAGAAAAGTCCTTTGTAGCAGCAGAGTCCTTCGTATGCTTCTTGAAAGTAGTAAAAAGGTAAATACTCAAGAATTGCAAATTTTTATTTTAAAGCCTGTTTTTTCAAAATGCAATATATTTCACTCAACGTATTTTTTTCTCAAAAACCACTAGTTATATAATCCTCAAATTTTCAGTAAGAATACTTTAATTATTTACATATTTTAATGGAGGGTCTGAGATATATATCTAGCAAACTGTTTTAGGTACGGGTTTTTTAAATGAAAATTTAGGGGAAAAAATTGGACATTTTTAAAAAATTTCATAATTACTTTAATTTTTAATTAAAAGCAAAGCCTTTTGTTAAAGTTTTGTTGATAGCATGCATAGCCTAGAGTAAACATTTTATCCATGAGAAATAAGTAGTTTTTGAGAAAAAGGTACATGAACTTACATAATTTAAACACGGGCTCCTATGGACGTGCCAGACACCCTTAAGAGAATCTTAGTGCTTTATCCCTTATTTTTGAGAATTGGTTTTCTACAACAAATTTGCTCCTGAAAAACAGCATGGCTCCTTGAAACTGATAACATAAAATTATTTATCCTTGATCAACGTAACAATATTTTTTGGGGTTTCATTTTCGGTCTCCAGTTACATAGTTTTCACAGATGTTAAGAAAGTGTGCAAATGGAGAATAAAATAAACCACGATCAAAATGTAATATAATAGACTTTATTCAAACAAACTAAACTCAACATAACAGAAATATATATGAACATTTTACAATGCATTTTGTTACCTTATGATTGTTCCGTAGAGAAGCTGAGATAAATATTTTTTTATCACATGTGATTTCCATACGGATTTCTTAGCTATATTTTTTCCAAATTTATTGTATCTGTACAGACACAGATATTTGCTGAAGAAATAATGTTATATACATTTTATACTGTCAAAAAGAAAAATGCATTTCATGCGAAAGAAATTAGATGAAATTAAAATAATAATAATAATAAATTTATATGATTACATTAAACGTAAATATATAAATTGATTAAAATTTGCTAAAAATGTTACTTTAAATTTCAGCATGTGAACGTTAAAACGCATCTTACACTGAATTACATTTCTACTTCATATTCTAAATTTTTAAAAATCTTAAGACTCTTATGGCATATCAAGAAAAATTCTATGATACCTATGTGGAATAAAAGAATGAAATCATATGTACATAAATTAAATATATCGTTATATATGTGTATATGTATATAATACTAGAAATTTCGATCACACACATTTTTCGCTTAGAATTTCTGGCTTAGATTTATCCTACGGTAAATTGCTCAAATCGAAAAACGTTTACTAGTACATTTGAAACAACAAAAAAAATAGTTTCAATATTGTTAAATAAGACAAAATATGGTAAATTTTGAATGACATTTTTATTAGCTTTTTCATTTGGATTGAAAAGTCCAATACTTTCTTTTTTTAATTTAGAGACGAATATCATATACGAATTGTGATTTAAATAAAAAAATTATTTTTGTATTTATTATGGATCAGTTTTATTGCTGAAACTGTGCTTTAAAAACCAAATAATTTATTTGATAATTATGTCAAATTCCTCTATTAATTTTATATGATATGCAAACAATGAAACTACAGTTTCAAATAGTACTATGACAAATAAAACTATTAACATGCAATATCACAATTAATATAATAAAATGAATATTCAAAATAATATTTACGATGCTTAAGATATTATTATAAATAAAGTATTTCTACATAAAAAATTATAATTTCTTATGATCAATCAAAAATTAATTTGGCATGTACCTTGGTTTCTAATCTTTATTGGCATATGTATATAGGAGAAAGCCTTTTTTCTAAGAGAGAATACATACATTTCATAGCAGCTATATTCCTAATAAGAAACGTGACTTTTTTAAGTCACTTAAGTTACTAGAAATGCAATTGTACAAGTTGAATTTTTAACATTAACATAGTATATATTTAGCAGTTGTAGCATTGGTGCTCTTCGTGGTTTGTTGTAATACTTACATGCATGCATGCGTGTAAATATTCAAGTGAGTATTGTTAGCTCATATTAATACAGATATTTAGTGATTTCAAATACTCGTGGTATGAATATTTGAATATTTTTTTTATTGTTATAGCATAGTAAAAGAGTTCAAATGAATATTGATCTCATTTTTATAGAAAACTTTAGTTCAGTAGTTTTCTCTCCTCTTTCTATTTTAAGATTATGTTCAAAAGAGAAGCACATCAAATATATTTGCACAAGTAAAGTATGATACATTAAACATATAAACCTAATCCTGTAATCATATTTTGCATAGTTTAAGCAATGTGAACTCTGGGACATTTAGTCCATTATCTTTCAATTTAAAACACAAATATACATAAAAATTACACATTTTTTTTTTGATAAATAATACTTTTTTAGTAGAAATTTGAAAATCAGATATTTCCAAAGGTCTGGCTTTTCAGATATACCAAAGAAGTTAAACTTACATATTTTGACAGACTAAATACTGTTACTGTTTTAGGAGAGATTGCATTAATAAAAATTGCAAATGTTGATTCTAGATAAGCGCAAGTCTCAGTTTTAGAAAGTGTTAAAAAGTAGAACATTATTTAACCATACTCTAATTAAACTTTCATAAGTTATTGTTATTAAAATTATAAATAACAACTACTCTTAAATTTATATATAAATATACAGAACATATATATATATGTATATACAGAAGGTCGTTCATACTTTATGGAAACTTTTTGTTGATTTTTATCAACAAATACCGTATATCTTTTTGGAAATTTGTTTCTGTCTGATAGCCATGATTCTCGACAAAAACTCTAGTTCAAAAAGTGCATGAAAATAAACTTTTTTTTGTGCTGTCATGCAAGTTTTAAGCCGTTGCTCTTGAACCCTTTTCCAAAGTCTGGTCAGTGTTCTTGGATGCCGTTCTCCTGAAGCTCGTTTTAATAAACCTAGAGGCTTTGTCCATATGAAGCTCAACTTTATTTATGTCCTTTCATTATATTCTTTTGAATAAATTCTTCAAAAATTGGTTCAAAAATATTCTGCTGACAGTACAGTGAATTGAATTTGGCTTTACTTGTGACTTTTTGATTTTTATTTGTCTGGTGCTAGAATATACCTGCTACTATCATGAATACCTTAAGGAATTTTACTGTACACTGAAGAAGCCATTTCGTACAGTCATTCCCGTCAGCTGAGTAATAAAAATTGATCTTTTTTACTACATTTATTTAAATATAACCATTCCTCATCGAATGTTACCACAATTTTTCATTTTTCAGCAGATAGGTGTTTTTTACATAATTTTCTACAATTTGCTTTTCTTTCAGCAATAAGTTTTAAAAAAGGAGACAAATTTTAGACAGACATTTAAATATTTATTTAACTTTAAATCCTCATGAATAATTTTAGTTATTGTTCCGGAAAACATTCCTGGTTTCGATGCAATGAATTTTTGAATCGACGGATTTTCTTTTAGAATCAGAGACTTCACTTTCTCAACAATTGCCTGTGTTTGAACAGTGTCGGGATAAAGTTTCGTGGTCTTGTTTTAATTTTTACTTTGTGCTAAACATTGTTTCTGTTTCAAATTTAATGTATTAAAAATGCCTTTTATTGAATTGCAATAAACGAGATTGTTAAGCCCCCTTTTAACATGTTGATACGAATATTTCTCCTTGGAAAGCGTAATTACTTGACCTTCTAGCCATAAATAATTTTTAGGTGCCATTTTTGAAATAAATTTTTACTTTACATTCCAATCAAAATAAAACCTTAACACACGGTTATTTTCAAGTTGCAAAAATTTTACCTCAAAATGCAAACGACAAAATGAATTACAAAATCGTTTCCATAAAGTGTAAAAGATATACATACATATATTCTTGTCTAGGAGAATACTATTACATCATTTTAAAGACTGTACTATGTAGGGGAAGCTGTTTATTAAACTTTCCACAATTGACTAAATTATGAGCTAATATGATGATTTCTTAGGAATTTAAGTTTTTTGTTCTTAAACTTAAAACTTTGAAAAATTATGTAAATTAAGTTTTTTTTTCTGTTTTTAATATTCCATCCTAGTATGCTTTTGTGTTTAAGCTTAGTGAATCTTGTTAACTATATTTAGCTGAACTTGAAAGTGGTAAAAGTATTTTGGCAAATTATAAAAAAAAAATATTCACTATTTAAATTTGCTTTGGAAATTTCTGATTTTCTTAAATATTAAAATTTAATCATATTTACATTAATAGAATTAAACATTTGCAAAAAAATTTATGTTGGTTCTATATATGTAAGTATTAAACAATATATACGCATGCTTCAAACAGAAAAAAATAGATTTTAAAACTTTCATTAAATATATGAATCAAATTACAAAACTTGCAGTAGTAGCCGGTAATATTCTTCAAAAACAAGTAAGTAACTGAATAAAAAATGATTTTTTCAAGCTCTCCTTTGTTATCAAATAGCTAATATTTTAACTGAAATTATAATGTTAATCTTTTTCTAAAACTTAAGCAGTTATTTATATTTAACACCATAATATTGATGAAGCACCACAGTTAAAACACCATTTTAAGTGTTTTTATTTATTGCAAATCTAATTAATCCATTGTTCAAAAGAGAGTATTACATTAATATATATGTACATTACTTATAGGCTAGAATGATGTAGCTACAATGCATATTTCTACATTTCCATCTTCAAATAATCATATCAATATATAAATATAAAAATAACAGTGACAAAAGAATATCTACAGCACCACTTTCAGCAGGAATTAATTAGTTGTAACTCAGAAGTATTTTGTGTACTATTGATGATTCATTACGACTGGTAATTTTTAATGAGGTGTTCTAATTTTTTTTTTATTTTTAAGTAAGCATTAATCATTAAATTTAAAATTATTTCCTCCAAATTCACAAATAAGTACTTATAAGTTTAGTAAAAAAGAATGTGTTTTGTGTGCATCTAGCGTCTTCACTTTTTATTCGATTTAAGAGAATGAAACAAATCGCGCAGCTGGCAGATCATTCCTTGTATAAAGTTATATTTAGAAGTATGTCATATCAATATTAGTTTTATCTTACACCTTTTAAAACAAAAAGAAATACAAGAAAATAAATATATTCGAACACACTCATTGGACATATTCCAAAGTAAAACATTATTTTAAAGGTATACATTACTAATTTTAATCATTTTAAATCAGGATACACGAGCTGAAATATAATATTTTAAAAATAAAAACTACTTTTGCCGTAGAGTGTTTGAAACAATGTGTTTCTAAAAGGTTGGAATGATAGTATACAAATAGAAAGTCATCTTAGTTCTTATGCATATATATATATATATATATATATATAAAGAACAATGGATTTTTCAAATTAAAACTAAATTTCGTACAAACAATTTCTCTAGATGAGGTATTCGTAAGGGTTTATTTACTTATTTGTATCTATTTCGTAGGACATTCAAATATAAATTATTCTCTGCATTATTTTTGTAAGAATTTGTCTGAAAACTAATGTAATGGAACAATTATGTTTGGGTTTAAATAAATTACATCTTTAGAACAAAAATTGTAAAAAAAGAAGAAATTATTTATATTTATGTTTATTATTTACATGTAGCTGAAAGTAATTTGAATCAAACACTACACAGCAATTTTCGTTCCTCTGACACTTTCAAAGTATGATTTCTAAAAAATAAAATTAAAATGAAAAGAAATACGGACTTATTAATCAACATTGAACTTTAAATTGAACATTTGATAAATTTAACAACTTTAAATTGAACTTTTAGCAACTAAAGAAATGGGGTTAATTAGGGTTAAAGTTGTTAATGCACGTTTATATAGATACAGTTCACACTATTTTTTTTTTTTTTAAAGAAAACATAGTATTTAATTGTCTAATCAGAAATTAAAATTTACAATAGTAGACATTTTATATGATTTATAGACTTATTTTTAACATTAATTACGAATGATATGAAGGAAATATCATGATCTGATACAAGATGCTAGCTCATGTATGAGTGATGGTTTTCAAATATGAACTTATTACTTATTAGAGAAAGGTGATAATTTTTTTCAGAATATTAAATTCTTTTTATGCGGAAAAGATGTTCTAAAGCAGAGGTCAGTAACCTTCTTGCTGTCGTGTGCCAAACCAATCTGCCAAAATGATTCAGGGTGTCACACAATGGAAAAGTTTTGAAGCAATTCGATTTTTGCAGAATTAGAAGATAGAGGTCTATAATACAGATTAACAGTTTATTATATATTACTTTTGGCTAATTTCAAGATATTAATTAACATAAAACATAACGACTCCTTCAGCATAATTAAAAAAATCATAATTTGTATTATATATCTTATACACTTAATTATTAAAATAAGAAATAACTAACGAAACATAAGTATTCCTTCAATATAGTTAAATACAAAGCTTTTGTTCGAGAAATTTTCTTTTTTATATCGAAATATCAGGTTCATAGTTTGTGACATTATTTTTCCCACGATTTTGACTGTTCAGATGGGTTTGCAAAGAAGACAAAAACCTTTTTTTGCCGCCCTCAAAAATTTTTTTTGAAAAAATTTTAGATTTTTCCCAAAAAAGTTTAAAACCCAAAATTAACTAATGCAATTTCATCTTCACGAATTAATTCGCAGAAATGACAAAAAATTTTTAAGACAAATTTATTTATCGTTATTTTATTTCAGATTTTTAATTTAAAATTTACCTTACCGTAATTCTGAAGATTTTATATAATTCATTAAGCTCATTTCAATATTATCTACTTTAATCAAAAAATGACTAATTTGAAAAAGGGTAGAGGATTACGAAGGGACGGGCCACATTTGGGACAAAAATAAATTCCCAAAAAAAGGAAATTTTTTAAAAAAAATGTGATAAATACTTCCACAAGTGGAATGAATTTTAGGAATCTGAGTTTTTATATGGAAACAATTGAAATAAATGTCTTTCAAGGTAGAACGACGTTTTACAAGAATTTTATCATTTATTGTGTTCACGACTTCCTCAGTATTAAAATTGAAAAAAAAAAATATGTATGTTCTGTCAAAAAGACAGTGCACAAGAAAGCGGGCAAGGGCAAACAGTTCGGATAGAACTGGGGTATCCAATGCACTGGGGAAGAGAGCTAGCTTATGAAATGTTGCTATGTTGCAGTGTATTATTCAATAATCGTCACTTATGATTATTTGTATTGTAAAGAAATAATTACTATGAGTCTAAATTTATCTACACAAAATGAAGATTTTTGAAAAATTCAACCCCTCTGTGGCAATATTAAATTTTGAAATTATTTTTTATAAGAATTTTTTCTCCAAATTTCTATACCATAGAACAACTTTCCCGCATACTAAGGTTCCTTATGATTATAATTATTCTCCTTATAACCAAGATCCACTTTATTACTTATTTTGTTTTAAAGTTCTACATTTTGTCTTTTATGTAAATTTGTCATTTCGTAAAATAAGGCTTCATAACATTATTATAAGGGTAAATTCCATAGGCTATTAATTTTGAAATAATATCAATTTCGAAATCAATGCTTTGAATAACTTATATTTTGTTACTAATTTTTTCCATATTGCAATTCGATATTTAGCGAAAGAAATTTAATTAAAAACAACACAACACATATTCATTGTCTCTCGTACGGTTTTTAATATTTTATCATTTGAATATCCACTATAATTATAAATGCAGTTTTATTCTAAAATGCAGTCGAACTCTTTAACGTACATTCTTAATAGGCAAGGGCTCAATAAATAACAAAAGCATCACGTTTGTTTAAATATAAAAAGGAAAAATTTAATAATAATTACAAAACCTGATAGGTTTCTACTAAACCACCTTTTAAAATAGGAATCAGTACTCAATGTCTGGGGAAATTTTTTTAAACACGAGTGGGGAAAAAATATTATATTATATGAAACATCAACTGCAAGATGTTAAATTGAATGCATACAAATATTTAAAAATCCAAAGTTTCTATCTAAAACCAGTGTTTCAAATCTCTTTATCAGCGCATTTGAAAATCGAACAACAAAATGCTGATACCTACAAACCAAGACAACAAGACTCGCTTGGAAAAAATCATATTCAAGTCACAAATTTAAAATATATAATTTCAAGCATGTTATAGTACGAAACAGAGATGCATTCTACGTCTATTATTTCTATGATGCATATTTTACAGTTCCACAAGAGCAAAAAAAGAATGTGTATCTCTTCCTGAAAGTCGTATTCACAGACCATCTGTACATCGATCTAAGCATCGTCTAGTTGTGAAACAGCGCTTGGCGTCCAGAAGTCGCAGCTCAATAAAAGAGTCGGCTGCAGTAAAATGTTTATATGAATTCATAAGAAATTGCGTTGACAAAACAAAAAGATGTTTCTGCAATGTCCCTTGCAGATCACAAGTAGTTGAAAATGTCCAGTCGTTAAAATGATTCCTTCTGGGTAAGAGAGGAATGTTTATTTCATCCATTCCACTACGTTGGCAAAACTTCGAGGTAACCTGAGGAAGAAATCAATGTTTAAACAATAGACACTCTGGAATTGTTTAAATTATAAAATGCAAATATAAAAGTGGTTTGACATTTAAGGTTGGACAAGTAATATAGAAATAAAATTAAGTCAACTTCTACTTAGGTCAAAAGGAAAAATTTATTTTAGTTACTTTTTATTAAATAATTACAATTAATATAAATATGTATATGCATAGGACAGAATCACAATATTAAGTGACAAAATAGAAAGCGATCTTCCTTGTCATTTTAAATTTTCCTTTCTATATAAGGAGTTAAACAATTATTTTTGAGGTATTATTTATTTATTTATTCATTTAAATAACAAATAAAAAGAAATCACATTCTCAGAAATTAGGCCATCTTTGGATTAGCATTCGAATATATGACTTTTAGATTAAAAGAACAACGCGGTATCCATTGCGCAACAGGAGCGAAACGAGCAATTTTCCTTTTTATGTATGGTTGTGGATTTTTATTTTTGTTTGCTAATATTGATTCATCAATTAAATAAAATTAATGAATTAATATTTGAAAGAAATTGTATTAACATCAAGTGTCATCCACAACAAATTTTTAAAAAAAATGTATTTGAACTTGAGGGGATGAACAAAAAGTATTTTATTAACGATTGAAAATTTGAACATGATATATAAATAAATATACAGTGTGATCCCGAGTTCATGATACAAACTTTAAGGGTAGATGCAGGACATTGTAACAATTATTTATTGTACATGAATGTATGGGGGGAGGGGCGCCAAGTGCCACGGTAAGGCACAAACAATAAAAATAAAAGAAAAGAGAAATAGAATTTTCGGTTTGCTGTGTTTTTGGAAGGGGTCAGCATATGTCTAGCTGCCATTCAACATGATGCATCTCAGTATGGGTAAGCACCATTCGAAATTGTGCTGACGTCTACGATGGGAGACTAAGTATAACGAAAATACAGACATGCATTACATGTACGAGCGAGCAAATGGTAACAGAAGAGATGCGCTACGAATGTACAACATGCAATTTCCTGGTCGACGAATGCCGAATCTTAGAAATTTCCAGCGGTTACATCGTCAACTTTGTGAAACACGTTCGTTCCACGTCACCAGACATGATGCTGCTCGATGAAGAGCTGTACGCAGTTTAAGCCTGGATGAACGTATATTGAACGTTGTGGCTGATAGACCCAAGTGCATGAGGTTGCTCATCACGAAAGTGCGCGTTGTCAGATCATTTATAGAATGTTGAACGAAAATCGCTTACACCTCTTCCATTATCAGCCAGTACAAACTTTGAATCTGGCAGACTATCTTCTCCGACTTCCAGTGGGCGGTACAGCAATGTACGTTGCAGCTGGACTTCATGTGCTAAACCATTTTTGTAAACATTACACTGTTTAACGACGTCTTCAATAAACACTTTGCCTTTTCCTTTCAGCTCTTATGTTTTGTGTTGTGCTTCATCGCGTCATTTCCGCCCATACATCCCTATAAAATAAATGATGTTACAATGTCCTGTACTTATCCTGAAAGTTTGCACCATGAATTCGGGGCCACCCTGTACATAGGGAGAGTGTGAACTAGTAGCCGGAATTGAAAAACAATTGTCAGTGCAATTTCTTATTCCTCAGTTATAAGTATTACGAGTGTCAATAAGTTTGCCTCTTGATTGAGTCTTAAAAATGTAACAAAGTAAGTAATTGACCTTTTTTTCTTGTTTTATTCAAAACTAAGATTAATATTAGAAGAAAAATGTACCGCATTTTTCATTTACAGTAATTAAATCCATTTCAAGTTTATCAACTTGCTTAAAACTGTAATGAATTCATTATGAAATGTACTTGTAAAAATATAATATTGCAGAAATAATACTCCGCTGAACTCTTTTGCTAAAAATTCATATTTGTTAAACTAAGCGAAACCAAATACGAAAATGAAATATTATCTAACAACATTAGGAAATAATTTTTTTCTTACCATGTACACGATTAACACTAAACCCCTTGAACATTTTAAAGGGATAATTTATAATAATAAAACTCCTTTATAAAACTCAAGAAATAAAACGGAGTAAAATGAAAAGAAAACAGATACAGGTGTCAAAAAGAGATGAAGATTAAAGTATCCGACTACGTTCGGTACCGTGATTTTGCAAAAGCGTATAAATGGATTCTACTTATGATACTTAGTGTCCCTTAGATTAAAAAAAGGAAAATAAAATTGTTTGAAGAATAATTACAAAAAAAAAAAAAATATTGAAGTACAATATTTTGATAAAAATGAACACGAATGACCCCCAAAAAAAGGGTTCTATTTAAAATATTTTACCTGTGTATAGCTCAAACCATTGTACAGAGGCTGAACTAAAGTTTTTGATATATATAATTTAGAAGTTGATTTATCCATATTTTACGACAACAGAGAAGAGAAATTTTAAGAAAAAAAAGAAGATGTTTATTTCAATTGGTGGTAACTCTGAAAATAATGTGAATTTTACAAAACTCCTAGTTCAGACTCTTTAAAGAAGTCTTTACTTTATATAAGCGAAATTATTATTATAGAAGCATGTTATATAAAAGGACAACGTTTTGTAAAAAGGTTATTCTAAGTTAATTTTTTGCCAAAATATTGTTTTTAAATAATTTTTTTTTTCATAATGTTCTTAAAATAATTTTATACATGTATTATATTCTAAATGACACTAAATATCACGGAAATTATCCATGTATGCGCTTTTTTAAAATCATGATTCCGAACGTAGTCGGATACTTAAGAACAAAATTCCCAAAGCATTGAAAATATTAAAAGAGTGTATCAGTTAAAATTAACTTTCTGTCTTTTCACAATTTAATATTGATTAACCAATAAAATACTTTAAAATTTAAGAGTTATGGTCATCGTTTTAAAAAAACTATAGTACTTAATGCACACGGGCATTATTTTTATGCAATGAGGATATGAAACATTGTTTTTCTAAAAGCAATACAAACATTTCAGACAATAGACTGCCATCCATCTAGTATAGTGGTTACTGACACTCACTGCTATCCCGTAGGTTATAGGTTCGAATCCCAGAGAAGACACGGATATTTGTAAATGTATAGTGCCTTTGTGGCATATAGGTACTTTAAATAGCCGTCTTTCCGCAAGTACTCTCGTGAGTTTGGTGGAAGGGGAACACAGAGTTGAGAGGCTTCTGGTCAGCCCCAAGGTGTTCTTCCTCTAAATTAGTGTGCAGCTGACCCGTATGGGGCTGAAAGCTATGCACAACGACAGACGTACTAATCTCTTTCTTTGGAGTCGCACAATTTACCCAGGGGACTCTTGGAAATGTCTGTCACTTTTAAATGCTTGGGATGGCAACCGTGGCCAGTGGAGCTTCGAAAATCGGTCACAGCTCTATCTCGTGGCCTTTTTAGAAGATCAAGAAGTTTGTTAACCCACACTTTTTGATAATTCTTTTGGTTGAATTTTGACCAGAAGTATCTCCAGTACCATAGACCTTTTTAGAATTGTTTTGGCACTATAAAAAAAGAAACTCTATTGTTAGAGGTTTAAATGAATTTTACTCCCTTCTTTGTCAAGCAATTGGTATTTTCATTGCAATCAATGGCACAGTTGGATGGAATCCATTACATGGCAATGTCTGTCTGGCTCTGAAATAAATCGCCAATTAACAGTTGACAATTGCGAATATCTACTGATATAGGTGCCTCAATGGAAGATATTGCTTGGAGGGACGTCCTTGAATCACTTACACCTTGAATGAAATAACTACCTTTGAAACGCGATCTGTGTGTCAAAGAAGTTGAGATAGAGAAATGCGTATTAGCTGCGATTTCGGCATCAAAATAAGTGCTCTGAACTCCTATTGGTGAAAAGAAGGAGAATAGATCACAGCATTACAACATTAACAACTGTAAAGTTGAATATTACGCGTATTATCAAATATTTAATTAACAACGGATACAAGTCCATGTTATCAGTAATTATTTTACTTAGGCAAATTTTATAATTCAGTTAAATATACGCAGTGATTTTATCTTGTATAAAAATATTGTAAATTACAGCTGTGAATGTGGATTTGTTTGGTTTGAAAAAAGCTTTTAATTGAAGTAACAGGCAATATGAAGAATATAGAAAATTCAGTGTGTTGTTTCTTTCATTTAAAATTTTGTATTTAGAGTAGCTAAAAAATCTAAGTTTTGGGAATAGTGTTCTATCAAATGGTAAGGTTGAAAAATAATTTTTATATTAGTCACTCACAGATAATTTAAGAAACAAAGTACTTTGAATAATGCATGATGTCATCATAGTGGAGAGAAAGTGGAGGAATTTATCGCATTAAGCGAAAGAGAAACTATCAAAAAAAACTATAATAAGAGAGCTGATCTTAGTTATGACAGTATGTTGAAAACTATTTACGATGAACTGAAATGTCAAAGGGGTAAGCGCGTTGTTTGCTACGATTTTTCAATCCTTTACAAAATTAAACACAGCGCACCCTGCCAATTAGAAAACACAATAATGTCACTTAAGGATGGATTTAACATAATATGTTGATTTTTAAAAGGAGAGACTTCTTTAACTAGGAAAGGTGCTTATGTCGAAGAAAAATCTTAAATAACAAACAAATTTAAGATTCTATATCTGGAATATATTTAATATAAGTACTTTAAATTTTAAGATATCATCTTGTATTATTTATTTTGAACTAAAAAACATAAGAAAAGTGAGATTTTAGATACAAATAAATCCGTTTTGACATTCGGATGCTGATCCTCCTTAGCTGCATGCGTTAATTCTCACATGTATTGTTTTTCGAATGGAGCAAATACCTAGTTCGATCCAAAAATTCTGAGATTGTGGCCATTGCTGACGCCGAACGAAAGGACCCAATGTTAAAGGACTTCAAATGGATTCTCCCAAAACTTCTCTACCTGGCTAGGTTGGTTTAGTCCATGCCATGTGACTAAACCGCTTGCGCAGTTCTATCTTACGCAACTAGATAGTTTTGCTCCACAATCTAAGAAAGTTGACTTTCCTTGAACATCGTTGAATATTATACATTCTGTCCACGCTTAGGTAAAACACCAATGGAGAATCGGGAAGAGCTAAGTAAGATACATGGATAAACTACCATAGCGAAATACAAGGTTTATGACTGACATTGACGTTTTAAAGAGGGCCAAGAAATTATCGAATACAATAGACGTGTTGGCCAGCCTTCGACTTCACGGAACGCGGAAAATGTTGCGTTGGTGTCTGGATGTGTTCGAAAAGTTCGCCGCCATGTACTAGAACAAATCTCTGAGGCTACGCACTTCTCGAAGACGTCGTTTGAGGAAATTCATTTGTCGTAAACGGCCTCAGTTCTGGCAGAGTGAAGACTGGTACCTTCTGCATGACAAAGCAACAGCACATCGATCTTAATTGGTAAGATTTCCTCGCCAAAACACGCATTAACTTGCTTCCGCATTCCCCTTTTTCACCAGATTTAGCACCCCATGGGAAATTTGTCTGACACCAACAATGGAAAAAACATTTACAAGGACGTCGATTTGTGTCATCAGATGAAGTTAAGGCAGCATTGCATGGAACTTTACGGGAGGTTGCAAAAAAATCTTTTCCAGCTGTGTTTCCAGAAGTTATACTAAAGGAAGTAGAAGTTTATCTTCGCCCTAGGGGACTACTTTGAAGGTGGATGTGGTTCGGTGCTGCGAACTATTCAAGGTAAGATTTTCTATACCTTGTGGATCGTACTAAGTAGAAGTAACGATTTATTTTAATTACGTATTATGTTAGTAGTTATATTGAGCATTATAGTTTTCGAAGTATATAGGACTATTTAAATTACATTTATTTAGATAATTTTTAAATATCTTTTAATTTTAAAGTATTTCATGTTTAAATATATTTTCTTTAGTTGGAGAGTCATATATTAAGTCAAAGCTGAAATTCATTTGTTTTATGAATCAATATGAAAAAAAAAAAAAGCTAAGTTTTACTTTATGCATCAATTGTAAATGTTTGTTGTTAAAAATATATTCCATATACAATTTAATGTTTCATCGTGTATATATGTTAGAAAGGTTTGCCATTGCAATATATATAAAGTCAAAATTCTTCTACATAGGAAAATATTTACCAAATAAACTTTCCTTTAATAAATGTAAGATATTATTCGAAATTTTTAATCTAAAAGCAGTGACTGCATTTTAAATCTGAATAAGATAGAAGTACTTCTTTATACGGAGTTATTCTTTGGGGGGAAAAACGAGTTATTTTCATTCATTTCAAAGGTTTAATATCCCCATTTCAATTCTAAGACCACCAACGAGTTTTCATTTCCAAAATGTTTTAAATTGCTACACATTAACTGAGCTTTCCTTAAGATACATAGTCCGCTTTAGATTTCTTTTATTCGAATGCATTTTTTTAACTTATGTGCTTTTATTTTCATTTCGTGAGATTGTAAATAGAGGCAAAATTTTCTGAATACAGTTTGCACAAGTGTGTGAGCTTATAAAGATTTTTGTACCCCGATTCTGTTTGAAGAGATCATTTATTCAATTCATTGTGTCCTGAATTTTCGAAGACGTCGTATTATTAAGTTTTCTTACTATGAATAAATAAAGTATCCTTTATATTACTAGATTATCTGTAACTTAACTAAACTGTATGCTTTCTCAAAAAGTTCCAGGGAGAGTCTACATTTTATCAATTATAAATAAACCAAGTTTCTCAGGACTGACATGCAAAGATTCAATTATGTGATGGATGTTTTATAATATTCTAGAATTGAAAAGTAATAATTTGTTTTTCTAAGCTTACTGATATGATTATTAAATTTTTGCTCTCATTACAGCACGTAAATAAATAATTGTATTTGTGTCAATGTATGGAAATAAGTGGGTACCATGTTCAAAGCATTGGTAAAATAAGCTCTTGTAAACGGGTTTTTATGATCAAAAATCCATAGTAAAATTTCTTTGCAAATTAAGCTGCGAGGATTTTTATAGAAATACATTTTAAAGATTTGTCATGAATTGGGTTCCGGAAGGAAACCAAAGAAAATATTCCCATATAAGTCAACATTTTTTAAACATTTTTCTCTATGACCCATTTTGACAGGAAAAATGTAAAGACCACATAACGTTTCCTTCAGTAATGTTTTTAAACACTGAAACTAAAAATTCAAGAGCGAACTTTCACTGAAAAAATGGTAATTGATGACAAATATATTTTATTTATTTTTAAAAAGGAATTAATTTATAAGATGATGCCTATGTGAAGAACATCCAAAATTATTTTAATGAGAAATCTGAGCTGTGTTTCTTTGCCGGATAAGATAGTCACATCATTTGAAGGATTTCTCATTTTCGATTGACTTCGAACACTTTGAAATTATTTAATTCATTATAACTGGAATGGAATCAAAGTGGTAGGGGTGATTATTTAGCAAGACAAAAAGGCTTTTCCTATTTTCTAAATAGAAGATGAGATACAAAAGGAACAATACTAAGTATGTAGTTTGAAAAAAAGTGGAGTTGGAAACAACTGTTTGGTGACATCTTTCGCACCACCTTAATCCAAGTGGCCAGTTTCACCTTACCGATCACGCCAGTTGGGAGTAATGTGACATTGAATGAACGCGTGCAACTGCATTCTGCCGGAAAAATGTCGAATCAACGTCAAGTTTCTTGCGAAACTTAAGAAACCAGCCACGAGAACATTTAAAATTTTAACTGAGGCTTATGGCGATGACACTTAGTCTCGTGCACATGCGTTTGATTGGCATATGTGGTTTTCAGGGGGAAGACGATGAAAGTGCTAGAGAGGCACCTATGGTAAGAGATGGCAGACCAAAACATTTTCTAAATTTATGATATCAATGGATTCTCATTTACATCAGTGGGCAGACTGTTTATCAACACTACTACATTAAAGAACTAAAAATATTTCGTGACAAAAGTAGGGAAAAAAAGGCCAGAATTGGGGATTGATGAATGGCTATTTCATCTAGACAATATACATGATTACACGCCCCTATTTGTCAAGCAGTTTCTGACCAGCCGAAATATTACTTTGATGAGGCATCCTAATTATTCAACTGATTTGCGTCCATGTTACTTTTTTTTATTTCATACAGTTAAACCTTGCTTGAAGGGAAACTATTTTACCACAGTTGAAGAGGTTCAGGCCAAAACGGACAATCTCCCTAAGGGACATTGAAAACCTCGTTCCAGAACTGTTATCAACAATGGCAGCACCGAAAGCAGAAGTATGTGAATGCTGAAGGAAACTACTTTGAAGGAGTCATGGAAAACTGATTCAGTACTTACAATGTTTTATCGGAAACTGTCTCATTTTTTGTGTGTGTGTCACACCTCGTATGTGGCCGTAAAATGCTTACTTTAAAGCATCTAAATATAAATCAATTCATATATAGAGCAAAGAAAACAATATTTTTGCTTAAAGAATTTATAGGTAAATTAATGGTAGTTATTAAGCGAATATTTCCTATAAACTAAGTCTATCATTTTGTAAATATAAACTTAAAAAGAGTTTAAGGAGATATATCAAGGACTAGTTTTTAATAATTATTACATTTGAAAATAGAGTGTTTTAAAGAACCGGAAGAAAAATAATTATATAGTTAAAATTTTATGCAATATATTTCTGAAAAATAGAGCTATTTTACTTAACACATTTAGAATGTTTTATATAAAAAAAGTGTTTAATTCTAAATTACAGGCTAGTAAATCTAGAAAAAAAAAAAAAAGTCGATAAGTTTTTTTTGGAATAAAAAAAAAGTGAGTATGCTTAACACTTCAATGAATAATTAGGTAAGTGAGTTCAAAACAGCCGAGATATGTGTTTGAAATAGTGAATGTGATTGGCATGTACACTCGTGGACAAATAAATTAGCGCATAAAGAAATAATTATGGGATCATAAAGGAAATTTGGTATGAAGGTACATGTCGGGAAGATATGCAAATGATTAGAAATGCAGCGTGATTGCGCATTACGTACAGCCGGTAGAGGGCGTTTAACGTAGTAGTCCGTGGAGTATAAAACAGGTAACCAAAGCTTGTTTGAGTGTGCTGAATCGTTTACAAAGGAATAGCTGTGTTAGACAAGCCATGACGCCGTTTTTGAAGGCAATATGAGTAGCTATCACAGTTTGAGAGAGGGAGAATCATCGGCATGATGGAAGCTGGGTGGTCAGCTAGGCTCGTAGCTTGTCAATTAGCTCACTCTGATTGTGTTATGAGGAAGTGTTGGGACCAGTGGATCCGCGAGATGTCATTTACACGAAGACCAGGCTCAGGACGTCCTCTACAGTCCAGTCGTCGAGAAGACATCCACATCGTAAAAAATGCACGCGCACAGCCAACTGCTTCATAGGCCGCTATCCAGACCCAGGTAGCACCTTTCCTAGGGGCGGACCCTGTGTCTTCTCGAACCATACGAAGGCGCCAGGCTGAAGGACATTTGAGATCGCGGCGCCCATTACGTGTGCTGCCCTTGACGCACGCTCACCCATCGACGCCTCCGTTTGAAGTGTTGCCGCTCAAGAGGAAACTGGACTGCAGAGGGATGAAACCAGGTCGTCTTTAGCGACGAATCTAAATTCAATCTCATCAGTGATGACAATCGTGTTCGTGTGTGGAGACCCCGTGGTGAACGACTCAATCGATGCCTTTGATTTACAGCAACACACCACTCCCACAGCTAATGTGATGGTATAGTGTGCCATTGCCTACAAAACAAGTAGGCAATGGCACCCTAGTATTAATCCGTGGCACCATGATAACCCATTGGTATGCCCATGACATCCTGCCACCACTTGTGTTGCCACTCATGCAACCGCTCCCAGGAGCCATTTTTCAACAAGTCAAAGATCGGGCTTACACGGCAAGGGTGTCACATGTCTGTCTCCGCTCTGTTACTATACATTCTTGACCTGCCCGATCACCAGATTTGTCTCCAATCGAACGTATCTGGGATCATTTAGGATGGTGAGTTGGGCATCCCACGAGTTTGAAAGAACGAGAGCCAAGGTTACAGAAAATATGGAACGAAATGTCTCAATACATCATACAGAACTTGTATGCCTCAATGCCTGATCGTATTGCATCGTGCATTCGCGCTATATACAGGTGGTTCAACAAGGTATTAAATCTTCCGTTCTTTTGCCTTCTTCTCTGAAATAAATGATCCCTTTTCTTTGATTTTCTAATCATTTACTTATATCAAAGTAGTCATTACGTATGTAAAATTTCGTTTCATTTTAACGAATCCTTGGTGTCGCATCCTTGTTTTCCCATGTAAAAGAGTTTTATGATATTTTTACAACCACGGAGATCACTTTGAAGGATTACCTGGCTAATATTTATTTTTATGAGTACTCTCATACATAAAAGCCTTATGAAAAACGTTTTACACAATTCTTTTGTAGCAGTAACATCCATATTTTGTATTGCGGATCTTAGGTGAGAAAACACACAATACGTACTACCAAATAAGCCCGACTTTAATCACTATCTTTCCGTCTTTCCTAATCTCAACTTATACACAGTCCTAATAGATAACAGAATTATCCTACCTTAATCTCTGTTTTAACCACAATCATCTCGGATCCTAAATATTTTTTGTTCATCTCCATGGAATAGTATCCACCTTAACTTTATCGCTCTGTCACGGATAGATTCACATTCAATGGCAGCTTTCTTCTCTTCCTTTGGTTCACGCGCTTAAACTCAGACTAGCATAATTACTTCCTAATCGGTTATACGCTTGCGTTAAACTTCTGCTATTTAAAAGGTTTCTAATTTGTATATTCACGCTTCGCTTCTGTATTTGGTTCGAAAGAATTTGGCTTTTTTGGCCCCAAATAACCCAAAAGGAGTTTTTAGTAGAAAACGCGAAGAGCCCGTCTCAAATTTAGAAAGGAAAAATAACATAATACTTATCATATTACTTAAAATTATTTCACTTAAAATAACATAATATATATATTACGTAAAATTATTTCAATTAAAGTAACAAAATACTTATATATTACGTAAAATTATTTCAATTAAAATAACATAAAACTTATATTACTTAAAATTATTCCACTTAAAATATCTATTACTTTTAAAAGTATTCTACTTAAGATATCCGAATAGGTTGAAAAAGTGTTTTTTGACAAAAATGTCGAATTTTTTTTATGATTGTAAAACAAAGCCCCACCCTTTAAGATTCCAAAACCGTCTTTATTTTAATTTTACGTAAATTAGAACTCTAGATATAGCAATTTTAATAAGCCATAGTAGTTGAAAACAAAACCGGAAGTAATGTCATCTGTACCGGAAGTGAACGACATATGCAGTGTTTAATTATTATTTCCCTAAAATGGAATTTCAAAAACCAAAATTTCAATTATCTGTTTACTAAGACACAGTTTGCTAATAATTATTTCAAACAATTTTGTTGCAAACGATTGGCAACGGAATTTTAAGACTATCACTATTCCGTGTTTGTTTACACATTCGACGTTAGATTTACCACGCCTATCTTAATTCTGTTTTTTCTATATTTTGCTTTATTTTTAGAATTTAAATTAATTTAATTTAATCTTAAATTTATTTTACCTAAAATCATGGTTAAATGTCGGATTATCGTCCCCGTAAAAGAAAGTTTCATGGAAACCAAAATACATGAACTGAAACTGCTTCATGCAAGGAAGAAATTATGACCACCCGTTCACCAAAGCTGCAGCAATGTAACCAGGTAAATAATGATGAAAGAAATATTTCAGAACATTTAACTGGAAACAGGTTGATTGATCTGGAAATTTTAATTGGTATTTTTGCTTTATTGTGTTGCCCAACAAAAAAGTGTACAGGAGGAAGCCTTTATCTGGTAGAAGATTCAAGGTTTGGATTATCTTCAATCTTTACTTTGCACTGCAAAAATTGCAGTTTCATATCGGCATTTTGTACTTCTAAAAAGTTAGACAAAATGAATGAACTCAATACTCGTTTTGTTTATGGCTTAAGATTGATAGGTAGAGGTGTTTCAGCAGGAAGAAAACTTTGTGCTGTTTTGAATCTACCTCCCTTTCTCTCAAAGCTTGCATTCCGCCAACAAGAAAAAAACTCCTCAGTGCTGCTACTTCCATTGGAGAAAAAATAATGAATGACGCAGCAAAAGGTATTAGGCAATTAAAAAAATCTATACAGGATACTGTAAATTGTGGTGTTTCGGTGGATGGTACCTGGCAGTGTCGTGGTTTTTCTTCGCTTAATGGTTGTGTTAGTGCAATATCTGTTGATACTGGGAAAATTGTTGACTTTGAAATTTTATCTCAGTTTTGTAGAAAATGTAATTCAAAGACGGAGCAACAAAATGTGAAATTGCGGTGTAATCATCACAAAGGATGTTCATCCAGTATGGAACCGGTTGGGGCTTATCGAATTTTTGAGAGGTCGGAAAATCATAGAATGTTACGATACACTGACTATTATGGGGATGAATATTCCAAAGCTTTGATGTCGTGAAGGACATTTACGGGAAAGATTCTGTTACGAAGCTAGAATGTATAGGCATATTCAAAAAAGAGTTAGAACAAGGCTTCGAAAATTGAAAAGCAGAAATAAAGGACTCCGGGGGAAAGGTAAATTGACTGATGGTTTAATTACTAAGCTACAGAATTATTATGGAATTTCTATTCGAAGCAATATTGGGAACTTGGACAAAATGCAGTCTGCTGTTATTGCTGACTTCTTTCATTGTTGCTCTTCAAAACATCAGCCAAAACATGGACAGTGCCCTGTCGGAGCTGAAAGTTGGTGTAAATTTGAACGGGCTAAAGCTTCTAATATTGTGAATCAGGATAAATCCTTGGGACTGCCACAAAATATTGTTAACACTATAAAGCCAGTTTATATGGATTTGTGTGACAGAAATCTTTTAAAGAAATGTTTACACGGCAAAACTCAAAATCCAAACGAAAGTTTTAATGCAATTTTGTGGCAGATATTACCAAAAGAAGTTTTCGTTGAGCATCAAACATTGCGTTTATGTTCTTATTTTGCTGTTGTGCAGTTTAATAATGGCTTTCAGGGATTAATTTCCATATTAAATGAAATGGGTATTGTTTCGGGTTATTATACTGTACGGGGACAAAAGCCTTCGATAATGAGCGCATTGCAGATTCGAAACGACACTCACTGCCAACAGCAAAAACCTGCAGAAGAAAACTTAGGACCATTCGAAAAAAAAGAAATATAAAAATTCAGGAAGAAGAAGGAATTACATACAAAACTGGGGAATTTTAAGTTTTTTTTAATATTTACTTTATGTAACTTATAAGTATATTTTTTAAATGTGTTTTTTGAAGAATGAAATTTTCACGATAATTTTTGCACGAAAACTGTGATATCTCCAAAACAATTATATAAAATTCAATGAAATTTGCAACACTTATGTTATAAGCTCTTGAGAGTGTAGTAAACCGCAGGTTTTAAGATACTTATATTTAATCACATTTTATAGTACTTTTTAGCTTAGAATATAGAGTAATTTTGACGAAAAATCATTAACGTGAAGTTCGAATGCTTATTAAATATTTATTTTGAAAATATTTTTTAACCTGCGGTTTGTGACACTTCAGCTGGATCAATAAATATATCAATGCAATTAAAATTACATTATGTCCAATATATTTTTTATGCAGTTTTTCCTAAAATTAAAATTTCTTTTTTAAAAATTTTATAAAAATATTTTTTTCAAAAACAGAGGAGGAGATGCATGGTATTTATTTGATAATTATAACTCTTTAAGCCTATTTATGTTCTTTAAAACAATACAATTCTTCTGAAAATTAATTTTGTAAAAAATGGTCTTCGAACCTAGTCGGGTGCCTTAAAATTATTTCACTTAAAATATCTATTACTTTTAAAAGTATTCCACTTAAAATGTATATTACACTTAAATGTATTTTACTTAAATATCTATTACTTATGAAGTATCTATTACTTAAAAGTAACATGCACAAACATGTACATATACTAATCTTAATATTTCTCACCTTTCATAGTTAAAGAGGTGTTATAGCTTTAGCGTAAATATACATAACTATGACATTCAATACATTGTTATTGCATGGGGAAGAAAATTATGGTTAAAAATTTGGCCGCAAATATTGAGTTTGAGAAGCATTGTTGTGCTTTAAATATCTTTCAAAATAAATAAATAAATGAGGAACTTAAGCTAGTCTGGTAATTTAGTTTGTGCATATTAAAGAAACACGCATTTTAACAAAGTTATGACACTTTCAATTGTTCTCTTTATAGTGGATCATATAAAAACTGGGCTTAAAGTAATTCTTTTAAGGGTAGGGTATGAGTTCAGGGGACACTGACTCACTGTCACAACAGGACGCACGTCCCTCTTTCGCGGGGTGCTGCTTTACCTTCGGGCTCGGATGCGGAGGTAGTCCTGCTCTTCGCTGGACTGGGAGTCGGAGGTGGAGGAACCTCATTCGAATCTGTGGGGTCCACTTCAACATAACAACATTCGTCGCTACTGTCTCCCCCGGAACATGGTTCCACGCGCACAGAACGCACTTCGGGAATGGAACACGCTCCCATGATGCGTGTGTGCTTGGTACGAACGCATCCATCTTTACCCACATCCGCCGTCACCTGTAATTGAAAAACAGCATTAATAAGCTGGTTTGTGAGAAAAAATACCAGAACTATCATTAAAGGAAGGAATTAGTCATTCTAACGCCAGAGAATGATAAATGTAACTCTTATAAATATTTAATATAATACACACGTAGATGGATTTTTTTTTTCATCAAGATAATTTTTTCAATTTTTAGCAACTGTATACTTTGTTGATCATATTTAAAAAAATATATATTTTTAATTTAATATTTTTGTTAAATTAATATCTGCATTTCGACTTAGTACAATCGCATTTAATGTGCAATGAAAGCAATTCCTGTACTTATTCCTAATTACAAATGCATTGCTCAGATTCAGTATGTTCGTAATTTCTATCCAGAATCATTAAAAATATATTTTTTGTTGCATGCCAAATCTTTACAGGCTGCCAGGGTAGGCACGGATATTGTTCTCAATAAATCATGCAGAATAAAGCTTATAGCCTCGATTTGTACGTGTTATTTTTGCAGAGTATACCCGATTTATTGACCTAACCAAAGCTATTCACTCATCACTAGTTTTATAAAAGGAGAATTAAGAACCAATCGACATTATTATTTTAAACTTCAGCAACTGATGCAAGTATTTAATTTCCAAATGTATCTAATTCCCTAAATCCATCCAGCAAAAAGTGTTCCTTATTCCCTAGGCATTTTATCACAACATAATTTAATAATATCATTGGACTGGGCAATTTCGAACTAAGGTCAGAGTAAATTTGATTTGCAACATGAGATCTATTGGCAACGGTTCTTTTATTTCTGAAATACGATCGAGTGACTAGGATGATTTCTTTCGTTTTATACTTCTTCGCGTATATGACACAAACGGAAGGTGTTTGCCATCCTTCAGATTTAACACACATCCACTATATGTGGTGTGTCGTTAGTGGCATTAAGACTTGAGCCAGTGACTCAACAATACCGGTTGCTGATTCACGACTATGGGCAGTCGGACACTGCACTCACAAGTTAGAAAAAATGGTTATAAACTTATTTTTTTGTTTTGTTTGGTAATTATTTTATACTACACCGTAGGAAAATTTTCGTTCGCATTAAGTAAATTGTATTATTTTCTTCATATAACTGTAGTGATAATCCTATCCAGATATTGACAGCTCGATTATTATATTGGGAACCTAGTTTCATCCCTAGTTAAGTTCCATCCATAGGCAGTGGCATCTCTAAGAAGCATCACCTCATACATACGTTTTAATTGATTTAATTGTTTTTTGGTGAGTTTTGACATTAAGGCTTTATATTATATTTAAATTATTTACATTAAGTGCAGTGTTTGTTACTGAAACACTTTAATTTTTGTATTTTCTAAAGCATTACTTACCTTTCAAAAAAAGGAATTCTTACCGATGTAATAGTTTATAGACAGAATTACATATCTGCCTGTAGAAACCAAGAATTCAAAAGTTTTAGGGATTAAGTGATACAAAACAAAGGATCTATGATGTCTTAAAAGGAGGGAGGGAAAAAGAGGAATGTGGCCCAAAAACTTAAAAAAGAAGCAAGTTCACGCTTCAGTTTGTATAAGTTAAAATTAAAATATGATATGTAAATCGAAAACTTCTTTGTTAACCATCTCAATGAATAAAACTAATAGCATCTAAAAACTAATAAATAGTAAAAAAATACACTTGATGCTGAAACTCCTTTTCAATAAAATATTTTGTCGCAAAGTTGACTCCGTTAGATACATACGTATGTTACACACGTTGCAATATAATACCTAAGATATAATGAGAAATTTCAATGTAAACAAAAACACATTGTAAGGGCGCCCCCTCGGGTGCCATTCTCCTAGATTATCAGCGGGAGCTAGAGGTATAGGAATAAATATGGACCATAATCTTAATACTACTTTATTAAGATCTTAACTTATACCAAAAACAGATTAGATAATAATATGTTATGTGAGAGAATCTATGGTGGCTAAACACACAATATATAATACCGAAATAACGTAACCCGGGCCACTATCAATAACTAACTCGCCTAAGCTCAATTCCAATGTACACTCAGATCCGAATATTTAAGGTATCCGACTACGTTCGGAACCGTGATTTTGCAAAAGCGTGTAAATGGATAATATTTATGATATTTAGTGTCACTTAGATTAGAATACATGTATACAATTGTTTTAAGGACATTATGACAAAAAATTATTTAAATACAATATTTTGGCAAAAAATTAACTTAGAATACCCTTTTTTCCAAATGTTCTCCTTTTGTAAAACTGCTTCTATTGTATTAATATTTTGCCTGTATTCAGCTCAGACCTCTCTACAGAGGCTCAACTAGAATTTTTGAAATGCATAACTCTGAAGTCGGTTTATCCATGTTTTACGAAAACAAAAGGGAGAAATTTTAAGAAAATACGCCGATAATTATTTCAAATGGTTGTAACTCTGAAAATAATGTGAATTTTTCAAAAATCATAGTTGAGCTTCTGTACAGGGTCTGAGCTTATACAGACAAAATATTAATACAATAGAAGCATTTTTACAAAGGAAACATTTGGAAAAAAGGTTATTTAAGTTATTTTTGCCAAAATATTGTTTTAAATAATTTTTAAATCTATGTCTAAACAATTTATATATCCAATCTAAGTGACACTAAATATCATGAAAAGTTCCATTATGCGCTTTCATGTTCCGAAGTAGTCGTCTAAAAGTCACCCTACCTTTAATGTCCAACGACACATCAATCTATCTGATCCTGGCTGAAGTTGCGGTTCACTGGCGTGCAATGGCATGCACCTTGACTAAGGGCTCTTTGTACCGAGTAACCTCTTTTGACTGTCACTTAAATTCGCGAAATACTCTTCACACCTGCCACATGCACTAACATAACATTCCCCAAATTCCACACCACTTACTCTAAACTTTTGTTATTTAAAAGCTTCCTAATTTGCATCTTTTCTTCACGTTTCACTTCTCGGGTTGGTTGGAAAAGAATTGCCATATTTATTCTGGCCCCAAAGAACCCCAAAGGATATATTAATGAAAAAACGCGTGAGCCCGTCACAAGATCACACACACAAAGGTAGTGGTTAGTTTTCACTGTCACCATTACCGACTTACATTTTGAGATCCTTTGTTGCGGTCTTCACAAATCATCTTACAATTTTCAAGGCACGTTAATTTGTGGCATTTTACACAATAAAATTTGGTTTCCATCTATTCTTGATCTTCTGACAAGGAGAACAATAAATCAGTGTTTCCCAAACTATCAATATTTGTGACCCAATTTTCAATCATAATTTTTATTACGCCCCCTTTATACAATAACAATATAATGAATGCAATAATAATGCATTTGGACGCTAAATCTCTAATATGACCTTGATATTAAACCATACACATTGTCAAGATAAGTATTAAATTTTCTGTGTTACTTTTATGAAAAAATAATTGTTATAATTTACTTTTAAATAAAAATGTTTTAAAAAATTACTTTTATTTTCAACTTTTCGATATGATCACACCCTTACGTGGGGTTATGAAGCCCCCTTGGGGAGCGCAGCCCACATAATGAGAATCACTGCAGTACTTCCTCTTCAATGTTCTTAGTGTTGTTTCTCTTGGTTTTTCGTCTTGAATAGGGTATTGTATATCAGATATTTTTTTTCAATCCTGAGTCATAATGAACGGGGCATGTGAGTGTTACTTTCAAGTCGCTTCACAGATGACTTCTTCGTGCGTAATCTCTCAGATGCATCTCAATTCCAAGTAGTCAAATATTTTAGTATAAAACTGAAAACTTCATCCTATGTTACTGAAAAAGATGAAATTTAACGATAAACTGGAAATACATTAAATATTAAGTTGTTGGGAGCGCTGCATTTATCAGATTCAAAGGCCTCTGTCACCCAAACTTTAAGGTGGTCAACAGCGCCCTTAGGTCTGAACCCTAGTGCAACTGATGTAATACAGGTAAAAGAAGGATTGGCAAGCTCCAACTCATCCTGTGGATGTGATTCCAAGATTATTTTTTTATGTGCATCTCAGAGATTCGGCTGTATAATTGAAGGTTAATAGAACATAGTTGGGCATAAATTTGATGTTTCCTTCGACTAAAATGGGTTATTTACAATAAAAAACATCAATTTAAATAAACAGATTAGATACCATCGTCTCTATTCAAAATTAAAGCAGTCTTCACCAACAGTTACGTTTTACCCGTCGAAAGTAAAATCAATTAAAAAACAAAATATATTATTTCTATTTTTATAAAACGTTCTTGTAAGAATCTAGAAACATTAATGAACTGTAGTTAAATCATTTGAAAATCTAAAAATTCAATTCTGTGACCATGACATCAAGCAACAATTTAAGTGTTAATAACATGAATAGAAAATGAAATAAAATTTCGTTAGAAACTAAAAGGACCTACCGTTTTCTTAGAAGTAATGCTCGGGCTTTTGGAGGAAATGAGTTTCTCGGACTGTGAAGAGGATTCTTCAAAACAGGGCACGATGTAATTGATGTGGGAGTCATCTTCATCATACTTATCCAAAGTATCTTTCTTGGGAGAACGCCCCATTTCAGAGACACTCGTGGGGCGATTGAAGTCGGAAAGCGCCTTTTTGCTAGGACCAGGACTTGTATACCGATTATGCCAGCTGTGTGGGAAGGCAAGACTAGGCGTACACGGCGCTGAACGACCTGGAAAAATGGATAAATTAACCATGATCAAATCCTAAATTTAGGAAACATTTTCGAGTATTTCAGTTCATTCCCACATTGCATTTTTTAAGCTTCGTAAAGTGTTGTTAGGAACGGGGACCATGTATATCTTACAGCAAGGCTGTCAAACTGAAAAGTTAGCTTGACCAAACAAACAAGGTTTAACTTAAGATAGACTGCATATTAATAATTATATATAAAATAATGTGTGAGAAAAATTTAAAGAGTAGTCGTGACACTTGACATCTCTTCTCTGTTACTACCTTTCCAATTTCCGGAGAGCTTCTTATATTTTTTATATATTATACTGTGCCGATATACTTGTCGAGCCGAGAGTTTGACACCCCTGTAGCACAGTTCTAATCTGAATGTACAAGGGAGGATCCAAAAAGTAACCGGAATCGAACTGTTGCGCAAGCATGCTTTGTAGTTATGAGTTGTACCGGCATGTCGTGTTAGTTTGGGGTCTCTAGCAACCGTTAGTGAGTATACTTCAGCCCGTGTTCAGTGGATTGTTTGTTGTGCTTTGTTGTATGTTCTACTGTTTCTACCCTTTGTTGATTAGTGAGATGATCGAACACACAAAATAAAGACTCTGTGTGAAATTTTGCTTTCTGTCGAGGAAGTTTCAACCGAGATCATTGGGATTCTTCAACAAACCTTTAATGGCAAGACTTTGAAAAAATCACAGAGCTACAAATGATTTTCCCATTCGAATCTGGCACCATGTCAATTGAAGACACGACACGCCTAAAGCGCCATTCGATAGGAAGAAATGAATAAAACATTGCCAAAATTCAAAGCGCAATTTATTAAGATTGTCAGAAGACCATTGAACAAATTTCTCATTAATGTAAGCGAATATGTCATGGAGCACATTCACGACATTGTTTTAGATCATACACTTTTTGAGGGGCCTACTTTTTTTAAAACAACATTATTGTTTTTAAACCCCCCCACCCACCGTGCTAAACTATATTTGGGACATTTTGGACTTTTTTTTGTTTAAGTTTTGATGAAGAAAGTCTAAAAAGGGAAAAGGGATTCATTAATGTGAATGAAGTAAAAAAAAAAAATACTATAATGGTTTTTTTTAACAGTATCTTACCTCAGGATTTCTAGAAGTGTTTTGAGCTGAGGCAAAAGAGTTGGGAAAAGTGCATCAATGTACCTGGACAATACTTTAAAGGGGATTAATGTAGAGTTCAATAAAAATGCAAAATAAAAAATTCCCGTTTGTTATGGGTCATTTCTCGTGCGTGCCAACTAGGGATTGCAATATCGGGCCAAAGGTTCAATACCGGTATTTGGTATTCTTTAGATATTGATACCGGAATACCGGTTTTAATAACGGTATATATAGTAGAAATTTTAGAAAAAAAAAAAGAAAAAAACGCACAAAAGCAGGTGTTTCTTTTTTTATTTTGCCAGTTTTATTGGGGGGTTGTAAATATCACAAAAAATAATAGAACTTGTAAGTTATAACAGTATAAAAAGGGAATCACAAAAAGAAAAAGGAACATCTTATTTACCCAAAAATCACAAAAAAAGTAAAAATTTTATTAAGTCGGGATACTAATCCCTTTTTAAATATGATTTTAAAAAACATCAAAAATGCCTTTTAACCGGGGAAAGGGAATTTTGGCAAAATTACCAGCTGTCGAAAACGCTTTTTTCCCAATCTCCCGCAAGTTGTTGTTACGGGAAATGGGCGCCGTACCCTTTTTTTCAAAAAATTTCCTTTTCTCCCCCGGTTTGGTTATAGCTGTTTTTTGGGTTTAAATTTTTTTGGTTTTTTAAAAATTTTTCTAGCAACCCTAATTAAAAATTTTCAATTTTTAAATACCTTTTAAATTTCATCTGGTGGAAAATTGTTTTCAATTTCCCAGAAGGGGTGAAAAACACTGGGAAGGGAAAACCATCTAATGCTGTCATTTTACTTATAATTTCATTTAAATTAACTTTTTTTTTAAAAAATAATCTAAAATATCTGATGACTTTGGCTTAGAAACTGTTTAAATTTGAAAATCTCCATTGCAACTATAGATTCCTTCCCTCCCCCCAAAAATTTTTTATCATGTTTTTTGTTTTTGAAGGAAATTTTATGGAGTCTGTTTGTGAACTTCCTCCCCAAAAATTTTAAATAATTTTAAAAATTTTAATTTTTCCCCCAAATTCTTTTTTATCATATAAATAATGAAACCAAAAACCCAAGTATTATCTACTGATTTTTTATGTTCTTTTAAGTTATTTTTTTATTTATTTTACAGGTTTTATTTTTTTGATTATATTTTTTAATAAAAACTGAAAAAATATTTCGAACCCTTAAGTATGATATGCAAATACAATGTGAATAACACCAATTTTAAAAAACATATCGAAATATTACGCACTTTCTTCCCAACTACAACCTTGTTTTTTCACAGATACGAATATCAGACTACGAATTCTGCGTGTGTGTAGTATCGCTCTGAGGGGATAAAAAGGGTAGTTTTGGCCCGCCCCCTTTTTGGTTAATTTTTTTATCACCTTAATAGTGTGATGCAACTTTATATCCAGTCTTAATTAATTTAGAAAGACATAAAAGCAAAAACGTGTACTATTTTGCTATGTTGGCTATCCATGAACAAAAATGGGGGAAAAATTTAAAATGTCTAGTAAATACTGGAAATACGGTTTTAAAAATTTGGGAAAACCAGTATTACAAAGGCCCAAAAGGCTCAAAATACCGGTATTCGGTATCCCCGGTATTCCGGATTGCAATCCCCAATTTTCCAACTTTTTTTTCGATAATGCCGACTTTTTTTTGCGGCTGTACATACCAAAAAATTTTTTTTTTTTTTTTAAAACTAAAACACGTATAAAAAGTTTTCTTTTCTATTTTTTTCGAAGAAATTATCCATTTGATTTAGAGAAATTTCAAATTAAAATTTGTAATATGCATTTTATTTATTTTCGATTATAAGATATTAGCACTTTATCTTTTTTTTAAAACAAAGTGGGTTATTTCATCTTCTAACCAAAATGTAAGCTGTTGATTGGAGAAAAAAAAGGACGACAATCTACTGTTGCATAAATAAAAATTCCATAGTCTTAGAGTTAATATTTTTTTCATTTATAAGTGGAGTATATGTAAATGTAATTTTAAAAAAAAATGTATAACACTCTCTTCCTAATTAAGACTTGGAATATATCTGAAAAAAATGTACTTAAGTATTGTTTTCAAAAAAAAAGAAAAAAATTGCGCATACCTATTTTATTATTATATCATAAATAATAAGTACTTTATTAGTATTTATTATTTAACTACTCATTTAAAAAAATTTTTATTTCTGCATAATAAACCAAGAAAAATAAATGAAATGACTGATTTATGGTGCAATTTTGTTAAATTACAAAATAAAAATATTTTATATTTACAATAATATTCTCTCTTACACTATATCTCTGACTATATAGAAATATTTCGTATCATTTTGTTATAATGTATATATACATTTTAAACACTCATACTACTCACATTGAAAAATTTTAGTCATAAATTGTAACCAAAGTTCGCAACATATTGTATTTCAGAGTCCACGTATGAGAACACGAAAATAAAAAAAAATTAGATTATCTCTCGCAATTGCATACATGATAGAAAGTATAAACATTGAAAGATGCATAAAGTGATGCTTAAATTATGAGTTTTGCAATTGTTACGAATTTTGTATTATTAGTGCTTAATTTTACCTTAAATAGTGTAAATAGTTTATATCTGGATATTTAATGTTAATATTACATTATGTTGCATCTATTTTATAATGGATAATGTAATAATCACGGGTGACGTCTTTCTTTACATTATAATAGCGTTTCAATGGAAATTTGGAGAAATATTGAAAGTACAGCCAAGTTGATATCATTTTTGGTGACTAAATTTGGCAACTTGATGACCGTATGGACACTTCTAAAAATTGGCATTCTATGGCATTATGGCCTATGAAGTAAACGTATTTTTTGAGAAAGTGCTGGAAGGTAGCCGCGTAGGCTTTAAATAATTTGTAACTGGCAGTGATAATGTCGTTTCCGAAACTGAGTCAGTATTAATTCAGTTGTTGACTTGCCGGCGGACGAGCGGTTGCTTGTGGATAAACTTTAACATTACTCATTTGCATTTTTAGACACTGATAGATGTGTCTGAGTTCTGTAGAAAGTGTGAAAACGTTCTAGTTATTATGCTAATTTTCCTGCTGTATCATGCACTTTTTAAGGATTGTTTTTGAGAGGTTGCTTGCGAATAAATTTCAACCTTAGTTGTTTATTTTTTTAGACACTGATAGTTGTGTTTGAGAGATATAGAAGATCTAAAAAGATACTGATACTTTTTGTGCGAATTTAACCGTCATATCCTGTATTTTTAAGGTTTATTTTTCGATAAAAAATCTCAATATTCTTTAGGAACAGTTTTATTCTTTGGTACTGATAACATAAAGTCCATGAACCCCGATCTATGCAAATATATGCTGGTAACTCGCACATCAGTTTTATCCGATTTCTCTTACAGAGGCTTAGTGATATCACTAGAACTAGATGATCCCTGATTGAGTGAACAACACATATGATTAGATACTGATTAAATTTACAAACACGTATGTTGTATGTCATGGCTAAATTTTAAGCATAGTTTGACAAGTTGTGGATAACTTTCATGACATCCCAATGTTATCAGGAATCCAGGAATATAGTATTACTTGAACGGCAAGCGATGTGGGCGTTTTTCTAAAATGTGCCGCCATTAACGAAATGTAAACAAACCCGAAAACCGAGTGGAGTTGAGAAACAGCTTTTGCTGATGGCAGCTGTGCTATAAAGATCCGGTGGCCGCTTGTGACGTCACAGTTCTATCTGGCCACTCGGGAGTTTCTTAATAGTTTGTATCGCTTGTTGTGAGAGTAATACAATATGCTAATTGTATTAATATATAAATACAGATCGCTACTTTTGTGTAGTCATTAGCAGTTGGGTGTTTCTCAGCAAGTATAGTTGACTCCATACTGTACTCAAATGTTTTGAGCAAGGTGCTCAGTTAGAGTGTATTCAACTGTTTTTCATTTATAAAATGTCACTGTAAATTTCCTCTTTTTGCATCGTTTCAATAAACATGCAGTTTAAGAAATTCTCGTCTTTCATGAAAAAGTCCTCCACAACCATTATCTAATTTTAGGATCCATGTTCATAGTAAGTTAGTTTTCACACTTTAGTGTAGAATTTAAGATAAGAAAACAACGTATCAGAATTGAAAGTTTGATTATTCTAAAATTCCAGCCTGCGTCTATGCTTTCTGAAGTTCAGAAATGTAAACATTTAGCATAACATAAAATGTACTATTGTACAGAATATTCAGCAAATTATCCTTTGCGTACAGATCATTTATGAACAATCAAATAATTTTCTCAAAAGAATCACCTTATGGATATATTGCATGTGTTACTTAATTACGTTTTCTTAATAGCAAAACTGAAAAGGACTCACCCTTGAAGTTCCAAGTTTTCCCTCTACCATAAGAGACCTTTGAAGGAGAGTTTCGGAAGATCTCGTGTTTGGCAGAAGACTGCTGGATGGACAAGACAGCCTTTCGCGCTGACCACAATTCCACAATTCCCTTTAGTTCACGGATGATTTCTGCCCCTTTTTGGGTGCGGAATTGGAAGATTCCTTCGCCCGTTGCAGACCGCCTACAGAGGGGAAAAAATCGTCTTAGAAAACTGTCATTTTCTAAAAAGTTCAATAAAAAGGTTTATTTCTCCAAATTGATGCTAGTTCAAAAAAACAAAACAAAAAGAATTGAAACTGACAATTATTTGACAGTAAATGTCGATGACCACACTCTTAAAGTATATACAGCGCACTTACTTGCTCCTCAAATTCTTGCTTGCACTCTAATCGTAATATACCATTTAGTTTGATATTAACTATTAATTTAAAAAAATATTTTATTAAGTTTTATCCGACATTGTCATTGTTCGTGTTGTTGAAACAGAAATGACTTATTCATTTTAATACTTATTATTTATAAATAATATTAATCAAAGTTTAATAGTATGTATAATCAAAGGCTTTATCTTAGTCATTTTTTCAAAGAAATAATTTTTTAATAGTTTTTAGAAGGAAAACTAAAATCTTAGGTAAAGTTTAAGTATATTTTAATATCTGATAGATTTTTTCTTAATTTTTCACTTGACTAGCCACAAAATATTTTTTTTTTAATTTAGTAATTTTTTTTTTTTTTTAATTTGGCGTCTTAAGAATATTCAAATGTTGATGATTCTGAAGAATCCTTATACCAAGTAAGAATATTATTAATCATACTAGGAATTTTTTCTCAAAATTATGCATATATATATCAAACATATACAATATTTTATATACATAAACTTTTTTGCATGCAATCAGGTTTGCATCTAATACCAAATATTTAAACTCCAATGTGAGAACATGGATCATTTGGATTAACATTGCATTAGTGGGAGTTATGAGCAATATAGGAGTGGTGTTTGTAGTAGGAAATATGAAAGATTGTTCAGAAATTGAGAATACCATTATTTAATTTGAAGTATTAATAGGATGCTCTTGGGTAAATTATTGATAATACATGCTGTGTGTTTTTATGTTTTGAGGTATACTGAGTTCTTAATTTGAACTTTTGATTTTAGGTATGTTTTCTTTCTATACGACTATTTTAAAGATGGGTGCATCATCTTTGGGGTTTGATGGTTCAGTTATATTATGCACTTTATTGCTTTAAAATTTTAACATTTGCATGTTATAATATCTTTCAGAATACATGGCGAATAGATTAATTTTTTTAGGTATTAACTTTTTAAATTTTAAACTTTTGAAAATTTAATATTTCCAGATTAACTCACCAAGTTGCAACGGGGGAACATTGGCACCATCAAACTATTTTAACCCCCCTAATTGGTCCTAAGTCCGAGTTTGCAATTGGATATTTTATAAATTGTTTATCTTATAAATTTTTAATTTCGTTTCAAAACGTTTGAATTTTATTTTTTGTATTCGCCATTGATATTTTGAACTGGGATTTATTATTATAAGATTCATATAATTAGTTTTTTTTTTACTTAATTGGGAAATAGTGACTTATATATATATATATATATATATATATATAAATATATATGTTATATAAAAATTGAAATATTATTATATTATATATTAATATATATTATATATAGATATATAAAATATATTTATATATTATATATATATATATGTGTGTGTGTGTGTGTGCACGCTTCAGGCATGCTGGTAAATGAAATAAATCGTCCTCTTCTTTAAAATATCTGTGCTTTAATATTCTTAAAGCATAAGTACTCCAACACGGCGTCCACTTGGCGCCTAAGCCGATGGATCAAAAGAAATCATCACAGCAAAGAGTCACTAGCCTCTCTTCTAGATTATTCTCTTATCTATATTAGTGCGCTCTACCTTAAATAATCCAATTCACCCTGAACTCTCAACGCGGTAGTAAACAGATCACTCTATATTTATTTATTATTCAATTAATTTCTAAGTTAGACTTTCCAGACCTGATATATAGATATAGATATATTATACGAAACACGATCTTTTAGTACGAAGTTTTTTCATTTTTTTTCTTTTATTACTTTGGCAAATTAAACAGAGTTTTCTGTTTGTGTGTGTGCATATTTTTATTTGGATTTTTCGCATACCATTCTTATAAAATATTTGGTTGCAACCAAAAAAAATTAATTTTTAAAATTTTATCGAAACTCACCTGCCCACTTCGAGGGACACAATCGTGGTTTTTGTTCGACCCGTGGACCCCGTTGACTCATGCAAATACTGTCGTATATAGGCTACAGGCCACACTACGAAGCATGAGGCCATGCCTGGCTTAGCCAGCCCAACGCCGTGGCTGAAGATGGCCAGTTGCAAGTCGCCATTCATACCCAATCTCTGGGAGTCCTCCGTTGGATTCACCGACACTTGAAAGATTTCTCGGGCGAAAGACACTGCAGAAAAGGTTAATGGATATATATTAGAAATTGTACTTGAAAACTCGAAATTGTGTCTCACGAAACATAGTTATTGAATTGAAAATATTTTGATTATCTATCATATTCTAAAGTCATCAGGGCTCAATACATACAATCATTCTACAAGGTATGATACAAAAAAACCGAGACTATGTTTAGTTTGAAAGAAGAGTTGAGTTGGAAACAACCGTTTTGGTGACGTCATATCACGCACTTCCTCTATTGTGTGGTCAGTTTGGAGTACTGCGTCATTGAATGGACACGTGCAATTGCATTCTACCAGGAAAATGTCGAATCGACATCAAGTTTCTTTCGAAACATAAGAAATCGGCCACGAAAACATTTAAAATATTAACCGAAGCTTATGAAGACGAAACTTTGTCTCGTGCACATGCTTTTGAACGCTATAAGATAGTTTCAGAAAGAAGGATCAGTGTGGAAGTAGATGAACTTGCTGGGCACCCTAGGTCAGCGATTACAGACCAAAACATAGCCAAAATTCGTAATTTGAGTGGGTTCTCACTCATATCATGAAGTAGTTAGACTGTTAATCAACATTACTACATTAAAGTTGTGAAGGGGCTTTATCGGAATCACTTATACTAATCCTCTTGGAATTTCTTTGGGGCCAGAATGGTAATTCTTTCCAACCAAACAAGAAGAAAGCGGGGTTATGCAGATTAGGAATCATGTATATTAGAACATTAGTATTCGCAAGGATCGCAAAGTGAAGCTCTGAGCGCTAAGTAAGCTAAGTGAAGTGAGATAAAGTTATAGGAGAAGAGTCTTAATTCTGTGAGCCGGTCTAGTAGTGCCAGTCCAGTGAATTATAAGTGGATCCGAGACCATAGGAGTATTGTCTTACTCAGAGCAAATCAGATTAAATGATAAATTGTTGGTTTACGTACCGTAGCTGTTTGCCAAGTAAATAGCTGTAAGGTTGTTCATTTAAACATTAAGGATAGAGCGGATACTATTAAGTTAGGAATTAATCTATAAAGATAGATTCAGTGGTTAATTGCTCTATTTATCAGTAATACGTTTTGCGTCTCATCACTCTTGATCATTATCCTCCAAGACTAGTATTGTTGTTGTACTGCATATAAATAATTATCATAATAAACTGATTTTATTATGGCAGAGTTTAGTGGTTCATCTTTCATTCCCTCAGACGTAAGGTCGCATGGATAGTGCAGAGAGGGTATCCCCGATGGTGGGGATATCACAAAGTACTAAAAAGACTTCGTGAAAGAATTAGAAAAAGAGGGTCAGAATTGGGTAGTTATGGGTTTCTGTTGCACCAAGACAATGCATCCACTCACGAGGCCGTATCTGTCAAGCAGTTTATGACCAGCCAATACATTACTGAGATAGAGCATCCTCTTTATTTACCTGATTTGGCTCCATGAAGATTCCTTTTATTTCCTAAAGTTAAATCTTGCTGAAAGTTAACCCATTTTATCTGAGATTAAAAAGTTCAGGAAGAAACGGAAATAATTATAAAGGATATTTAAAATATGACCTACAAAACATTTTCAAGTAAAAGTCCATGTTATTATGGTTTCAATGAATCAGCAAAGTTAAAGGGAATGGAAGGGTATTGAAAAGAAATATACAGTACAACGCAGGATATTATTTTTATGTTTTAATGTAGGCGACGTTTTCATTTATTTTACAAGCTATTATACAAAATATGGTTTGCATTTAGCAAACGTGTCTTGTTGCATAATTAATAAAATTTAATATATGTTAGGATATAGACATCAAATGCTTAAAGAGAATTGCGCTTATTTAAAGATTTAGCGAAATTCTATTTAAGGCTTCTATAGGATAGATATGGGATATGTTTTATGAAATTATTATTTTAATTTCATAAAACATACCCTATAGTATTCAGTAACGACTTAAAAGTGTAATTATTTTACACATTGCACTTCAAATGTTTAAGCTGAATATTTGTTTCATAGCATATTAGAAAAATGCGTAGTATGGCTATAATGCATAGTGTAATAGGTTGAAATTCTTTCTCAGATATATGTAATTTATTAGATCGATGAAATTTTAGTTTCCAAAACCTTTATATACGAATTTTACACTTAATGGACCTTTTTGTTGAATAATCTGGCATCCAAATTATATTTGTGTGTACATATAATAGTTTCAGTGGAACCAAAAAGAAATATATTATGCCACAAATATTAACCCAGAGTGCGTAATTATGTTTTAAAGATCGAAACTCGTTTTATTTAAAAAGATACAAAACTCTAATTTTACATCACTTCAATTTCTTTAAATTAGTAAGTATCCATGATAGTAATCGTAAAAATAGAAAGTCAAAGAGATTATCGAACACTATAAGAAAAATTTACTTACGCTAGAAAAGATAAGAAAAAAAGTTAAAATAAACTTTAATAGAAATTTAATCATAAAAATAATGCTTTTCTTGTAAAGGAATTCAGCCAGCTATCAAATGTCAATAAGAAATTTACGGATGGCTGAGCATGATGTTGGGCATAACATTGTGTGACCATCTACAAACTCCTAGACTAGTTTGCTTTATATTAAGCTGCTATATTGTTACAGAAAGTACAGTATCCTAATGTAACTCATTCTATCTCATATGTACCAGCTGGAGCTTGAGTATTTTTTTGAGAATCGTAATATTATGGCTTGCAACCGTAGAATTATCGATAATAAATTAGAAGTACACTATTAAAAGAGAAATCTGTTTGGGAAAAAAAGTCTTTCAAATTAAGGAGCATGTGAAGGAACGTATGACCAAAAAAGAGCGGTAAGGACATTTCAAAAAGAAATAGGGGGATATATAAAATCTGAAATTATCTTGCTGAATAATCAAAATATGTTCCTCGATTTTGACTTTTTTTGCATTTCTTTTCTTTTTCAGCTTTTCCTAGTCATTGTCTTCATATATATAACATTTAAAAGAAATGTACTTCATTTTATTCAATAATCACATAATGGGAAGTCTCTACTTCAATAGTGATGGAAATACAAAAATAAAAAAAAAAATGGTTTTTTTTTTTTTTTTCAAATTTTACAAAACAGTCCTACGTCATTAAGTATTAAGTTTGTTTTACACAGTCTTTCTAACAGGTTGTTCTTAAAAATGAATCAATTTTAAAGTATTTGCATTACATACATAAAAAAAATAGCAAATTTTAATGTTATAAAGTTTGATGAGGTGAAGCTATAGTAGTTATTTTGTGTGATTTAATACATCAAATTATACTATTTTCACAATTTCACTTTTCAAAATGCTGCTTCCTTGAAATAATGTGTGCTTACTTCATGCAAAAGATATATTAAAAATTACATACTGTTACTTATAACATAGTTACCTAGACACAACGCTTAGAATTTCTTACTAACCACCCATATATTAATACTTTAGTTAAATAAACATGCACTTTTTGAAAAAAGTAATAAGTTCTGTCACAGGCCTATTAGATATGTATGTGTCTCAAGCATTGCTTTTGCATATCACTTTTTTTTTTCGAAAGAGAGACATTTAATAATGTTCCAGTACATGAACATAAAACGTGGTTCGATAAATACCATGGAAAAGAAAATTATTTTACAGTTATAAAATATGCTACAAGATAAAAAAAAATTAAGAAAGCCATTTTTCATTTTATTTGAATAAACCATTGTTATTTTATTCAGTTCAATTAAATGTTCCTACACAGACAAAATTTATCTCTCTTTTCTTCAATAAAAATATTGCATTTGCTGTTTGCGTACACGTTTCTTTTAAAACAAAGTTAAAAGTACCTTAAAACTAATTTTTTTGTTTACAATTTTTCTCTTTGATAATATAAAAATAACTATACAAGAAACAGTTAAACTTTGAATAAAGAAAATAATAATAAAAAAGTGTTCCCTTTTCAGTTCTGCAAAAGTTTTTTTCTTTATGTTATGAAACAGAAAATGAGGAAAGTTCCCCAGAGAATATTTAACAAATCCAAAGAATATTAAAGGACATAAAAAAGACAACTATTATTTTCTTCTTTTAGGGTCAAAGATGTGGTACATATTACCCTGAGGCTTAGAGAAAGAAACTGCTAAAATGATTGGTAGAATAAGTCTTTCAGAGGATGCAAATACTTTCTGATCATTATGTTAACTGGAGTTTATTAACTTTTTACATCTGTTACATCAGTAAAATAAAATTTCTTCCAAAAATCTGTGATACTAAATGCATAATGGTACAAAACATCAATTTATTGTTGCTTAATTAAACATGATTAATTTTTTAATGAATCCTCATGTTTCCCTTATTCTGATTGGCTTTGCTGATTAATTTCAAAAATCACCAATTAAATATTTCATACTGAAAAAAATGAACAGTGCTCTTTTTATCAATATAGTAATATTATTTCGCATTAACCAAATCCATTTCCTGAGCAAGGACCGTGAAGGAGTGAGTAGAAACGGTTTCATACACAGGTAATGCATGTAAAAATAAACAAATTGAATTTCAAATAGAGTTTATACCATGAACCATTGCATGTGCAGAGTCGCGTATAGAAATATAAGCAGCGACCCTTCAAGATTAGATGAAATTATAATATGAATGTTATCCTGAAGGACGGAAGTTACATTCTTTTAACCCGGGAGCAAGCGTGCACTCCATTCTAACGATAATAGCCGCGTCGGGTGACTGAGTCCCCCGGATCTTTTTTTAATGATTATTTATATTGCACTCGATAAAAATCTTAATTCCAGTGAAACATTTAATTAAGAGAAATTATACTTACCTACTTTTAGGACTTTTCAATTTTTCATTAATAATTTAAAAAAAAAAATTCCAATATAATTTAACTAAAATGTGTCAAATGTGCGTGACCACAATAAAGGAAACAAATAACAGAGATTTTAAGCTAACATAACAGAAATATATTTGCAAGCAAAAGTGTCATATTTTGTTCAAGTGATTGTAATTTTATTGTCCTTTGGTGATAGGCAATTAGCATGTTGAACCTTTTCTAGCTTATGTCATTTTAACAGGGTGCAGTGTGTATTGAGGCTTCAGATCTTTTCTGATGGATTTTTTTAGATAGCATTTGAAAACTTTCCTTTCAACTCGAACGTTTCATGCTCATCACTTTTCTGAAATTTACTTTAGCTATCAGAAGTAAGATCCATTATTTCATCAGGTTCTGTTCTTGCTTGATCAGTTTCAATTTTATCCAATACAGATCGCACACATGTCTATTTATCTCTTTATGCTCTATTCATTTACATTTTATGTTATTTTCATTTACATTTATAATTCATAACCAGCCACACAATGCATCATTCAAAACCATTAAGGCATTTAAAGGGGAAAAATGTAGCCCTTTAATAAAAAAAGTATTTTGGACAAAAGTGATTGCGTGGGGAATTCAGGCCCCCAAAGTACCTTGAGATTGTAAGAAAACGTTTGCCATTCTCAAAAATAGGGACGTATGTGACAAGTACATTTCATTTTAAAGGAGACTGCCAAATAGGAAGATACTGATATGGTCATTGGTAACAAATAAACAGTTTTCCCAGAAATAAAGATTTCGTGAGCCTGGGGTGACTCTGTACCCCGCGACATTTTCCGGTTTAACCGTACTTCATAACTCGTCTACCTATTAAGGCTCAAGCAGATAAAAATGACATCGTATTAGTTCCCATATATCTTCGATGGGTAATTGATCTTGAAACATTATGAGTACTTTGCAGCACTTGCTTCCACACGATTGTTGTTCACGAATATGTGCTGTTTTCCTGGAAAACAATAAATCTCAGAACCAATTAAGCATATGAACAAGAGGAAAAGTATAGCAGCAGAACTACTCCCAAGTACCATCAGTGTTTAGCTATCATCATAATTTTGTCGAATCATCTAGGAAAGAATCATCCACCTTTTTCTTACTTAAGCGATTTCTTTTGCAATAATCTAAACAGATTGATAATAAACTTTGAATTATCAAATATTAAAATTCTCAGAGTCACTCTTCCCATCCTCTGTATAAAAATAACCTTTTCCATCAACTATCGCGCATCTCTGGAGTTTAGTGGTAGCGGGCTACATAACATATTTTGATACAAAAGGAGATAACTCCCTATCGATGAGAATTGCACCTCAAATCATTGATTAAACTGTTGGCCAAACACCATTGGTCAGTTGCAATTGTATTAGACCCATCTCACGTCGATCTCTACTTTTATTAGATGACTATTACTACTTAAATAAAAGTGAGACACGTCTCTGAGCTCAAAATTCTACAATTCACATTCCGAACATGACAATTTCTTATGTAAATACTTCTTGCATAACTTGAGCATTCTGGATACATTCACCAAAAATTTGGTTTATGGATTGTGGATAGCACAACATGCCTCCAGATGCTTCGATCTGATCAATATCTATTGACCAATAGACCCGCATCAGCTTTTGCTTCACCTTTCCTTTGAAATAAAGAATCCTACACAAAAGCATTTTTTTCACGCTGGAGATCTCCGCTTTTATATTTTTCTTAACCATAAGCCTAAAAAATTATATTATTTCCTGTAAATACTTTTCTGATTCGTTAGAATTGGTTGATGATGCAATATTGTATCATTTTATCATTTTATTTTAAACTACGTAAACGATGCAGGTGTTAAGCATATAAAGTTGTAGTTAGTGGTATATTTCCCGTTTTGTGCGTAAACTAAAAATTAATTCTCACGCGAAATCTGAAGGGAATTCAGGCCATTATAAATTAAATGTCATATATATATATATATACATATACTGAAGAACTAAAACATTATGAACACCTAAAAATAACACGTTGCACCCCTTTCTGCATGCAGAACAGCTGCAACTCGCTTTTTATGGTGCCCTAATTTCTTGATAGATGAGTGGAGACTGGTTTTCGAAACATATAAGCAGTGGTCACGTAAAGTTGAGGTATCCCGATGTGAAGTTTGGTCTCAGAGCTGCCTTTCTAGGAAAACCCAACTGTAGTCCATCAGATTAAGATCCATCGAGTTAGGTTGCCGATGAATGAGAAGTCTAAGTCTACTGAATGCGTAGTTGGCACTGACACTTGTTCAACTGTTGGAAGTGGGATGTCTGCTGTGTTGTTTGTTCTATATACAACGGGTCCGCTGAACTGTATGTTCCAAAACACTGTCAAATGAGTTACTGCCTGGCGTAGATTTTGCATTACCAAGCTTGACAATCCCCGACTTTCTTTTTCCTCTGATTATACGTGTACGTCCAACAGCGAATGTCTACTTCTAATTCTACCAGTATTTATTGACTTTGCATAATACTAAAAACAACAGAACATGAATAGCCTACCAGTCTTGCTGTTTCGGAGATAATCGTTCCGATTTTTCGGTCCATTCTATCTGCCCTCTTTCAAAATCACTTAGACCAGCGGTCTTTCCCCTCACTTGCAAAAGAGAGTGCAAGAATGAGAGCTTATTTTTTCCAGCGGCAGTTATAAATACCTTTATATCTTAATCACGTGACTTCTACGTCACCCAGACAAGCTGATTGAAAAGTTTCAAAGTGTTCTTAATGTTATGGATTGGCAGTGAATATGTATGTACGTATGTATCTAAGTATGTACATTGCATTTAAGTCGGGCACATAATCTGTTCAGCATATAACTAAACTTGTCTTTCAGAATGCTAATACAGTTCTGTGTTTTCAAATAATGATGTTAATGTAACTCTAGGGGTTTTAATTAGAAATTTAATTAGAAAATATGAACTATTATTGCTAATTTTAGCACAAATAAAGTCACAAGAAGTTTCTAAGCACTTTTTGGTATAATATATTAAACAAATGTTAACTCGAACCAGTATTAAGAAACTGAGACAAAGAGGATTACTTTGACATGAAACACAGCTTATAAGGAAACTTAAATTATGAAAAGGATTGCACATGGTTTCGTCTACAAAATGATCCTTCATATTATTTATCATAATTTCAATGTTATGGATAAATATCTTGACTAAAAAGCATCATTTTTAATACAACTAATGAGAATATTATATGGTACAAGAGATTTCAATATATGATTGACTCTTATTGAGTATCTAGGTTTGGAGATGGAATACTTTATAACGTTATTAGTCTTTTATGTAATGTTTGAAAACTTATGAAGAAAAAGAACTTTTGTGTTACGTAATATAAGAGATGAAAACCCATTGTTGTACAGTATTCGAGTTACTCTACCATCTTCTGAATAATGTTCCAGACAGTACGCAAACCGAGTCTATCTCATAAAAAAACAACAATATTAAAACAGTTATCTAATTTTATAAAGGTTCCGAGATACTTAAATTGTCTCGTACTTTTTTCAAAGACATGTTATGAAGAATACTAATGTACTTTGTGTGTGGTAAGAAAACTAGGTTTTCTTAAATAATGAACACGAAATAACACTTATTTATGTATAAAAAAAAAGGGAAATATACGGTTCGTTGATCTTTAAATTGCAGGGCCCTAAATGATCAAAGTATAAAATATAAAGACACTATGAGGGGATAACAGTGTTTATTTTTTACTTTATTAGTTATTTTATCTCAAAATATTGGTATTTCTTGGGGAAAATTTAATCACAGTCTACTCGTAGCACGGATCCTGGGTTTTGAAATGTGGTATTAAATCTGTAGGAAACGGTTCACCGAGACAGAAACAGTGTTCCCACGATCTCGGCAATACCTCAAAAAACAAACATCAGTTCAAGACTACTATTTAAGACTTCTGGCTAAAGGGGTTGGTCTGTGACAGCGTGAAAATTGAATCCCAATCGGTATAATGCAAACAAAAACATCCATTTTATGGATTACAGTAGCTAAGAGACTTCATGTAGGTGGCGTGTATGCCAGGCGCCGCGTAGTCTGCATCCTTTGACAGGGAACTACAAAAAAGACTGTCTAATATGTTGCCGGAAACATCTGTCGTGGACAGAGGAAAATTGGTGTTGGGATCTTTTCAGTGATGAGCCATGATTCACAGTCTGGACAGTGATGAAAGGCTGTCTTTCATCTGGAGGGAATTCGGGAGTCGTATGGTGTACGGGCAACCAGTTAATTGAACAATTAAAATTCTTAGGAATCCAAAAACCACGATAAACAATGTCTATAAAGAGAAACTATGTTTAAAATTAAATCTGGATTAAATATACGTTTGCCTAACATTTTGTTGCAGGCATTGTTCTTCGGGGACATATTTCTGAAAAACACTGGGTAATCCCGAAATCATGGTAAAAACTTTAAAGGTAGATACATGACACTGTAACTATAATTTATTGTATAGGAATTAATGGGTGCAAGTGACGTACTAAGGAGCAAATAGGGGAAATAAAATAAGAGAGAAATGAAATTATCGGTTGTGGTTGCGTTACTAGTAGGGTTCAATTGATTTATAGCCGCCGTTCTCCATGAAGCATCTCAGTAGGGAAAAGTGCTTTTTGCAATTGTGCTGACTTCTACGATGGGAGACTTAACGTATGCCGAAAATGCAGACATACATCATATGTACGGTCGTGCAAATGGTAACGACAGAGCTGCACCACGAATATATCATACGCAGTTTCCTGAACAACGAATGCCAAATCACAGAATTTTTCAGCGAAATCACATTGTCAATTTCTTCAAACGCGTTCGATCTACGTCACCATACATGATGCTGGTCGACGAAGAGTTGTACGCAATCCAAGCCTGGGAGAAATCATCTTGAACGTTGTGGCTGATGAACCAGAGTCAAGTATGAGAACTGTTGCTCATCGCGTAAGTGTGAGTCATCAGACCGATTGTAGTGTGTTAAATGAAAATGGGGGGTGGGGGGTTTACACCAGTGCTTCTCAAACTTTCAATATTGGCACATTAATAAATTACTGAATGCAATAATAATGCGCTTTGACGCTAAAGCTATAATACACGATCTTAATTATAAACCGTACAAATTAATAACATAAGTACTAAATTTTGTATATGTGTTCCTTTTAAGAAAAAAAAATTAAGTAATAGGATAATTATGATGTTATTTTTCCTTTCTCTAATTTTTAAATTGGAACACATTGCAAAATGCGGTGGCAGCTTAGAAGACAAAATATAGATATCAGCTAAATATAGAAAAATAACTCAGAGGGTCAATTTCTAAAAAACTTTGCTCTGCAAGACAAGCCCATGGAAGTCGCTAATACTTATTTAACTTGTTCTGAATTCAGTATTAATAAGATAAGTATTAAATTTTTTATATATGTTACTCTTAAGTAATTATATATTTTAAGTAAATTACTTTTAAGTAATAGGTTAATTATGTTATTTTTCTTTCTCTAATTTTTAAATTGAAACAGATTGAGAAATAATATTTAATTAAAGATTTATTTCCTTCAAGATCCATTTCTAAAAGTACAAATGTCATTGTAACATCGTCGGTAGTTCGTACACAAGAAAATTTGTTACAGCCTCATTTTAAAAAAATTAAATAGTATTTAATAGCTTCAAAAATATTCATTAAATAGGCCAAACCGGGCAGACAGTCTTTTTCACTCGAGGTCAATCCCTATTTCGCCAGGCACTCGTCAATCCCCTGCTTTTCCGGGCTCCAGTTTACTCCATGGCTCTATCTCTCCAAGTTTTTTCTCTCTCCGTTCGTTCAAGTCCTTTCCAAGTTTTCCTTCTAAGTTTTCTCTCCGTCCGTCCCACTCCAGGGCTCTATCTCCAAGCTTCTTCCTCTCCGTTCGTTCAAGTCTCTCCCCTTCTCGTCCGTTTTTTTCTCTGTCCAAAATTCACCCCTTTTAAACACCAGGGGCGGGTCCACCACACGCCCCTCGTTTTCCTCATTGCAGGTCAAAAAAGAAAAAGGTCTGCCCTCGTCTTCCTCATTGGCAGGTCAAGAAAAAGGTCTGCCCTCGTTCCCGGGCCACCTTCGTCTCAGATTTGCGCGGCAAACACAAACACATTCCCCGTCCGTCTGGAATCCAAGGGCGCCATAACTCTCATCTATTCATCTCACACCTGGGCCTCACAGCCCCACTCTCTATGCACCGACGTGCATACAGGCCTCGCCTATTCAAGACCCTCACACAGGAATGCCCATTGTCACCGGCACTCCCTAGCCATTGTAAATTCCAGACCAGATGTCCGCGCTTGACCGAGGCCAGACAACAAACAATGACCCCATGGCCACCTGCACTTGTCACCCAACAGCTGTTTGGGGATGAATGGATATAGTGACTTCAGAAGAATTGACAGGGTGGGGTTCACCCCAATTGAAAACGTCACATCATTAAAAAATAGCCTAATCCATGTTGCTCTTAATCATATCCATTACATCTTGCATTCTCGCGAACGTTCATGTGAGTCTAGGAAACCTAATAGACGTCTGCACAAAACATGTACAAATGCTGTACCTCGTACAATTCTAGTCTGTCTTGGCCGAATCGATTAGCTACCGAATCTCTCTTGAAGTACATTTCATAATTCACGCGTTAATTGTAATTCACGGTATTAAGTATTTACGGCAGTGGATTAAAACAAAATCATAGATATATTTTTAAATCACAGCGAGCATTCGACGATAATAAAACATCAACAAGTACACAGACGAGGGCAAATTGATAGCAAGTTACGAATGGGTTAGGGATCCATTTCAAAATACTTCAGAAGGGCTCTCAACTGCCGAAAAAGAGATCTTCATAGATTTCTAATTCAGTGACGAAATTAAAGGGCAATTTTGTAATAAATCACTCTTTGAATTCTGGATAGAGGTGGATGCTGAATTTTCTGCACTGAAAACAAAAGCGTTTCGTATACTATTACCATTTTTAACATCATTCCTTTGTGAATCCGGATTTTCTGCAATGGCTACTTTGAAGACAAAATATAGATCTGAGCTAAATATAAAAAAATTTCTGAGTGTCAATTTAAAATTTTAGCCTTCCTTTGAAAAATTTTGCTCTGCAAAAACCCAGGGAAGCCACTGGTAATTATTAAATTTGTTCTTATACTGGCTGAAGTCCCCCTCTTTTTAACACGAGTTTTTTTTTTTAAAAATGATAATATATTATTCTTGATAAAATCTTAATTGTAAGGGGGTAAACCTGTGCATGAAAAGTATAAAAAAATGTAAAATGATTCATTAAATGAATACTCATATTATAAAGGGTTTTTGAATGAACTGAAATTTTTAAAATAAATTAGCATTTAAAATAAATGTTAAGTAAAAAAAAAATAATAAAAAACTATTGAATAACAACTGTGTTTTTTTTTTTAATATTTCTTTGCCCATCAGGTTGCACTCATACTAACATTTGGGGGGGGTGATGCCCCCAAATTTTTTTTTTATAATTTTTTTTCAATATAAAAGAAAAAAATCACAATTTGGTGAAAAATTTTTCTAAGAAAAAATATACTTACCTATTAAAAGGATTTTTTTTTTGTCTTTCATAATTTGAGAAAATACCCCAAAAACTGAAAAAATTGTTCCAAATGTGCGTGACCTTAAAAAAGGACACAAATCACGACACTTTTGCTAACATTACGGGAAAAGTTATTTCAAAAAAACTTTAAAATTTTGTTCACGTTATAGTAATCTTAATGTCCTTTGATGATCGACAAATATCCTTTGAACTTTTCTTGGTTTTTCTTTTTGGGCGGGGGGGAATAACATTTTCGGTACACTTTGGGTTCATTTTTCTTGATAAAGTTCTTAATGATATTAAAAATTTTCCTTTGTGTCATGTTTTTGCTTTTCTCAAATTTACTTTCGCTAATATGATTAATATGCATTTTTCGCAAGTTTCCCTTGTTTGATCAGCTTCAATTTCCTTTTTAGAGATCACAGATGCCCAATTATTTTTATATTCTGCTATTTACATTTATAAACCATAATCAGTCGTACAACATCACAATTAAAACCACGTTTTTCATAGGGGGAAAAAGCAGATGTTCAAAAAAATATTTTGAAAAAAAGTTCGTGCGGGGAAATTTGGCAAACAAGTACCTTAAGATTCTTAACACCAAAAAAGGAGATATGTTATCAATTCATTTTAGCTCCCATTAAGACTGTCATATTAAAGGATTCTCTGTCAGGGTCATTGGTAACAAATAAACAGTTTTCCCAGAATGAACGATTTTTGTATTTTATGTTTCTTTTTACTCATAAAAATAAATCTTTGCCAATTAATCCTTCAAAGTGTTCAATATGCTTATCCATGTATCATAAAACTCTTTCTCATTGTAAAAAAAAAAAGCGCAACAGAATTATATAATTTACAACTTCCCTAAAAAACGGGATTCAGGTAACCTTACCATAAGTTGAAAGCCAGCAAAAGTAATATTTTAGATTAAAAGAAACGTAATAAAAAAATTTCTCATCGTAGGATTACAGCAAAGCAAACAAAATATTTTTTTTTAATTTAGTTACAGGATCAAAGATAGCTAATGTGAGCGTTCAAAGTAGAATCTTTTATTTTTGATGACCTTTTTTCACCAGATGATATACATAAATCATATCAATGTAAATCTGTATTTTTTCATTATATCAGAAAATATATTTTTTTTTTTCATTCCAGTAAATTAATTTTTTTAACCTTTTATTTTTCGATATGCTCGCGCCCCCCTTGAAGGGTTATCGCGCCCCCCAGTTTGAGAAACACTGGTTTACACCCTTTCCATTTTCAGCAAGTACGGACAATCCCGACAGACAATATTCTTCGACTGCTAGTGGGTGGACAGCAATGTGCGCTGCAGCTGGACTTCCTAGCTCATGTGCTGAACTATTTTGAACAGTCATAGTAAGTTTCCTACATGCCAACGCTTTCGCTGTCGGCGCTTTCAATAAATTGTTTTTGCTTATCCTCTCTTATTTGTTTGTGTTTGTGCCTCACTGCGTCACTTGTGCCTATGCTTTCCTATACAACAAATGATTGAAACAATGTCCTGTACCTACCCTTAAAGTATGTACCATGAATTCGGGACCATCCTGTACAAATAACGTGTGTTCTTACATTATAAGAATTGATTTTGTAAGAAATATATAATTAGATTCTCAATGTCGGCACACGGAATATTGCGTGATTTATTAAAGTAAAATCAAATAAGCTAGTTTAAATTGCATAAAGTAGTTTTTAATGGCAATTAATTTTAAGTATATATAAGGATTTCATATGATATTTTTAACTCTTGTAAACCGATTATTTATTTATGTTAGACAATTTCTCAATTTTTGAAAGCCAAATAGATTATCAATGCAAGACTTCAGACGAAATTGTTCAAGCGAAATGAATATAGCCACACGTTCATAGATAATTCATCATATTATCGCAAATTATATTCCAAGCCAGATATCACTGACTGAACTGTGATCTATCATCCAATGTAGAGTAACGAATGACAGTAAGTGATGGGTTTCACTTGATAAATAGATACAGTTTATTATTACTATTACCCAATTCTATCCGAAAATTGCTATTTCCAGAACTTGGCATGATAAAAGAGAACATTTTATATGATCAGCAGATAAATATAAATTCTAAAACAGAAATTACTTTAATTTTATTTCTACTATTTTTCTAAGAAATAATTATTCGTCCGTATAGTCAATATTTTTATGTTTTTAATATTTTTAATGAAAGCTAAATTTCTTTTTTTTCCCTATCTAAAAACAAAATATTGCAAATCCGAAAATTTTGCTAGCTTAATACAAATTTAAGTTTAGCTAGAATTTGATTTCTTTTTTGTGTGTGTGTGTGTGATTATACGCCGGGTATAAAAATGATCGCTTTAAAAATAACAAAAGAGGTGAGCATTAAAAATTTACTTCTATATGTATCAAAATACTGTTTATTTAAAATAAATGAGACTCGCCTTATGAACTTAAAGAGTTGTACTTCTAAGAGTATTCTATTTTTTCCAAATGGTTGGGATAATACCTCGAATACATGACTTCAAAATATAAGAGCAATGTATACTAATATTTTAGATTTCATCGTAAAAGGGGGAGGTTGCGCGTTATACGGCGAATATACCTAAAAATTAAAAAATGCAGCTTGAAAGTATGGGTGCGCGTTATACGCCGGATTTTGTGGTATATAAGAAAAATGAGCTTTTGTGTAATTTAAATAAAAATACTTAACATATGTAATATCATTCCTTTTTAGGGAATATTATACTATATAAAACAAGTGTACTTCAAACCCTTGTTGACGAAATGTTTTCTTGTAACAATAATTAGCAATATGCTGCTTATCCGTATTAGTAAATGCTTAATATATAAATCTGTAATTGGGAGCTCTAGATTGTAAGTCATTTAGAGTTATGATACCTAATCCTGAATGTATGTACCCCTTCAACGCTTAAATTGTGTTCTTTACAAATTTGGACTGCCTCGATAAAGTCAATTGCTTATAATATGTATCTTCAGTATATGTGTAATATATATCAAGTTTGGGAATTTTATTAAGATTAGGATTCATATAATAATAGTTCTACGTTTGGAAATTTCATTGTCAGTAACTAGATCTGTTTATATTACTCTATTTTTGTACAGGAGTGTTTTCTACGCAATTGCCTAATTTTAATGAAGGAGATGGAACCACTATTAATATTTTGCACCAACAAATAAAAAATAACATTAAATGTAGTAATAAATATTTATGAACATAACCAAATTTCATCCATAATCTTAGTACGAGAAACATTACTATGAATGAATCGGAATGGGTTGTATTTAATGCAATTAAACACTATCATACAATCCTTTAATGATTAAAAGCTTAAGCTAATTTTTCTTTCGAACGTAATCTTATTGTTCTTTGAGTAAATATAAAAAACTTTCATACTAAAATATGTCATAAAGGGGGAAAATGTAGTATTTCTTAAACAGCATTATGAGCAGAAATAATGCATTCAAAGTTTTTGAGCTGAATTAAATTGAAGAAATATGTTGGTTTTTTTAATTCAATGGTTTAAGATTTTAGATGGTCCATGGATATCATTCAATTCAATTACAGTAAAAATCGCTTAAGAGAACTTGGTACCCCAAAAATGACAAACCTATCGTTTTTTTATTATTATTTAATCTTATTCGTTGCCTTATTATCTTTTGATTGATGTATCACTTGTGCGAAGTTAAAGAAAAGTTAGAAATTGATAAAATTTCATTTGATAACAAATTAGGCAATTCGGCAACGGCCCCTTTTTAGAAAAAAAAAGCTAAAAAAAGCGTTATGATAAAAAAATCTACTTCATAAAGAGAAATAATAACTATAAAACTATAAAACTAATATATATATTTCCAAGACAATACAATAATGCAATTTTTCTTTTTTGTGAAATGTGTGCATGTAAAATTTTTGAATTAAGGCATTTTATATTAATAATTTCATTATTTCAGTTTTTATTCCTAATATGCTTTTCATACAAATGTAATAATTCAATATTATGTGAAGAAAAAAACTAAACTTTCTGCCGTGAGAGAAAAAAAAAATTAACATTTTTCTTGAATTTTCTTGTGCAATTAATACCTTCTTAAAATTGATCATTTATAAAAATGTATGGGTTGAAAAACTACCAAAAAATGCAATTATATTAAAGAAAAATATATAAATAATACCTTAAAGTGGTATTTTAAGTTTATTTAAGCTTGTTATAATTTTTTTTTCAGAATTATAAATTTAAAATTGGTTTTTCTCAGTTTGTGTTTTTCGAAACATTAGTACATTCAAAATGCTACTACTTCCACAAATATTTACCAATTACTTCCATTTTTTCCTGTGTATTGCATATAAAGCAGGTAAACCAAATTAAGGATCCATTTTGCTGTAAACTTAATATTTTTTTTTCAAAAAAATTAAACTGTAAGAGATATTGGCTTTTTCGTTGATTTTTAGCATGCATATCAACATTTCATTTTTTTTTCTCTCAAATACGAATTAAGCTATTGTAAAATCGATCCCTAAAGTTGTTTATAACATCCATAAGTATATCACAAAAAAAATTAAGGTCAAAACATTGAAGAAGTAAGATTTTACAATTTTCCAAATTTTCTTCAAAAAATTTAAATTTTTAAAATTGTGTGAATAGTATATGAAAAATTCCATCTTGTACCATTTTCTTGAATAGAAACATTATATAAAATGCTAAAATATAATTTTTAAATACATAAAGAAAGAAAGTAGCTCAAAGGGTACCAAGTCCCCTCAATACGAAACAGAAGGGACTCATTTTTTTTTTTTCATTTTAAGGTATATTGCAAATATATATATATATATATATGAAACATGAACGTTCACAAAAACTTAATGAAATTTAATACAAAATTTTTTTATGTTTTATAAATGTAGAAAATGTATGGAATATTTGGAAAATAATCTGTTATTTTTCTTTCCATTGTCTTTTTATTATCATCAAATTGTTCTTTGCCATCCATTTTACTATTCACTTTACCATTGTCGAACAGAACTCACTGATTGTTACTCACACTGATATGTATACTTGTCATCGAATTCCAAAGACAACTGATAAGAGATGATATGTTTTTTTGCAGCAATTGTAGGGGTAGAAGGTGAAGAAGCTTAAGTAAAAAGAAATTGGCTAGTGTCACAAGCTATTCCGAGGGTATTTACAGCCAAGTTAGCATCCTTTCTACGTAACGTAGGAAACCACCACCACTTCATTTTACACTTCTCTTAAATTTCGCATGCGTCCCTAGACTTTCCATATTTCGTTCATTCCCAGAAGGGAAATATTTCCGTGTTAAGATATTTTTGTTTCGTGTTAAGGAAAAAATAAATGCGTGAAAATATATAGTAGTTTTTCGGAACCATTTTATTATTTCGTGTGAACCGATATTTTGCCTTAACGCTTTTTTGCGTTTAACTTATTTCAATGTATGCTAAAACTGAGGGGTGTATAAATTAGTAGTATTCAAGAGCATTCTCATATATTTGTAACCCTTTCAGCATTTTCAGAGAAATAATTATTTCTTGAAAGAAGTTTGAAAAAAAAAAGTATAACGAGAAAATTATTCAGAATAACTATTTCAAAAGGTGAACAACTAACTAAAGATGAAAACATGATAAGTTTAGATGAGCCAATCTGACTTCTTAATTTCTACATAAATATTATGTTTCTTATAGTCATCATTTGTCCATTTGAAAAAGAAATGTAAATATTCAAATTATCTGCCTGAACATTGTTACAGTTATCTTATAGAGTAATTGGGAAGTTGAAAATAATATATGCTAATAACATTAATACTACTTTTTTTTAATATTCATGTAATTTCTGGGAAATTTAACTTTTTAGCTTACTGAAAATCTTTAATGCATCTCTTGCAATCTTAGATCCCACAATGCTAAGAAATGAATTTTACATTTCATTAGCATCATTTCATTTTAATAAATCATACCAAATACATTTAAAACAAATACACTTCCATTTATAGAATACATAACAAAATACTCACAGTCCATATCGTTGTCATTGTATTCATCAGGGAGCAAGGTGGCCGCAGTGCTCTCCACCGAGAGGGGTGCAGACGATTCCTGTGGGAGGGAACATGTTTCCCTGTAGACATTCTTGTTACGTCGACGACCCCCAGCCCCTTCCAGCAACAGAGAGGGAGGAGGGTTGAAGGAGGTGCGCTGACAGTGACCTATAGAAAATCAGCAACAAAAAAATTGTCAACGCACCTAAAAGTTTCTGCTAAATCATTCTATTCTCTACGGTATAGTGTTTTCAGGAAAAGTAAAAATACTATTACTATCGGAAGCAAGCGTAACGAAATCAATATATCTCAAGTCGCTTGGTAGTTGCAAATTTTAGTTCTTTTCTTAGGTAAGTACATATAGATTACTTTTATATGTTACACTTACTTGATTTATTTAAATGGATTTTCATCTTCATTTTTTAAATTTTCTTAAGACTGAGTTAATTTTTTTTTCCTAAAATTAAGACCCTATATTAGGTATGTTAGCTTAAAATATAAAAAATTTGTGGAGAAACTGGAGGACAAAATGTAGCAAAAATTGTTCCTTTGTGCATTTCTTAAAACGAGAAAGAAAAGAAATAACGTATTGATATATTATTATTATTTGCCACTGCTTTTTGCTTAAAGAATTAATGTACGATGTTTAAAGTAAAGTGCTTGATATTAAATTATGTTGATTTTTGGCCACAAAACGCAGTTATTCTTTTTTAGTATGACACTCATTATAAAAATAACAAAAGAAAAAACTTCTAAATAAAACAAGAACTTTAAGAGATTTTGTTAGTCTTTTTTTCAGCAGTAAATTCATTGAATTTCAAAAAAGGGAAACTTTTTGAGTTTCCAAAATAACCATATAAATAAATACACTCCCAATTATTGATAATGATTGTTAATGGAATGGAAAATTATGTTTTCAAAAATACAAATGAATCTATATGTTCAATTACTCTTCCATTACATTGTCACCATATTAATTAATCTGAAATTAATTGAGCTTATTTAAATGGTAAAATTAGTTTAGGAGTTACATTTTGTCTTCATGGAAATAGATTTAGATAGTCAATAGATTTCAAGAGTTCAGCACATAATACCATTTTAAACTAGATTAAACAGATAGTATATAATAAGTCATAAAAAAGTATTTAAAGTATCTGCAGATGTTTCTAAAAAAAGCGTTTGATTGAAATTCCATGAATTTTTTTTAATCTTAAAACTAGTTTATTAATGATTGTGTTTGTCCTAATTTGTTTTATTATTACATTAATCAAAGAAAAGTATTTTTTGTGTAGAACAGAACAGTTACAAAAACCCGAAAGTTTCACTTAAATGAGTGGAAAATGTTTTGCTTTCGATATCTTACCCAACATAAGTGTACACTGAATTAAATGAAAATTTTTAACATATTATATCAACAAAACACAGTACTTTGGTGTAGTTTATTTTGTATTTGTTGAATCGCATACCTTACGTTCAGAACATTCCGTATTTATACAATTATGTTGTATTTCTAGTATAATAGTAGTGAATAACGCGTGAATAGAGTACTATATTCCACGTTATCATACATATAAACACCTTGTTAAATTTGATTATGAATGCATTGCTACTGTAAAACGTCAGTCTTTGTCATTTAAAAAGTTATATAAGCAAGATGCAAGCTGCTAGAAATAGAAAAATTAATAAGACAGAGGAAAAAAAAATATTTACTAAAAAGTAATGAGCTGTAAATAACTGATAATAATCCTTATTTTATTATACTAAGAATCCCAACTTGAAATGGTCTAATGAAAGATGTAATTTTTGACAAAGTTGTAATACTAAAAAATTGATTTTCTTAAAAAAAAAATTATAAAAGGTATGTTCTCTTTGAAACTTTGCATTTACAATTATTGAAATATAATAAAGCTGATGAATTAAAAATTTAGCTGCATTGCGTTTGACACCATAGCATTATCTAAAATTTTTCTAAGAATATTTACGATGAAAAATAATTGTTATTGTAATTGTAAATAAATCTGTCTAATTTGTTCATTAACTTTATCATTATTTAAAATATATATTGGGGAAAAAAATATTTAAATATTTGATTTTGATATCTTTGTAAAGCGTTGAGCATTTTGTTATAAATTTCAGCAAATGTTATCTAAATGACAAGTTTAATGAATTAAATTCCCGTGCTATTACCCGATTTGTGTTACTCATTGTTTTTTGTCATATAATTACCAAAAAATAACCGACAACTATAAATCACGTCAATTTAGGAGACGTGCTTCCATTCTAGGCATATCTATTTAAACAAAATTTGTTGTCTTTACATAACAGAATACAGAGGAGGAAACTGATTTGTATGAAAAACATGCATGGAAAAGATGGAAATAATTTCAAAATATTGATATACCTTTTACATAGAGTACACAATGCAGGAATACAAAACACTAAATTAATATCTTATAAATATAATGGAAAATATACTCTCTTTGGCGCATTTTGTTTTAAAGCGGCATGGTGAATTATACAAAAGGTAATTCGCCCTTTTTGGAAACGATTTTGATAGCTAATTTTTATGAATAAATACAGTATTTTTTTTTAGAAATTTGCTTTTATCTGATAGCCATCATTATTGGCAATAACTCTGGCTCGAATGTTTCAGGAAAGTAAATTTTTTCTTAGTAATTACTATCATACCAATTTTAAACCATTCCTCTGGAATCGATTTTCAAAGTCCGTTTAGTGTTCTTGGTTGCCGTTTTCCTAAGGCTCTTTTTAATAAACCGAAAGCACAAACGTCCGTTACAGAAGCGTAAGGTGATTTTACAGGTATCTCATCAAATGGGATACACTTTATTCCTGTTTTTGATTCTTTCTTCACTAAATAAGCGGATATTGACTTTGACTTGTGATTAAAGGCTTTGCGCAAATAAAACTCAAAATTATCAACATCTTTTCCAGATAAAGTCGGAATTTCTTTTTCAAAAATTGGTTTCAAAATATTCTGCCTACAGTAGAGGCAGTAGTGGAAATTAATTTTGCTTTTACTTGAGACTCTTGTTTTGATTTTGAATTTGATGTTGTTAGAAATTCCGACAACTATCATGAATCCCTTTAGGAACTTTGCTGTACACCAGTGCTTCTCAAACTTTCAATACTCGCGACCCAATATTCAATCATCATTTTCATCACGCCCCCTCCATACAATAACATTGTATTGAATTCAGTATAATACTATACTTTTACACTAAAGCTACAGTATGACTATAACCTCTTATGTGCCACCGATGTATATAAACGTCTTGCTCAGCCAAAGCATTAATCTTCTGGACGTATACATACGTCTTTCCGAAGTAAGATCTTTTCTGTGCACTGCTATCCATAAAATTATTCCTAAGGCTTTAGAACACAATTAAAGGACTTTGACAGTCTTTGAAATGGATTTACTTATTTAAGACAGTGCTTCTCAAACTTTCAATGCTGGCGCCCCCCTTTTCAATCACAATTTTTATCGCGCCCCCCTTATTAATTAATAATGTAGTGAATGCAATAATAATGCAATTTGACGCTTAAGCTATAATACGCGATCTTAATTATAAACCATACAAATAAATAACGTAAGTATTAAATTTTGTATACGTTACTTTTAAGCAAAAAAAATTAAGTAATAGGATAATTATTATGTTATTTTTCCTTTCTCTATATATAATTTTTAAATTGAACATATTTCAAAATGCGGTGGCTGCTTAGAAGACAAAATATAGATATCAGCTAAATATAGAAAAAGAACTCAGAGGGTCAATTTCTAATCATAAGCATTCCTTATAAAAACTTTGCTTTCCAAGACAAGCCGATGGAATTCGTTAATACTTATTAAACTGGTGTGTTCTTAATTTAGTATTAATTAATTAGTTATAAAATACTCTGTGCAGCACTGATACATTAAAAGTATACCGGCTGAAGTGTCCGCTCTTTGCACGAGTTCATTTATAAGAAAATAAAACATTATTGATATAATAGCTGAATTGTAAGGAGAGTAAAGCCAAGTGCGCGACAATGTTTACAAAAATGTAAAATGATTTTTTAAAATGATTGCTTCAATTATAATTAGTTTTAAGCGAATTGTAATTTTAAGCCTCACAGAATTAGCATTTATAATTGATGTTAAATAATGAACAATAATTTAAAATTCATATGAAGAATAATTGTATTATTTTTTAATATTTAAAGCGAAAAGACTTCAACATGTTTTAACCCGGGAGCAGGCGCGTACTCGATACGGCTGAGCGGGGTTATTGAGTCACCCCAATCCTTTTTTTATATATATATAATTATTTTATTGTACACGATACAAATCGTGATTCAGAGAATAATTTAATTAAGAGGAAAAGCAAACTTACCTACTTTCCAGAACTTTTCAATTTTTCTTTGGTAACAATTAAATCGTTTTGCCAAATTAAGATTTTGTGATTTGTGTGTCCGCGACCACTTCGGGTTAAAGTCTTGGCCAAGTAATCCTTCAAAGTGCTCTCCGTGATTTTCCAAATATCATAAAACTCTTTTGCATGGAAAAAGCGCAACACAGAAATAAATACATTACTTACAACTTCTCTAAGTGAGAAACAAACACATAGAGAGGGGCATAACTAACTGTACCAATAACTTAGAAGGTCAAATAGATTATTCGCAAAAAAGGATTACAGCTATAATGTGCAATATTTCAAAATAAACACAGTGATGAATTTTTTATGTTCTTAAATTTTTTCTATTCTGGGTCTGGGATTTGTTTTTCTCTGAAAGAGTAGTAAATCACTTATCATGAGATTGCAGCAAATAAAATAAAAGTTTTTTATTTGGTTTTTTGGATCAAAGATAGCTAATTAGGTATTGAAGAAGTTTTTATTTTTGAGATGACTTATATCGCCTATAAATTATATCAGAGTAAAAGTGCATTTCTTACTATGTCTGAAAGTATTTTGTTTTAATTCATTCAGAGAGTAAATTAATTATTTTTAAATCTTTTTATTTTCGATATGTTCGCGCCCCCCTCGTAAGGGTATCGCGCCCCCAGGGGCGCATATTGAGAAACACTGATTTAGAGGATTTTGCTCATTTTTTCTTCCTTTTGTACCCCAAATAAACATCAAAATACGTGCGTGTACGTGGAAAATCCTGGCATTGGTGACCAAACTGCGTAAATTTCAATCAGAAGTTAAGGAATTAATTATAAACCGTACAAATAATCAAAATAAGTGTTAATACAAGCCCATGGGGTCACTGGTAATTATCAAGCTTGTTCTTAACTTTGTGTTGTTAAATTAATAATAAAATACATTGTACAAAACACAGATACTTTTATGAGTGTATTATATCAGTGTAAATGTGTATTTTACATTTTATTATGTCAGAAAGTATTTCGTTTGCTTACTTTCAGTAAATTACTAATGTTTTGAATAATCTTTAGTTTTCAACTTTTCAATATGCTCGCGCCCCCATTGTAGAGTTATCACGTCCCTCAAGGTGGGTGCACCCCACAGTTTGAGAAACTCTGCTGTACACTGATGAAGTCCTTTTGTACAATTATTTCCCCACAGTTGGGAAACAGAAAACTGATCTTCTTTTACTACAATAACTTAAATATTTGTCCATATCTCCTCGAGTGTTACCAAAAATTTCCGTTTTTCAGTATATAGTTGTTGTTTTTTTTTACATATACAATTTGCTTCTGTTTCAGCAAAATGTTTTTTTTTTTAAAAAAAGTGACGAATTTTAAATTTAAAAAAATCTGTTTTAACTTTAAATCCGTATGAATAATTTTAATTACACTTGCGGAAGACATTTCTAGTTTCGATGCAATTAATCTCTTAGTCGGTAAGTTTTCTTTTAGGATGAGAAATATCACTTTTTTGATACGTGCCTGTATTTGAGCTGTCTTTGGATGAAGTTTCGAAGTCATGTTTTCTTTTTTACTTTCTGCTAGACACACACTTTTTCCCTTTCAAATTTAATATATTATAAATACCTTCAAATGGAATAAGATAACCAAGATTTTTACACCGCTCTTTAAACTGTTGATACAAATACGTCTCTTTGGATTAGGTAATTACGTAACCTTCGGGCTATATATAGTTTTTAGGAGCCATTATGAAAATAAATCTTTTATTTTACATTCCATTCAAAAGAATTCATTTGTAGAAGATTACTCTGAAGTAGCCAAAGTTTTATCTCGAAATGCAAACCAGGAAATGAATTACAAATCTTTTCCATTAAGGGCGAACAACCTTCTGTATAGTAAATATTGTCTTTTGCTACATTTATAAAAAAAGAATAGTTTCTGTTTATTATGCTTCCTACTATCAATTAGATACAAGAAGTACGTTTACAAATAACATTTCATCTTGATATTAGAAATTTAGACAAATATTTAGATATAATGTAAAAATATTTGAACACGGAAGAAAAAGTTAATTTTATACTCTTTTACAAAGTAGAAATGAAGAGACTTTACATCCAATCCTATCTTCTACATATTTATATTATTATAATAAGAACTTCGATTGTTTTTTGTTTTTTTTGCATAGTGCACAGATGTTTTTTTACATCATATAAAAAATGTCTTTTGTATTCATTATTTACTTCTGAAAATCTTGATCATTCTGAATTTTAATTTGCATGTCTCTTGAATAATTTCAGAGCCAGTATTATAAATGAGTACAGTACTTCAGTCACCTAGTTTAAAATATATAAATTTTTATAGAACAAATTAAAAATTTTATAGGAAAATTAGATTATGCATCTCTCTTCTGATTCCTTGTTACAGCTCTTATGGTCAGTTAATTTTAAATGAAAATACATTGCCTGAACTTTTGAAACAGTTGCATATTTGGGGATAAAATCGCTATCCACGCTATTCTGAGTATGTTAATTGAAATAAATATTCTACATTGAATATTTGGATAAGGAGAGATATCGCTATTTCAAATTATTTTCTAAAGCTTTAGAATAATATTATTAATTTCATCTTATGTTGATGATGCTCAACATTTTTTTTTAATCTCTAATAATCTGCAAGTTATATATTTTTTCATTCGTTAACCTATTCAGTACTCTGAAAGCTAATCAAGAATAATCGGAAACAAGGTTTAAAATTTAAAAAAACTTTGTTAATTACAAATAATATCTATGTCATACTTTTCACATTTCTTCAAAATACCATGCAGTTACTCAGGGGAACTATTTAATTAATAAAAAACGACTTTTTTTAAGAAACAGTCAGATAGAACAAGTATTTAGAAAAAACTTCCTTTTCAGCAGAGTCGATCACAGGTGAAAACTTTGACCATTGTATTGCCGCAATGAATATAGTATTTACAATACCTGATAGCACCTCTCGGGAATTTGGTATTTCGACTAAAAATTTTATGTGAGTTTTGATTTTATCTCTTAGTGTAGAATAAAATTTTACTTTTAATTCTTTTGGAAACACTAAACAAGTAAACAAAATGATTTCTAAACTGTGATTATTGAATAATGTTTTCGTGCTTTGACACAGGAATAAATACTATATTATTCCTTTTATTTGTGACCAAGGTAGCCTAGGGATCAAAATCTCAGATTCGTGGCTGGCGTTTTAGGAGTTCGAATCTAGTACCACTGGAAAACCACCGTGTAAGAACGTCAAATATGTCGAGGCTTCCTTCCGTGGGAGGGAAATCAAATAGTTGTCAGCTTAGTTATCGTCTTCGTCATTTAACCATGGTATTAAACTACGATTTCCATCACCAATAGCCCTAGAGTTATTTTATAGTGCGACGTATAAATATAACTATCTCTCTCTTTCAAAACTTTTTACGCATCCAACTGTGTTGATTCGGATAACAGAATTCCGTCTTTTTCAGAGTGCCCAAAGAAATTCCAACTCGATTTAAAAGGATAGAATTTGAACCGTTTCAATTAAACAAAACACATAAATTCACAAATATAAATCACCTTACCAAATATTTAAATGCATTATTAAAAAAAATCAGTAAAATGATGGCCCTCCAAGGCATTAGAAGTAAAAACTATTTTCTTTTTAGCGAAAATTATGTCATACATATTGTTTATGTTGAACTAGAGAAATTCCAGAATATCTGTAGCAACTGGTACCTGTTTTAGCCAGGAACTTGAATTAAATTTTTATAATTATAAATGTGTGTTGGAACATATGCTTTAAACTTTAATATGAATAATAAAAGGTTTGGGTGTTTTGCTTCCATTTTCAGAACAGTAAGAGCAGACTAGAATCTTTCGAATTAAAATGATTTATTGTCTATTCAGAAATCAGTATTGATTTATATTTTCCAGATTGAAGCATATGAACCACTAGATTTTCTAAATAATAAATTTTGTAAAAATATGCATTTTTACAATTGTATTCAATTTTAGGTAACATAATTTTAAATATGAAGGAGGAAACATTGACATGATATATATATACATTTGTATGACAATTCTTCATATTTTTCTGGCTATATAAGTAGAAACATATTTCTCTTTTATCTACTATAGGGGAAATTCTGACATCAATTTTATGTAACGGATGTGATAAATTGTCCGTATTAGAAATACCCAATATTTCTGTATGCCTAAGTATTTTTATTCAAACTATCGGAGGGAATACTATATGATCATGTGTCACTATCCAGAAATATGTCATTTTTCCGGCTTTATGGGGAAATAAGATTGTAAACGTTTAAAAATCAATTTTTCAAAAGTATTTTTAAAATGAATATAGAATGTTAGAAATATTTTCAATCAAACTGCACCAAGATGCGATGGTACTCCCTAAGCACTAAAAAACATAAAGATTCATAGGCTTTGAAATCAATGTAAAAAATACATCTTTCAACCCCTTAAGATATCCGACTACGTTCGGAACCGTGATTTAAAAAAAGCACATAAATGGATAATATTCATGATATTTAGTGTGACTTAGATTAGAATACATGTATAAAATTGTTTTAAGGACATCTTGACAAAAAATTTATTTAAATACAATATTTCGGCAAAAAATTAACTTAGAATAAGCTATTTTAAAAATGTTCTCCTTTTGTGAAAAATGATTCTATTGTAATAATATTTTGCCTGTATATAGCTCAGACCTCTGTACAGTGGCTCAACTACGATGTTTTGAAAAATTCACATTAGTTTCAAAGTTACAACCCATTGAAATAATTATAGGCGTTTTTCTCTTAAAATCTCTCCCCTCTGTTGTTGTAAAACATGGATAAACCCACTTCTAATTTATATATTTCAAAAATTCTAGTTGAGCCTCTGTACAAAGAACTGAGCTATATACAGAAAAATATTATTAAAATAGAAGCGTTTTTCAAAAGGAAAAATATTTTGAAAATGGGTCTTTAGTTTTATTTTTTTCAAAATATTTACTGAAAATAATTTTCTATCGTAATAATATTCATAAAAAAATTTTATGTACATTCTCTAATCTAAGTGACACTAAAAAAAATTTTAAATATTATCCATTTAAACCCTTTTTAAAAAAACCGGTTTCCGGAAATAGTCCAAAACCTTAAAAGCATAATATTGAAGAAAACAGTCATAAAAGTGCCTATTTTTTATTCAAGATAATTATATAAAATTAGGTGTATATTTAATACATGGATTTATTTTTAAACTTTGGGTAAATTCTTAGCTTGAAATACAAAATATAATTTTTTAAGAAAAACCAACATTTAGAGTTATTATGACGAAATGGCTGGTTTTCCAGGAAAAAGAAAAAATTTAAAAAACATGTGCTTTAAACATTAAAGGAGAACTTTATTACACATATGCAAAATGCAGAAAAAAAAATATACCACATTGGTAATTTTTTATTGTGCTATAAATTTCAAAGTATGAGATAAAAAAAAATAATTTAAAAAAACGGAATTTTGTCGGGCATCGTACGACTGGAATTTATTCCTAAAGGGGGCATGGTACGGTTTTTGCAAAAAATTTTTTAAATTTGGGGTTTTTTTTAAATTTTTTTAATTTTGGGATCTATGTGTATATACAATGTAAAAACCCATTTGGTGCTCCAAAAATTTTGTAAAAAATTAAAATTTAATTTTTTTAAAAGGGAAAAAACTTAAAATTTGTGAAGTGATTTTAAAATGCTACTCCTCCCAACAAAAAATTTTCGTACATGCACGAAATTTGATTTACAAAGTACATCAAACTATGTAAAAACAAAAAAATTGGTATGGGTTTTGCAAAAAAAGGGTGAATTTGTACAAAACTTCGCTTTTTAGGAACGCTTTTGAAAATTCCTCAAAAAAAAAATGTTTAAATTCTGAGTACAATTATTTTTTAAAAAAGTATTGCTTTTTATTCAAAAAGCATACCAACTTTTTTTCGCATGTACTATTGGGAATATGTAAAAAAATTCAAAAATAATTGGGCCCAAAATAAAAGCCATTTTTAAATGGTAGGATTTTTTTTTCTGGAAAAAAAAGTTTTTTTTTGCCGAAATTTAAACCAAAATTAAAAAAATGGGATAAATTTTTTGAATTTAAAAGGTTTTTTTAAAGGTTTGGGTTGAAAAATTTGGTTTTTTTTTTTGACCCAAATTTTTTTCAATTTGGGGAGGGGGTTTTGGTTTTGGGATCAAAAGGTAAAAAAACGCCTTTTCTACTGAAACCTGGGATGCTTTTTTTTGCTTTCCCTTTTTTTATATTAATTATGAAATTAAAAACCCCAAAAAAAACCTTTAAATTTAAATTTAAAAAACCATAAAAAATTTGGCCTGGATAAACCGGGTTCGGAAAAAATTTTGAGAAAAAAAAAAAAATTTTTGCAAATTTATTTAAATTTTTAAATGGAATAATTTTAAATTAAAAGGGGGGGTTTTCAAATTAAAAATTTTGAGGGGAATTTTTTTTTAAAAAATGGTAAAAAAAAGTCACTTTGTATTTTTTTAATTTCTGATTCTAAAAAAGGGAAAATGGGTTCCCTTACAATGATAAGAAGTCCGTAAAGAATGATTGAAAAATTCTTTTCATAAAAATGCATCAATTTTGTCCCGTTTTTCCCGTTATAATAGTTGGAAGCGTGTCTCATTAAAATGAGCCAAACTTGCTGATTTATGAGAAATTAGAAAGTGTTGTCAAAATAAGTATTTTTTAATACGCGAAGTGTCATATCACTCCTTAAATTTCAAAGGAATTCAAATAATTTAAAATACGAATAGGATACCAGTTAATGTACTTATTATTACTAGAAATCAATGTTCCTTTTTTTAATGTATCATATATGTTGTGAAAATATAAAAGGAAACTAAAACAATTAATCTTTTCAACAAAAGTTTGAGACATTATAAGAATAAATGTATCATCATAAGCCTTTTCCGCTTTCTTTTTTTTTTTTTTTTTATCAGTATTTAGAAGCAGTTAAAAAGAAAGAAAAAGAATGGGCATCCCACTATGTTTGAATATTTTCAAAAAAATTATATATGCTTCTATACACTCAAACTGTCGGAGACATGTTTCATGCGCATATCTTACGTAGAAAGCAATTGATTTGATGAAAAGCATCTATTTAAGATCTGGTTTTCTGTGCACTAGATATGTTTATAACTTAACGTCACTGAGTGGCACAACAGACCATGAGGGCCAAAGCCTACTGTGTCGAACTCAGTATACGCAACCTTGGGCCCTGAGGTGCATGAGCAGATGTTCCAGCCAGGTGGTCAGTATGACGGGAAAACCCCAATGTTCTATTCGCATGCAAGCTTGGTACTCATTTATCGACCCACTGAAGGGCTGAAAGGCTGCGTCAACCTTTCCCAGCCCGGGGTTCGAACCTCGGACCTGGGGTGTTGAAGCGCTATGTACTAACCACTCTGCAACTGGGCTTCCAAGGTATTTTCATAGTTAAATAACATAAAATTTTATAGCAATGTTTTTTTTAAAAATCTTCTACGTTTTTAAATCTGTATAAAAGTTTTCGACACAAGAAGTAAAAAAGGAATACTGTTTTAAATCAAGCAAATGCTCACAAATGTGTCATTAAAATTATAATAATAATATAATAACATGTAACATTTACGAAAGTATTAAACGTGTTCAAATGACAGTGATTCGAAGCTTCGCATGCGAATAATGTTCAATGTATTTTTGAGAAACAAATGCGGTAGTGAATTTCAATGTACCATGCACACGTGTGTTTAAATACATTATTGATAACTGCATTCGTAAGGACGTGGCATTCATTTAAAAATATCTATTACGTATGCAACTGCATCCAAAACGGATCAGCAAGCTGTAGTAAATATTTTAACATTGGTAAGGTGTAAGCCGGAATGCGCTTGAGCTTACAACATTCGTTGTGTTACAGGGATGGTGGCGATGACTTTGTGCAGTATATAGTGGCAAAGAATGAAACCTGGTGTCACAACTTCCAGCTAGAAGTACTTCAGTATGCAATGGAAACATCCCGACTCACATAGTCAGACAAATTCAAAGCTCAGCAGTCAGCCGGAAAGGTGATGTTGACGGCCTAATGCACCGGAGAGAAACTCAAAAGTTAATTTCGGCCGAATCAACAAGGTTTAACTTTAGGTGGGCCGCAAAAAGAAATCAATATTCACAGAAACGTAATTTTACTTCGAATAATACATAATAATAAACATAAATAAAAGAACAGAAAAATCTAATGTTTACAGCCTGACACTTGACAGCTCTTCTCAGCTACTGTCTTTCCTATTTCGGGAGAAATTTTGATACTTCATTATGAATTATTGTATGCCGATATATTGGTCAGCCGCATAAATGTTAGTTGTTGGCCGCGAATTTGACACCCCTGGCATAATGGGTCAATGATTTTACTCCGATAATGGCGTAAAGGCTGCAGTTCTGAACTGGTTCCATGGTCAATCGACATCGTTCTTTGCGGAAGGAATTCGTAACCTTCTTAAGCAACGAGTGAGTGAGTGGATATTAACGTCGTACTGTTCAGCTACACGAGGGCTTTGGGCTGCGGACCACGTAATTTTGAACCATGGTCAAATGACGATGACGACACCTGAGCTGGCACTCCTCTTTTAACTACCACACCATACCAACGGGAGGACGCTCGAGCTCTCGACCGATTTAACGTGAATCGCCCCCTTACACGGCGGGTCTTCAGTGGTACTGGGCTCGAACTCGTGACAAAGACTGCCACGATCCGATACCTTGACCACTCGACTACCACGACCCTCTTAAGCAACGAGACGCCTCCTTCAATGCCATGGATAATTTCTTTTAACAAACTTTGTATGCATTTCACTCATTAACTATTGCTGTTTATATCTGTATTTTTCTAATTTTTGACCCTACGAATCTCATGAATACACACTTCGAATCACTTTCTTTTGAACACCCCTTATACTCGTACATTCACTATCTGAAACTTTTCTCTTCTGTCAATAATGTTTTCTTTTAATAAAGCCTTCCTATACTTTATTAATAAAATTAATATTAAAAACCCGGAAATATATATACATAGAATAACGATTTAATGATGGGGGCGGGGGATTCACAACTAATTAAATTTTTTCTCATCGTTATCCACATAATATATGTTCGTTACTTTTCCTCAAAATGCTCATTTTTCTAAGTTTAATAATTTTAGCCTTTTTTTGATACAAATATACAATTGAAATAAAACTCTGAACTTCTTTAATGTATACTAAAGAAATGTTATTCTTAAAATCTAAAAAAAAAGGGTTGGTGAAAAAAAATTAAATTTTTGAAGCTTTTAGTACGATGAACACTTTATTTCACTTATATATAAATGACATTTGTGATACTGTAAATCCTGAGTTAAAAAGTTTCTATTCAGATAAAAAGTAATAATGTTTTTAAGAGGCCCGCATTTTCAATTTCTGAATCTTTATGTGTATACATAAAATAAAAAATCGTTCTGTAGCAAAAAATTATTTCACTGTTACTAAACGCAGATCGCTTAGAAAAATTCCATTATATCAGCTTGAATAAATATTTAGAAAAGTTATTTCGAACACTTGGAACTAAAAAAAAATATTAAATGTCAAAGATTATTTCAGGAAACACAAAGAAAGCTTCTAAATTTTTTTTTTTAAATTTTTTTATTGAGGAAAAAAAAGAAGAAAAGAAGTTCAAAGCAGACTTTATTAAAGAAAAGGTGCTTATCCAACTTTTCTGCAGTGTCGTTCCTAGTTGGCACATTTAAAAGGAAAAAAATAAGGAAGTTCTTTTCAGAGAAACTTTTTATCTCTAATTAAATGAGTAAAAATCTACTCCAATAGAAATCAATGATCAGGAATTTTTTTTCTTTCTATATTGTCTTTGTGACGCCATTGTGTAATCCTATAAAAGACGTTTACAACCACCAAGAATTTTATTTCTTTTTTGACGTGGGCCTTTTAATGTAAAATGCTGTTTTGTAAAGCAGTAACGAAATTATCTTGTCAAAAAATCTATGAAAGTATTTGTAATACATGTATTATGTATAAATTAACTCCAATACATCTGTATATATATTAGTTTTTACCCGTGGTTACGTTCACGTTGATGTCCTTAAATAACTGTCAAAAAATCACAATCCTTATCATTAAACAGTAAATAAAATAATATGATAATTTTTGTATTACTTGACTAGGACCATTAAAATTTTTAAAAAATTATAAAATACAGCTTAGTTTAAAAAACTGAAAACATACTCTTTGCATGCTATTCTGGCGTGCGCTGCAAAAACCGTTAGAGTTACACGTATATAATCACATATACAAAAAAGCCCACAACAGCATACATATTTTATTTGTAAGCCATAAATACTATAAAAATTAACAAATAAGTAATATAAATTAATTAGATAAATTTTTCTATGCATGTTTTTTTTCTGATGATTTAATTATGCAGTTTGGTAGTAACAAACTGATCCTTATATAAAAATAAATTATTTGTCACTTCCGGACCATATTAATAAAATTTAGTTTTTGCATGTTTCTTTTGATGGACTGAAATCCTCTAAGAATGATCTCAATGAGGTTACCGGAAGAATTGATGTTACAATTCCGTTTTTGCTGTGTTAGATTTAGACTTCAAATTTAGCACATATATTTATTTTACGGAGTGGAGATCCATTTAAAGTTGCTTTTGCGGAAATCTCTTTGATTATTCGGTTAAGTGAGCACGAAAGACCTTTCTACTTCTATTTTAGATATTATTAAAAAATATAAAATTCTGTCCTCTTTGTGTATGAAGAGGCGAGAGTTACAGCTATAAATATATTTTTCAATACAATCGAATTTTTAATGCTAGATATCAAAAATTTATAAATATGTAAACAGTATATATTTATTTAACATCGTGAAATAATCAGTGAAGCGGTTGGGTAACGGCTAGCCAGCTATAATTTTGTACTATTTTGCTACACCGATGACATGGAATTAGCCAATAAAGGAAAAACAATAAGCTTTTCCAAACCAAATTGCCATGCTATTAGGTTGGAAGTAGGCAAGACGTAACGCTAAAATGTACCAATATTCAGGCGATGATTTAATTCCAACATTTACTTACTTTGGCGCTGACTACCTTGATATCAAAATCAGATGAATTGTAGCCCAAGCACAATCCGTAGATTGATAATACCACCAACATTCAGGTTAGCAAGAATAAGGAAAAGCGAAACCACGCAAACCCAAAGTCCTTAAAACTGTTTAGTACCAAAATATGTACAAATGTTTTTTTTGCATTGTTGACTCTTTAAAAATAACATTAAATTAATAAACGTCATGGCAGAAGCAAATTTTTTTCAGATATAACAAAAGGTTCAAAGAGTGCAATAAAGCTTTCTTGATGCCCATAGTACAGCTAAGATTAATCAGCAGCATAAAATGAAATAGAACATTTTATGGAAAGTATATATCTTTAAAAGTGGCCAGCACAATAAAAATAGTAGCTTTAATAATATTAGGCCTTGCAAGATGGGTAGTTGTTCCCTCACGTAATCAACATGCATTATAACCAACCACAAAATTATACAAGAAATAATCATAAGCAAAAATTGCTCAGATACATAAATTTAATGCGGTGGCTAGGCTTTAGTATATCACCCACTCACGTTGGTGAGCTACTATCCATTTGATGATGAGATAATGACACATAGAGAAGGTTGTCTGCGCCAATGTAAGTTGCTATTGCTTCTAAGTGTACTGGTACTCAGGCTAAAGTGTACAAATACTCAGACGATGATTTATTTCTAATGCTTAGAAATAAATCACCGCCTGAGTATCAGTACACTTTAACGGTACATCTTGGCCACTTCTATCCCTATAGAATGACTATTTAGTCTGAAAAAGTTGTTCTAAAATTACATCCTTTTTTTTGCTTTTTGAAATTAAGTAAAAGGGTAAAATACGTTGAGATTACAAAACGATTCACATCAAAAATCTACTGTAATCAAATTTGTGTTGCCATTTCGAAAAATAAAATTTAGAAACAACATTTTTTTACGACGATTTTTTCGAAAAGCAAATGTAATTCCACCACAAAGAGTTAAAAAAATAAATAAATACAACCATAAATAAATCTTATATATATATTAAAAATGCGAACATTTGCTTGGATGTTTGGTCGTTTTTCACGCAAAAACAACTAAATGGATTTTAATGAAACTTTACAGTAATATAGCTTATACATCAGAATAACACATAGACTATAATTTGCAGCATAGGCTATAATCTATAAAGATATTGTGTGTGAAATGTCCAAAATACGTATAACGATATCTGTCAAGTAAGTAGGAAAAAATTCTGCCATCTGCAAGGAATTCTGGCGTGTGCTGCAAAAGAGCCCATGACAGCATAAATGTATCTTTTATTTGTGAAGAAACCCTTTTTGTTTTGTCTACGCAAGGCTCTCGCTTCTAATTTATTCCTGTAATCAGCCTAATCCCTATTTTTTTATTTCCGAATAAAACTAAGTTTTGAAGTGAGAGGTTGTCATATATAAATCTCTCTTTATTTGATTTTTTTTAATGATTTTATTAGGTACATTTGGTAGTAAGAATTTGATTTTTTTTCAAAATAAATACTTTAATCACTTCTGGTACTTAAAGTAAATAAACTTTCTCTTTCACACTACATCATTTCGACAAATTTTCAAATATTGTTTGGGGTTAGTAGTTAATTACAATGCTATAATTTTAATTGAATAGGCAGATATTGCATTTTTAAGTATAAAAATAATTATAACTACTGTACTGTGTTTTTTGGAGTGAGTGAATATTAACGTCGCACTGCTCAGCTATTTGAGGGCTTTTGGCGACGGACCATGTAATTTTGAACCACGGTCAAGTGACGTGGACGAAACCTGAGCTGGCACCCCCTTCTCCTAACTGCCACATCACACCAACTTAGCAGGAATATTCTTTTAAATCCACTCTTCCAAGGTGTATGGCAGTGCGGGTTCTATGATGAGTATTTTAGCGGGGAAGGCGAATGGATTTGTAGCAGATATTGCGTTTTCAGCGGATTGCGAAGATTTTCATTTTTGTCCCGAAAAAATAGTTAATGTCTAAATTTAAGTGTCTCATGTTTTTTTGTATGTTAATGTAGACCTTAGAAAAAGATTTGATTATTTATTTTAAGTGAACAGCGTGGATAATTAATTTTACAGTGGAATATCTTTAATTAATTTATTAGCTCTAACGGATTAAATTTCCCAAAGTGGAGTATTTTTTTTATGTATAACCCTTAGTTTTCAATGTAGTGATCCAAAAAAAATGTTGCAAGAAAAAATCTGCAGCAAATCATAATGTTGTAGATAAAGCATTAACGTGCATCGCGCCCCTACACGGTGGGTCTTACAAAGCTCTAATAAAGCTCGAGCTATGGAAGAAGCTAGACATTTGTCAACTTGACTCTATCGTCAACATTTTGCTATATTTTTCATTGAATCGTCATTATAATTTAAGAAACGGCGTTGCTTGCGAATATTACAATTTTGACATAAAATAAATACAACAGAAAGTAATACTAATGTATTACACTTTCAGATATAAATTATTTATACAATTTTAAGAGTTCATTACACAAAACTTTTGCTGAGCAGAGATCAGCTTAGGGAGGTATTTTCAAAAATCAACCCTCAAGAGTGTTACGGGAAGTTATAAATAAAAAAAATCATTTTTATCAGCTATAAGATCTACAGACTTCGAATTCAACAAAGGTGTTTTTTTTTCTTTCTTTCTTTTTTTTTTTTTTTTGTTCAGCTGAGATATGCAAAAAGCTTTTTTTGTTTAATTTGCAATTTACATAAAATTAACTCATTAAAAACTTCTTTGTCCTTCAATCTGTGTTGTTTAATTTTTCAGTTCACCCGTGTGAAGAACGGGTATACCAGCTAGTATTACTATAAAATGTGCTATAACTCCCCCAAAACTGCTTAAAACTTTAATTTTCGCAAAGTTCAGAGGAAACGTCTGATGACGTCATGTCTCCATTAAGTTGAAAAAACGCTTAAAAACGGAATTTAAAAAAAAAAATCTAAAGCGAATTAAAAAAAAACAACTCTTTAGGGTGTTCAAGATAATGACCTACAACTTCTAGGGGCCAAGTTTCAGACTTCTAGGTTGCTTAGTTTGGCTGGTACAGCTGAAACACATAAACTCTTTCTTTTATATTAGCATAGATTATAATAATTAACAACCAAAATTCAATAATTTAAACTATTAATACTTTCAAAAGTGAAAGAATCAAAGATTAATAAATAATTTCCTTTAAAAGACTCACAAATCATAATATTATTCTAGTATGCTACTGTATACAATATTATATGTTTTTCTGTCAGCTAAAATATGTGAAGATTTCAGGCATTGTATACACACTAACAGGCTACATACAGTTGGCCATGAGAAAAACGTGGTTTTTCCAAATGCACCCCTGCTACCTGCAATGCTTGCCCTTGCCATGTTTTAATAGTAACAGCAAAATTGAGTTTGATTGGAAATTGAACACGTTTGGTAGGTCAGTGCGGATAATTGAAATTCGAGGAATGATAACACTTTCCCCTTTCCCGACACCTATTAAAATAATGGCACCAAGCATAATCTGCATCGATTTTGTGATCCGAAGCCTTTTTCTATTACATAGTTGAGAAGCATTGAGATTTTGCATAAGTATAACTGGTACATTTAGTTTTAAGTGAAGTTTAAGTGAGAGTACACCAGAAAGTTTAAGGGAATTTAACCCTCTCACTGCTATTGCTACCTTCACTACGTGTTATTTGCCCGCGAAAATCACGGAAATTCACAGCGAGAGGTTTAAGAACTCCACGGGATAAGAAGTACTTAGTTCTGTATCCGGGATTGTATCAATTGATAAATATTTCTTCATTTCTCCCCGTACGTCTTTTAAAATATCAGTGTTGTTTTAGTGAAAATGACATTGTTAGGCGCCAATATACTAAATCACAATTTAACAAACAAACACACATTCGCATTTATAATATTATTAGGATTTTGCTTAACTTGAAACATATTTGACTTCTTTTGAAATTTTAATTAGTGCATAGACTAAATAAATCCCTCTATCTTCTAATATTTTTATAAAAAAATACGTAGATTAATTGAATTGTATGTTTTTTCTTTTCTTTTGCTTTTTTACCCACTATTTGTTTATTAGTCTCGTTTCTTTTTTCACCGATACTAAGGTTTATATTTTCGAACTGAGTGCCTCTAGTTTCTGACCCCACTACTAATAAGTAAAAACACCAACTGACCTTAAACACATTCATTAACAAAACCTTAAATATTCAGTAAATGTAAAGGAAAAAATTTGGAAACACGATTCTTAACTTAATTTGTCCCTTACAATTTCCAGAAGTTTTGAAAAAAAATATCCCAAATTACAGCTCGTGGACATAATAAATACTCATATAAATTCTATCGACAATGATCCCATACGAAATCCGTATTATCTCAATTTTCCTTTTACAAGAACTCTTATTTTATTATTGTTTCTACGATGAATAGAAAAAGAGATAATTTCAATATATTATTTAAAAATAACAAAAATAATAGGAATATTACAGTTAACACAATTTAAATACACAAGTATCACCTTCCTGTTTTTAAAATAAGATGTATACAGTAATAACATGTATACACTAATTTATTTGAAAGAAAATACATATAAGAAATATTATTCGTATTCTATGAGTTAAATAATTAGTTACGAAATAAAATATTTTTTAAGAAATTCCAATTGGCTGTGGATTGGTGTTTTGCCATTGCAGACCTAGTACATTCTCTGAGAGCTGGTATCTCTTTTTAGTGCGGAACCCTATAGGCAGATACCAAACATTGCAGATAATTTTGAAGCCCAGTTTCCTTCCCAGAGGAAGGAACCTGAGCTCTGATGATGCGAAGTCTTACAAGGATTTAATTTTGCCAAGATCACCCAACCCAAAAAGACACTCTAGGGATATTTTACATGACATATAATCAACTTTCTGTATCATAAAAATCCGCCGAATTTGGCTGGGTGAAACCCGCAACCTTAAGTGCAGAAGGCCAGTGACATACCAACCACACCAACCAACCGGCACAAAGCAAAACATTTAAATTGAGTTATTCTGCGTTAAAAATAGTATTTTTTTCCAAACATAATATTCACATTTTTCCAATATAAGAATAAAAAAAAGCTATTATTAAGTATGAAAAATTAAAAATCACCTGTATAATCATTTCTCAAGTGAATATAATATTGAAATATTAAAGTTCTTTTAGCATCACATTATATTTTATTTATAAAATTTCTGAATTCATAGCAGAATAACTCAAATATATCGCTATGGTGGGTTGATTTTGATATTTGATTAGCCTTTTTTTAAACACTCATTTTGAAGGATTACTACTAAAATGTTTGAATAATGCAATGTTTTTTTAAAAAGACGTAATTTTACTATGTATTTTTCTCTAAACTTTGACTTACTTTTCTACAAGAAAATCCTAAAAAGTGCTTAAAATGAATAAGGTGTACATGTAATGTCTCATCTCTATATCTATGATTACCTTATAATATATTATGTAAACACTTCATAAAATAATTAATTTTGGTAACGAAAACATTCTCGAGAGAAAATTTGCTTTACTTGTACTTTTTTTGTTTTTTTTGGAAATTTACTTTTTCTTATAAAACACTAGAAAATTATTCAGATCTTTGAAGCTTGAAAATTAATTTTCACTTGAATGCAATTTGAAAGCATAATTAAATTAGCTTCAAAAGCTGATTGCTGAAAAAAAATATTCTGCATGTGTTCGGTTGCCTTAAAAAAAAGTTCCCCTAGTGAATTTAATTAACATGTGCAGGCCTTGTTAGAAAGCTTTTCACAATGGAATCTAATCATCTTGAAATATTATTATTTCGAATATTTTTGTTTTTGTTTTAATGACCTTTTCCTACCTTTTTTGATATTTTATACGAATGTAAAATTATAAATAAATTTAGTACTCTTCACTTCAGAAAAAACGTGGCCATTTAATTGTGGAACGCATACAAACAAGTTTGAGTAAACAGCAAAATAATATTTATACTGCTCTTTTTAGTATGATGAAATAAGTGTGTACAACTGAAGAGAGGAGAATTAATTTGAATCTTCTTATACAGAATATGATTCAAGGTGTATGTTACAAATGTTATAGGGTTGATTGAAAGCACAAAAATTCCGTCATAAAAAAACAGTCGAACATAATCAGCAAAACTAACATTTTTTTTACGGAAACTATGTGAATTTCTACGTTTAAAACAGTGCTTCTCAAAGTTTCAATATTCGACCAATTCTCAATCATGATTTTCATCGCCCCTTCTTCATACAATAACAATGTATTGAATTCAAAAATACTATACTTTAACGCTGAAACTATGATATGGCTTTAATCTCTTAAGTGCCACCGTCGTACATAAACGTCTCGTTCAGCCAAAACATTAATTTTACCTGACGTATGTATAAGTCTTTCCAAAGTACGATCTTTTTTATGCACTGCTATTCATAAAATTATTCCGAAAGCGTTGGAATCAAATAAAAAGACATTGGCAATGTTTGCGAAGGATTTACTTACTTCAGATTATTTGCATCCTTATCCCCCCATATATCATATACGCGAGCATCTGTGGAAAACGGTTGGCATTGGGAAGCAAATCGAATAATTTTTAATCAACATTTAAATGATTAATTATAAACCATACAAATTAACAAGATAAGTATAAATTTTTGAATATAAGTTTATATATGACAATCCCATGGGGTCACTTTTGATTCTTAAACTTGTTCTTAAGGTATCTGACTACGTTCGGAACCGTGATTTTAAAATAGCGCATAATTGGTACTTTTCATGATATTTAGTGTAACTTAGATTAGAATACATGTAGAAAATTGTTTTAAGGACATTTTTTTTACAAAAAGAAATTATTTAAATACAATATTTCAGCAAAAAATTAACTTAGAATAACCTTTTTTTCAAAATGCTCTCATTTTGAAAAAAATGCTTCTAATATCTTAAAGTTTTGCCTGTATATAACTCAGATCTCTTTACATAGGCTCAACTCGAACTTTTGGAAAATTCACACTATTTTCAGAGTTACCACCCATTGAAATATAATTATCGGCATTTTTTTCTTAAAATTGCTCCCCTCTGTGGTCGTAAAATATGGATGAACCCACCTCTAAGTTATATATTTCAAAAATTCTAGTTGAGCCTCTGTAGAGAGGTTTGAGCTATAGACAAGCAAAACAATATTATAATGGAAGCATTTTTCACAAAAGGAGAACATTTTGAAAAAAGTTTATTCTAAGTTAATATTTTACCAAAATATTGTATTTAAATCATTTCTTTTTGTCAAAATGTCCGTAAAACAATTTTATACATGTATTCTAATCTAAGTGACACTAAATATCATGAAAACTATCCATTTATGCACTTTTTCAAAATCACGGTTCTAACGTTGTCGGATACCTTAACTTGGTATTGTTGAATTAATTTTAAAATACATTGTGTAGCACTCATACATTTATCAGTTTAATACACTGAAGAGCCAAAAAAAAAGAAAGAACTGGGGCACCTGCATCATATCGAGTACAGCCCCAACGAGAAAGCAGAAATGCCGCAAAAGGACGTGGCATGAATTCGATTAATGTCTGAAGTAGTGCTGGAGGTAATTGACACCATTAATCCTGCAGGGCTGTCCATAAATCAGTAGGAGTAAGAGGGGATGGAGATATCTTCTGAACTGCACGTTGCAAGGCATCTCAGATGTATTCAATTATGTTCATGTCTGGAGATTTTTGGTGTCCATCGGAAGTGTTTAAATTCAGAAGAGTGCTCCAGAAGCCAAATTGTAGCAATTATGGACATGTGGGGTGTTGCAGTGTCCTGCTGAAATACCCCCAGTCTGTCAGAATGCACAATGGTCATGAATGTGGATAACAGATCAGACAGGATGCTTACGTACCTGTCACCTGTCAGAGTCATATCTAGACGTATCAAGGGTCCCATATCACGCAAGTTGCACACGCCCCATACCATCAAAGAGCCTCCACCAGCTTGAACATTCCCCTGTTCAAATGTAGGTTTCACGAAGTTGTCTCCCTATCCGTACACGTCCATCAGCTCGATTCAATTGGAAATGAGATTCGTCAGACAACGCAACATGTTTCTAGTCATCAACAGTCCAATGTTGGTGTTGACGGGCCCAAGCGAAGCGTAAAGCTTTGTGTCGTGCAGTCATCAAGAGTACACGAGTTGGCCTTTGGCTCCGAAAGCCCATATCACTCATATTTCGTCGAATGGTTTGCACGGTAAAACTTGTTGATGACCCAGCATTAAAATGTGCATCAATTTGCGGAAGGGTTGCACGTCTGTCACGCTTAATGATTCTCGCCAGTCATCGTTGGACCCGTTCCTGCATGTTCTTTTTCCGGCCACGGCGATGTCGTAGATTTGATGTTTTACCGGATTCCCGATAATCAAGGTACACTCGTGAAATCTTCGCGTTTTTGAAAATCCCAATTTCATTGCTTCCTCGGAGATGCTATGTCCCATCTCTCGTGCTCTGACTATTACACCACTTTCAAGCTCACTTAAATCTTGATAACCTGCCATTGTAGCAGTAGTAACCTATATAACAACTGTGCCAGACAATCGTTATCTTATACAGGATTTGCCGACTACACAGCGCCGTACTATGATTGGTTTTATATATCTTTATTTGCATACGCATGCCTGTTCCAGGTTTTCCAGCTCTTTAGTGTATATCAGTGCAAATGTGTATTTTGTTTTTTATTATGTCAGAATGTATTTTGATTGTTTACTTTCAGTAAATTAATAATTTTTTAAAATTATCTTTTGTTTTGGACTTTTTAATATGCTCGCACCCCCCTCGGAGAGTTGTCAACCCCCAAAGGGAACGCAACCCACACTTTGATAAACGCTGGTTTAAAATATATATTACATAATAATTTTATAAGTAAAAGCAGCTAACTTGAAAATAATAAATGAATTATAGAATAGTTTCTTATTAATTGATCATTATCCTTAGAATATGCATCACAGTTTCGATGTTGTTAGGGATCCGCAAAAAGTTTTTTTCTATCAAGTGTTCATTTTATAATGTTAATGACAGCTACAATCCCCATCACGCCCATAATAATCGATGGTGCTTTTGTAAATACAGTTTCTTATTCAGAGACTTAGAATAAGTTCAAAAATAAGATGATTCTCTGGGTATAGTTATTTAGTATTCTCCTCATTATCAGTCTGCAAAAATGTTTATTAAATGCATTTTGATTTGTTTTTAAATTCTTAAAACAAAGCATTGTTTCTGCAAGAGAGGACAAATGATGTAAGAAGCCAAACTTTTTGAATTCATTTAAATGCACCTACGCAATATTTATGATCATGTGTTGCAAAGTGAAAAATCCTTGTTTGAAAAAGTCTGCAGTTCATACGCTACACCCCAAGAATGAACGCCCCTTTATAACCAAGGGCGTCATAGATATCTTTTGTCAGAAGGAAGCGTTGCAAAGATATTCAGTGACGCATTACAGGGCCATCAATAACATGGAAGTTTAGATAACATATAGGGGAGTTTTATTTTTATTTATCAAGATATTCTTGCAAGAAGAATCCTGAGAATTAACTATATGTTTTACTTTGATAATCGGAATTCCAATGATCTAGAATTGTTTAATTCACTGTTCGTAGCAGCAAAAGACAACATTAAAACTGCTTAAACTGTTCCTACATATTTAAATTAATGCATGAGTAAAAAATTTATACTTATAAATCTGTTTATGGTGACTAAAAGAAAATGAAAAAAAAATTCCTGTTTTATGACTCTTTTTTTTTATTATCATTTACTTTGTAATCTGAAAAATAATATTTTAAGAGCGATATATCGAATGATAATGCTGAATCACAAGTATAATTATAAACAATTTAGGAACATAAAAAAAAAATAAATAGAAAATAAACCACAATTATGATTAAAAAAATTTAGGAACATTTTAAAATAATTGCTTTTAGAAATTACTTTTCCATTTAATCTCTTTTTATGTATGCATTATTTTAGCATTGTCTAAGCAATTATTTTTATGCCACAATCCCAAAAATGTGATGACTGTTTTCTGAAATTATTGGAGCACAAATTTCTCTACACGTGTATCGATATTTGATTCTTGACCCTTGCAGCTACTTTCAGTGGTATGAACATAAAGGGGATAAATCAGTTCTATAAGAGGGTGTTTTAACTATTTTCATTAATTTTCTCGAGTTTTTGTTTTGTTCAGCTGTCTTGATATTATGTTGCCATGTTCACACTTCTGATGCAGTAGTTTATTTATTTTTTCTTTTCCACCCATAAATATGTTTTTATTTCGTCTAAAAGTTGTCAATAATACACAACATTGCCACGCTTATATCAAGAAACCAATCAACAGCAGTGATGTTACATCGGATTTTGATACATGGGCAATAGCCACGCTAAACTTTTTCCATTTATTCTACTCAGCCGTCAAAACGATGGGGTCCAATGAAACATTTATGTCTTCGAAATTGTATTATCCTGATAAATCCGTGGCATTTGGTACAGCATTTCACTCGGTTTTACTCAAATATAAAAAACTGTAGAATGTACTTCTTTCAAAGTCCTTATACTGATAATTCAAAAAAGTGGTTTGTTAAAAAAAAATCATTTTCCGCCACTCCTTAACTCCCGTCTCTAATACTTACCAGAATGACATCCTCTTAACATCTTGTCAGTGCAAGCGGCTTGAAAGTTGTAGTTAATTTTTTTATCCAATATCGTATTAATTTTTAAACATATTTAAGAGAACTCGATACTCCAAAAATGACCAAGCTATCGTTTTTTTTTTATTTTTATTAAAGCTTATTCTTTGCATTATTATATTTCAATTGATGCAAGACTTTTGCATGTCGGTAAGAAATAAACAGGAAAAGAGAGAGACTTCATTTTCAAAAAGATAAATTAACAAATTAAGCAATTAGACCACGCCTCTTTGTAAGAAAAAAAGTTTTGATAAAAAAAAATCTATTTTAAAAAGAGAAATTATAACTATAAAAAGGTGTATTATATATATGAAGGTGGATATTACCGAAAACATTACAATAATGCAATGGCTTTCTTTGTGAAAAGTGTGCATATAAATTTTTTAAATTAAGGCATTTTATATTAATAATTTCATAATTTCAGTTCTTATTCCTCATATCACTTTCATACAAACATAATACATCTATATTATGTGAAGAAAAAAACTAAAATTTCTGTCATGATAAAAAAATAAATAAATAAAAATTCTTGAATTTTCTTGTGCAATTAATACTCTCCAAAAATTGATCATTTCTAAAAATGTATGGGTTGAAAATCACGAAAATGCAACTATTTTAAAGAAATACACATAACTAATGTCTTAAAATGGTATTTTAAATTTATTTAAACTTATTATAACTATTTTTTTTTTCAGAATTATAAACTTTAAATTGGTTTTTCACAGTGTTTTTCGAAACATTAGTACATTCAAAATGTTACGGTTCCACCATTATTTACCAATCACTTCCATTTCTTCTGTATGTTATATGTAAAGCATGTAACCAAATTATTGATTTATTTCGCTGTAAACTGAATACTTTTCTTTAAAAAAAAATTAAAAATGTGGGTTATATTAGCTTTTTGGTTGAACTTTAGCATGCATATGAATACTTTATTTTTTTTTTCTCAAAAACTAAATAACTTATTGTAAAATCAATCCCAAAAGTTGTTTGAGACATCCTTAAGAATATCACGAAAAAGTTTCAGGTAAAAAAATTAATACTTACAAAAGGAGTAGAATTTTAAAATGTTCCAAATTTTTTTTCAAAAAATTTAAAATTTTAAAAGTGTGTGAATAATATGTGGAAAATTTCACCTCGTATCATTTTCTTGAATAGAAACATTATATGAAAGGCTAAAATATAATTTTTACTTACATAAATAAGAAATATTGTTCAAACGGAACCGACTCGTCTTAACTTCCAAATACCTTGGCTATTTGATTATTGATTGCATTTAAAGTTACACTTAGAAGTTACACGAGTGTTATTGGTGACGAAGTGACCAATATTTGTGTGACAGGAAATAAACTTCACCAATCGACATTTAATAGCTCCCTCGATACACTTCCCACCACACTAAAAGAAGTACTTTGACCTCTGCCAGATTTAAACAAGGATGGAATCCTAAAATAGCATGATGCTGGGAGCAAAAAAACTTGAGCCCATGGTTTTACAGAAGCAACACAGTTCACCTTCAATGCCACTTGGCTGACAAGGCTACTATTGATTATTGGAAAATGGTCTCATAATTAAAAACAAAGTTACCAATCTTAAATTTTAAATGGGTTTGGAAAGATATTGACTTACACTGGACATAGGCAATATTTTCTTAAAACTACATTATTACTCTGTAAAAATGCATACAACCGAACTTTTTAAAAGTTTTATAGAGATTAATATAATTAAAACCAAAATGAGTTTTTTTAAAATTTTTTATCAATTGTTTACATTTTAAGTGTCCAATATTACCTTGGTCTTATGATGTTTCTCCCCGTAATCCCCTATGGTGGGCCCCCGTGATTATTTCCTAGTATGTGGCCCGTCGAGAAAAAAAAAATTAAGTACCCCTGATGTAGATGATAGTCTTTCCAGTTCTGCCTCAAAATTTTGGAAATAGACAGAGAGTCACAAATCCAAACTTATATTGAACTTAAACAATTATAAGTAATTGTTCTTTCCTTGAAGAACTTACCTGTATTCCCCTTGTGCGTGATAAGTCCTAGGGCGAGTAACCACGATCGTGCACTGAGTTCGTCCTCCGCGGCGAGGATGAGGGGTGATCGCCCCAGACATGACCAGTGCGAAAGGGAAAAGAGCGAGTCCGATGTAAACCCTTTTGGGGGACCCCCGCCCTAAGTCCAGGATGAGTTTTGGGCCAGCGATTCCGAGGGGTGCCGTGAAGAGCTCATCTTTCTCGTACATCTCCAGGCAGGGACTGCGGTCCTGAGTCTCGTCACGAAGCACGAAGTAGCGTTTGTGCCAGGCCTACAAATAAACAGAAAAAAAAACGATATTAATTACCTGAAGTTTTTTTCTTATTCTTATACAGTTTGAAAGGGATGATATTTATAAATTTTTTCAGTATTTTCTTTTAAAAATATTTCTTCATAAAATATAACTTCGAAAATCCTTTTTTTTATAAAACTCTTTCTTGAAATATGTAACCGAAAGGAACCAAGTTGAATATCAGACCCAGAGGTATTTCGGAACTAGATTAAGCAAGACTTTTATATGTTATTCAACAAAAACTCATATACATATATATGAGCATTAGTGTTTCCCCCATTATATTTTTTATTCAGCTTCTATCATTAGTTCGTACTCTCCCTATGTATTTTATTTATTTATGTGTATATGTATTTTGTTGAAATTTACAATCATTAATAAAATACTTTTTATTCATCGACTCAAGTTCAAAAGCATTTTTTTAAATTTGTAGAGGATGATACTTGCTGTTAATAAAGATTTTCATATATTAATTCATTAATTAAATTCTATTTGTTAATTTTAATGGAACTTGATACCCCAAAAATGACAGATCTATTTTTTTTTACTTAATCTTATTTTTTGTATTATTATTTTTCGATTGATATATCAATTTTTGCAAGTCAAAATTAGAAGTTGAATAAAACTTCATTTGAAAAATAAAATTATCCACGTCCCCTTTTTTGACAAAAAAAACTAAAAAGGTTTTATAAAAAAATTTCTTTTTATAAAGAGAAATAATAGCATTAAAAAGAATGTGTAATATATAAAGCAGAATATTACCGAGCCAATACAATACAATCATATTTTCCTTTGGGATATGTGTGCATGTAAAATTGTTGAATTTAGGCATTTTATATTAATCATTTTATAATTTCAGTTCTTATTCCTGATATGTTTTTATACAAATGTAATACTTCAATTATATAAAAAAAAAAAAAAAACTAAAATTTCTGACGTGGGGGAAAAAAAATTAACATTTTTCTTAAATTTTTTTTGCATTTAATACTTCAAAAAAATTAATCCTTTTTTGTATGGGTAAAAAAATATAAAAAATGTAATTATTTTAAAGAAAAATAATATCTTAAAGTGGTATTTTAAGTTTATTTAAGCTTATTATAATTATTTTTTTTAGAATTATAAACTTTAAAAAAGGGTTTTTTTTCCAGTTAGTGTTTTTTTTAAACATTAGTGCATTCAAAATGCAACTCCTTCCACAATTATTTACCAATCACTTCAATTTTTTTCTTGCGTGTTATATGTAAAGCGTGTAATAAAATGAGGGAATAGTTTTGCTGTAAACTGAATACTTTTTTTAAAAAAAGAAATTAAAATGTAAGAGATATTTACGTTGTAGTTGATTTTTTACATGCATATCCACATTTTATCTATTTTTTCTCTGAAACTAATTAAGTTATTGTAAAATCGAAAATAAGAATCAATAATAAGAATAGTAGATCAATAATAAAAATATAACAAAAAAAAAAAAACAGTTTAAAATATTTATATTTACAAAAGAAGCAGGATTTTAAAGTTTGTCAAAATTTCTTTAAACAGTTTAAATTTTCAAATTGTGTGAATAATATGTGAAAAATTTCATCTCGTATCATTTTCTTGAATAGGAACATTATATAAAATGCTAAAATATAATTTTTAAATACCTAAATAAGGAAAGTTGTTCAAAGGATACGAAGTCCCCTTTCATTTATTCTGCGTTATTTCTGACGAAATTACAACTAGCTGCAACAGATGGCCCCACCAAAGTAGTAACTGACTTTCTTTACATTACCTGTTTTTCAAGCAAGTCCATAAAAGTACAATAATATACGTATTTTGAGAACAAATCCTTTTTTTTTTTAATTCAAACACCGTTTGATACCATTATCAGGGAATTCAATGGCAGAGAGTAAAAATTTACCGTAAATTGTAACGAACTCGGCTTACCTAAAAATACAGTTCTTCTCCGCAATAACATTGTCTGATGAATATATGACAAAAAATAAATTAATGCTTCGCTTGCATGATAAAAAAAAGGAATTTTTGAATTTGTGTTTAATGAAACATTTTAATCTTTAATTTGAGCATTTCAGTATAAGTTGTGATTATTTCAATATATTGGATACTCACTTAAACTGAATCTTAACTTAACTCTGTAGGGCAACAACCCATGGACAAGGCTTTCTTTGTCCAACTCAGTATACGCGAACTTGGGCCTTGAGGTGCATGAGCAGATGTTCCAGTCAGGTGGTCAGTCTGACGTAAAAACTTCAGAGTTAAGATTCCAAGTAAGCTTGGTTTTCTTTTATCGACCCACTGAAGAGATGAAAGACTAGTCAACCTTGCCGAGCCCGGGGTTTAAACTGTATCTACATGATTTAGTATTAATGCAAAATTAAGATACCTCAAATTTTCCCACTATTTAAATATTTTAGAATATTTCAAGTGCCCTTTGTAAAAAGAAAACATTTTTATAGAAATTAACCCTCCCGCACAAATTGGTTCCTGTCTTTTTTGCCCCAAGAAATGTCAAATAGCAAAATTTTAGAAAATACGTTATGTACAAAAAAATTAATTTAATACTTTGATAACGAAATTAGATGAGTTTTATTATTTTGTTGAATATAAATACATGAATTTTAAAGCCCTTACCATGATTTGAAATAAATGAGATATTTATTTGATGTGCGTAATAGAACGTTGCACTTCGGAAATGTTCTATTTCAAAAATTAAGAAGTTCCTAAATAATAGCAAAAAAAGATATTTATAATCCGTAACCAAACATCTTCATTGAAAGAACCGGAGAGAAAAGATTTATACTTTGAGATTCAAATAAAATGCTGTAGATCTTTGATAACCACGGCGATTTATTCGAAGACCATTTTTCACGAAGCTACAAAAAAAACTTCTAGCTCACTTTCTAATAGAGATAGATTGAGGTGTGTTGAGTTAAAAGTGTCCAAAGAGGATGAAATGTGGGCTTAAAAGGCGAAATTGTGAATAATAGACGACTCCAGAAAATTTTCCTCGTTCGAATAGACTAATTTTTAAGATACGTGGTTAGAAATACCATGATTCTGGCAACATCCCAAAGACATAAATCTTTCCACCGAAAGAAAAGGAAACATCTTAAAGCCCCATAACAAGTCTTAAATTCTTACCACAACGACTGTTTAGTTTTTAAAAGCTTTTAAATTATTAAACAGAAGTTAAATTATTTCGGCACTGAAAATTTTACATCCACCAAATTCGATTTTCTTCATTTTAACAGTTTCTTCTCTAATCCCACAATATGCGTGTTATACCCTAAAGTTTCAATACAAAGCAGAATATTATTCAATTCCTATACTATTCATTCACACTCTTCCTATATATCTTGTTCAAATTTTCAATCGTTCATAAAATAATTTCTATTCATCCAATTAAGTTTAAGTACATTTTTTTAAATTTGCAGTGGATGACACTTGATGTTAATACCGTTTCTTCAAATAGTAATTCATTTTTTAATTAATGAATAAATAGTAACACACAGAAAAAATAGTCCAACACGCTATATAAAAAGGAAAAAAGCTCTTTGTGTCCCTAGAGCGCATTGGATCGCGCGTTGTACTTCTAATCCAAAGTTAGTAAGTTTGAATCCTACCAGGGATAGCGTTATATCTGAGAATGTGTTTTCTTTTTACTGTGCTATTTTATTGGAATAAATATATTTAATTCATGAATAGATGGGAACAAACAAAAATAGTAGTCCAAACCCATATGTAGAGGGTAAAATCACTTTCTTTTTTGCCACTTAATATTGTGATTTAGTTATGTGTATATACATATTATATATATATATATATATATATCAATTGTGATTATTTAATAAAAAAAGAAAAGAAAATACAATTTTCTTGTTGACCTAAGTAGGCATTGACTTAAAAAAAACTATATTAATTTTATCACGTATTACACATACGTATAATGATGTTCATGTAAAATTGGGATGCTG